>CM039514.1:35281248-35611182 GCA_022432975.1 Begonia masoniana
CTGAAGCAAGATCTTGGTTCATCTTTTTTTTGCGCCGACCCGACCGAAAACAGGTAGCTTCTCCTCCCTGTTTCTCTCTGTTGCTCGCCGAGGATGGTCTGCTAGTTAGGTAGATTTTGTGGTTGATTTTGATGGAAAATAAAGATTTGACACGAGTCCCCTAGAAAAGGGTCCGTGTGAAACCCACAAAAACGTATGCACGAATGGCTAAGGATTTGCCATGTTGTGAAGATTACAATAAAGAAGAAGAAGTAGGAATAATACTGGAATTAAAAATGGGCTAAATAATGATAATGGCCGTTTTATATATTTAAAGATGGAATACACTGAAATAAATAAGAAAGGATGAAGAGACGATATGGCCGAGATGAAGATGCACTCTAAAGAAGTGAAAATGACAATAAAATAAAAGTGGAGGTGTGTGAGGGTGGAGCCGATTGAAGAGTGAATGTAGGTGAAATGTGAAGGGAAATAAAGGAAGATACCTTGGCGGATCTCGTAAGTCGATCTATTGTTAAGCGCTCCGAGTGAAACTATTTCCCGAAGGAAAAACTACCACCGTAGGCTGGGATTTTTCGTCCTCACTCTTACTCCTATGGAGATGCGGGGAATAGCTAAGATCTATTCCCTACACCCAAAGCTAGGTTAGCATGAAGGCTTCTCCACTTTGTTTCAAGGAAACCAGGGAAAATTCTAAAAGGGAAAACAACCTTGAATTTAGGGAATAGGTAGTGTATATATTTTGGCAAACGTTTGTCTACAATCCTACACGCATCATTTATAGAAGTCCTAGGTGGATTAGGGCCATTGGATCAAAAAAACATCAATGGCTAGGAGAAAATTTTTTTTTTTTTCTTAAGGTATCACCATGCACATGAGTTGTAAGATTTGGGAAGAGAGGGAAGCTTAACCCAAGATATGTTGGACCTTTCTCAATCTTGAGGAGGATTGGGAAATCAGCATATGAACTGCAATTGCCAGACTCTATGGAAGGAATCCACAATGTGTTCCATATTTCTATGCTTAAGAAGTGCTTAAGGGATCCATCTCAGATTGTGGAACAACAGAGCATTGAAATTCAACCCACACTGACCTATGAGGTGAGACCAGTAAGAATCTTGGATTATGCAGTGAAGGTATTACGCAACAAGGAAGTTCCACTAGTAAAAGTCTTATGGCATAATCAGAATATAGAGGAGACAACATGGGAACGCCAGCAAGACATGATGGACCAGCATCCAAGATTGTTCAGGTACTGAATTTGAGGACAAATTCTTTAAGGAGGGTATTGTAACACCCGGTTTATTAGAATTAAAATAATCTATTAATCTTCTAAGTGTGAATTTTATAGAATGAAATTAGAGGTAAAATCAATTAGGTTAATGAGTAACTAAGTGAGGGCATAAGGGTAATTGTCAATTTTGCAAATGGATAACGTATTTAAGGAAAGAGTAAATGAGGTATAGCCGTCATACTCATTTCACTCTCGGTTTTCAGCTCAACCCAGCAGAGCTCTCTAGGCGATTTCCTCACCGATTCCTCCAACCCAGGTGAGTTTTGATTCGATTAATTGCTGATTTTAGTACCTAGGTAGCTTAAGGATCCCAACGTATGTATTTTGTTAATGTTACGAGTGAGAGATTCTGCTTGAGGATTAGAGCAGAATCGGGAATGTTAGATAAATAGAAATGCCCAACCCACTCCTTAGATTCCTGAATAGCTTAGATTGAGGTTTAACGTTCTGTTTATGAATATAGGTGAACAAACCCCCGAAGTAGCTCTTAACCGAGCATTTGCAAGGAATCCAGGTAAGTAAAGTATTGCTTGTGCCTTCGGGCCTACATCACAAAACAGTAGGTTTATGTATGCTTGAATATTTCTATTGTCCATGCATCATGTTTTTGTTAAAAGTTACGAAAATGAATTTCATGTAAGGAATGGTAAGGTATGAACTGTATGCGACAGACAAACTATTAAGGGAATTCATCCGCCCCTTAATTGAGTATGAGGATGTAGACATTGGGAGAATTGATCCCACTCCCAAGGGAACCATGGGATCAGATCAGCTGTTAAGGGAATTCATCCGCCCCTTAATTGAGTATGAGGATGTAGACATTGGGAGAATTGATCCCACTCCCAAGGGAACCATGGGATCTGATCATGATATGAACGAATATGTATGCCACTGAGAGGAGAAAATAGAAACTGCATATTTAGGAGTTTAAGCTCAGCATTTTATTTCATTCATATACTGCTTTACTTACTTAGCATTAGGCTAATAGATGAGTTTTGTGATGTAGGTGAAGAAGTGTTAGCAGGTGTGTCTCCTGATCATGTTGAGGAATAGTGGACGTTGGAGGAGTGCATTCAGGCCTCGACATGGTAACTGATGGGGCGGTTTAGCATGTTGTTTACAGATGTAGAGGTTTAGTGGATAATGATTTAAATTGAGTATATGGAGTTTTTAGTAAAGGAGATTACAGCTGCTTGACTTCGTTTTCGAGAATTTCTGATTTTCATGTTCTTACTGATTTTGATCAATACAATGACTTGGAGTGTTACGAATGGATTTTTGGTAAAATGTTTTAAGTCTGTTAGATAGTCGAATCTTTCTCGAGTTATAGACAGGTTGTTTAGTCCATTGGTAGGAATTGAATAATTTTGTATCAGTGGATATGTGTAGAGGTTTATTGCGTTCTGTTGAAAGGAATTGTGTTGATGTCTATCGGAAGAGGGAAGTCTACCGGTAGATGTCTCATGTTTGTCTTCCGGCTGACGTCATCGGAAGAGTAAAGCATTTGTCTTCCGGCTGACGTCATCGGCAGAAGAAGTGTAATGGAAGTCGGGTGAGTATGTCTTCCGGCTGACGTCATCGGAAGAGTAAGCATTTGTCTTCCGGCTGACGTCATCGGCAGAAGAAGTGTAATGGAAGTCGGGTGAGTATGTCTTCCGGCTGACGTCATCGGAAGAGGAAAGCATTTGTCTTCCGGCTGACGTCATCGGCAGAAGAAGTGTAAGGGAAGTCGGGTGAGTATGTCTTCCGGCTGACGTCATCGGAAGAGGAAAGTAATTGTCTTCCGGCTGACGTCATCGGAAGAGGAAATAGGTATTTTGTCGTTTACTGACCGGAAGAGGGAATGGGTGTTTCGTCGTTTTCGGTTGATGCCGCTGACGTCACCGGAAAACGAAATAGGTGATTTGTCGTTTTGTCACTGATGAAGTCTTCGGTTTTCTATTTCTGCTTCTTTCGTTGACCTTGTCGTCGGCAGATGACTTCAACACTTCCGTTAATCACCCCAACAGTATATTCTACAGTTCGTCTAACTTCATAGTTGTTTAAATGATTTTCCGCTGCAAAGTTTTCAAATGTTTTGAATGTATAGAAAATGTCAAATTTTGACTGTCGAATGAAGTTTAAAAATTTATCCGAAAATTTCTTAGTCATGGTCAAGTAATGAGTAGCGACCCGGGTTCAGATAATTCGGGGCGTTACAAGTTATCACTCCAAATTTGCCAGTTATGGAGGCTTCTTGCCTTGGGATATGGGTACAAAAAATGCACAACAAATGTTACGAAAAGCACACACAACAGAGTATAAAAATATGCAAAAACAACAATCTAGAACTAAACAATAAAGTAGAGTCCAAATGCTAAACGTCTTAGCAATTGAACAACATACAAACACCTAGACGTGCTTCTAAACAAGATAAGAAGAACATAAACAAACATAGCCTAAAAACTAGACAAAAACTATCACCAATTCATCACATATGTAATACCCGGCTTTACGGGATTTTGGGATTTATATATATGTGGCTTTTTCAGTAATTATGGCTAATCAATTCCGATTTATGAAAAGAAAACGTCTTTGAAATCCTAACTATTAATTAGAATTTTACAGAAATTATGAGAATTTTTGGAGTTTAAACGCTATATTTCGAGTAATTACGTTTCTCGTAACATAAAGGTTGTTTTACTAAAAATAGTAAACGAGGTCCGATTGGCGAACAGACAGTTTTAATAGAACCTAAATAATAAGTTGGAGTCATTGGCAAAATAAGAAAATTTGGAGAACCCGAATCATTGGACGATTAACGAAATGAATGACGAAACTTATATAAAAATCAAAGAAAAGGGCAATTTGATAATTTACCAATTCAATATTATAAATTTAAACAAAAATCATTTCTTCTTCACTTCATTTCTTTCTTCTTCTTCTCTGGAGTTCACGAACCAGAGAGCTTCTCCTCTCTCGGCCGTTGACGCCTCCTCTCATTCCGACCTCCGTTCTTCTCCCGATCGACTTTGATCCTTCACGATTTCTCCTCCTCTCGCAACCCTAGGTATGAGTCTACAATCTTAGAACATTTATTTCAATTTTTACAAAGTTTAGGCAATTAGGGTTTCGTTTAGGTTTTGTTAAAAATGTCGATTTAGGGTTCGTAAATAATTGATTAGCCGTGATTAAGTATATATTGAACGTATTGGACGAAGTTAAATCAATTTGTGAAAAAATTAAAATTTGAGAATTTTGGGTTTTCGAAAAATAACTCGTAATAGGGATTTCGAACTATCGAGCGTTAATGGTTTGTTTATAACGCCTCGATTAATTAAGTAGAATATTGAGAAAGTTCCTTAGTTAAGAATTTGATTAAATTCGGACAATTGGAAGTTTAGACGCGTCGTATTGATAATTGTTGTGAATTACCGTAGGTGAACGACTCTCGTGGACGAAGCTCGAGGTTCAGTACGCTCAAGGTAAGTTCCCGTGACTTACTCTGACCGATTGGTCTACACCGTACTTCGATGTCGTATCGAGGATCCCTGAAGAGTTGTTTGTTTTAAGTTGTTTTGGTCGGGTAGTTAGATTTAAATTGTTTATAGGTTATTCTATTTCGGTCTTGATGGTATACATGTGCTTTTTTATTGTATGTTTATATTATGTTCATATCTGTTCATGCATCACGTATTTCAAATGTCATGAAAACGAATTTCTGCACGTGTTTTAAGAAAACGAATGAACCTCTGTAATGAATAAACGTAATCTGTCTGTATCTGGTCATGCGAGGTGGGGCTCAGGCACGGCTGTGCGTGTTGCAAGCGTGTACCCCCCCCTCTAGGTGGAAAGGTGTAACGCCCCGAATTATCTGAACCCGGGTCGCTACTCATTACTTGACCATGACTAAGAAATTTTCGGATAATTTTAAAACTTCATTCGACAGTCAAAATTTGACATTTTCTATACATTCAAAACATTTGAAAACTTTGCAGCGGAAAATCATTTAAACAACTATGAAGTTAGACGAACTGTAGAATATACTGTTGGGGTGATTAACGGAAGTGTTGAAGTCATCTGCCAGCGACAAGGTCAACGAAAGAAGCAGAAATAGAAAACCGAAGACTTCATCAGTGACAAAACGACAAATCACCTATTTCGTTTTCCGGTCAGTAAACGACAAAATACCTATTTCCTCTTCCGATGACGTCAGCCGGAAGACAATTACTTTCCTCTTCCGATGACGTCAGCCGGAAGACATACTCACCCGACTTCCCTTACACTTCTTCTGCCGATGACGTCAGCCGGAAGACAAATGCTTTCCTCTTCCGATGACGTCAGCCGGAAGACATACTCACCCGACTTCCATTACACTTCTTCTGCCGATGACGTCAGCCGGAAGACAAATACTTTACTCTTCCGATGACGTCAGCCGGAAGACATACTCACCCGACTTCCATTACACTTCTTCTGCCGATGACGTCAGCCGGAAGACAAATACTTTACTCTTCCGATGACGTCAGCCGGAAGACATACTCACCCGACTTCCATTACACTTCTTCTGCCGATGACGTCAGCCGGAAGACAAATGCTTTACTCTTCCGATGACGTCAGCCGGAAGACAAACATGAGACATCTACCGGTAGACTTCCCTCTTCCGATAGACATCAACACAATTCCTTTCAACAGAACGCAATAAACCTCTACACATATCCACTGATACAAAATTATTCAATTCCCACCAATGGACTAAACAACCTGTCTATAACCCGAGAAAGATTCGACTATCTAACAGACTTAAAACATTTTACCAAAAATCCATTCATAACACTCCAAGTCATTGTATTGATCAAAATCAGTAAGAACATGAAAATCAGAAATTCTCGAAAACGAAGTCAAGCAGCTGTAATCTCCTTTACTAAAAACTCCATATACTCAATTTAAATCATTATCCACTAAACCTCTACATCTGTAAACAACATGCTAAACCGCCCCATCAGTTACCATGTCGAGGCCTGAATGCACTCCTCCAACGTCCACTATTCCTCAACATGATCAGGAGACACACCTGCTAACACTTCTTCACCTACATCACAAAACTCATCTATTAGCCTAATGCTAAGTAAGTAAAGCAGTATATGAATGAAATAAAATGCTGAGCTTAAACTCCTAAATATGCAGTTTCTATTTTCTCCTCTCAGTGGCATACATATTCGTTCATATCATGATCAGATCCCATGGTTCCCTTGGGAGTGGGATCAATTCTCCCAATGTCTACATCCTCATACTCAATTAAGGGGCGGATGAATTCCCTTAACAGCTGATCTGATCCCATGGTTCCCTTGGGAGTGGGATCAATTCTCCCAATGTCTAAATCTCTTCATAAGTTAAGGGGTGGATTAGTTCCCTTAATAGTTTGTCTGTCGCATACAGTTCATACCTTACCATTCCTTGCATGAAATTCATTTTCGTAACTTTTAACAAAAACATGATGCATGGACAATAGAAATATTCAAGCATACATAAACCTACTGTTTTGTGATGTAGGCCCGAAGGCACAAGCAATACTTTACTTACCTGGATTCCTTGCAAATGCTCGGTTAAGAGCTACTTCGGGGGTTTGTTCACCTATATTCATAAACAGAACGTTAAACCTCAATCTAAGCTATTCAGAAATCTAAGGAGTGGGTTGGGCATTTCTATTTATCTAACATTCCCGATTCTGCTCTAATCCTCAAGCAGAATCTCTCACTCGTAACATTAACAAAATGCATACGTTGGGATCCTTAAGCTACCTAGGTACTAAAATCAGCAATTAATCGAATCAAAACTCACCTGGGTTGGAGGAATCGGTGAGGAAATCGCCTAGAGAGCTCTGCTGGGTTGAGCTGAAAACCGAGAGTGAAATGAGTATGACGGCTATACCTCATTTACTCTTTCCTTAAATACGTTATCCATTTGCAAAATTGACAATTACCCTTATGCCCTCACTTAGTTACTCATTAACCTAATTGATTTTACCCCTAATTTCATTCTATAAAATTCACACTTAGAAGATTAATAGATTATTTTAATTCTAATAAACCGGGTGTTACAATCTACCCTCCTTAAAAGAATTTTGTCCTCAAAATTCAGTACCTGAACAATCTTGGATGCTGGTCCATCATGTCTTGCTGGCGTTCCCATGTTGTCTCCTCTATATTCTGATTATGCCATAAGACTTTTACTAGTGGAACTTCCTTGTTGCGTAATACCTTCACTGCATAATCCAAGATTCTTACTGGTCTCACCTCATAGGTCAGTGTGGGTTGAATTTCAATGTTCTGTTGTTCCACAATCTGAGATGGATCCCTTAAGCACTTCTTAAGCATAGAAATATGGAACACATTGTGGATTCCTTCCATAGAGTCTGGCAATTGCAGTTCATATGCTGATTTCCCAATCCTCCTCAAGATTGAGAAAGGTCCAACATATCTTGGGTTAAGCTTCCCTCTCTTCCCAAATCTTACAACTCCTTTGAATGGTGATACCTTAAGAAAAACCTCACTACCAACTTCAAACTCTAACTCTCTGCGTCTTCTGTCAGCATAACTTTTCTGTCGACTTTGAGCTGTTAAGATCCTTTGACAGATGAGAGCAACCTTCTCAACAGTTTGCTGCACAACATCAGGACCAAGTAACTGTGCTTCACCAACTTCATCCCAGTACAAAGGTGATCTACATTTTCGTCCATATAATGCTTCATACGGTGCCATTCCTATTGTTGCCTGAAAACTGTTGTTATAAGAAAATTCCACCAAGGGCAAATACTTGCTCCAAGAACCTTGAAAATCCAAAACACATGCCCGGAGCATTTCCTCTAATGTTTGGATGGTTCTTTCTGATTGTCCATCTGTTTGAGGGTGGAAAGCTGTACTGAAACTAAGCTGAGTCCCCATTGCCTTGTGCAAACTCTTCCAAAACTTAGATGTAAATCTAGCATCTCGGTCCGAAACTATGGTGCTTGGAACTCCATGCAATCTAACAACTTCCTGAACATACAACTCAGCAAGTTGATCCATCGAGTATGTCGTCTTCATGGGCAGAAAATGGGATGATTTGGTCAAACGGTCAACTATCACCCAAATTGCATCATGTCCTTTAGTTGTCCTAGGTAGTCCCACAACAAAATCCATGGTTATTTGTTCCCATTTCCATTCAGGAACTGGTAAAGGTTGTAATGTTCCTGAGGGTCTCTGATGCTCGGCTTTAATCTGCTGACAACACAAACATGATCCAACATGTTCTGCCACACTTCTTTTCATACCTGGCCACCAGTAATGCTGTTTAAGGTCCTTATACATCTTCGTACTCCCAGGGTGAACTGAGAATCTAGAAGAATGAGCCTCAAAAAGAATCTCATTCCGAAGTTCCATAATGGCAGGAACAAACCATCTGTTTCTAAACTTAAGAATTCCATCGGAAGAACAGTTAAAGTCTAAATTGTCCGCAGAATCCATACTTGACTTGTACTTGCTGCATTCATCATCATTTGACTGAGCTTCCCTTATTTTCTCAAGAATTGTAGGTCTTAAGGTTATGGCCGAAAGTATAGCTGTTACATTGGATACTGCCTCTAGATTAAACTTTAGGAATTCAGATTCTAAGGCTAATGGTAAGTCAAGTATCAATGCTGAAACTGATGTTGTCACTCTGCTCAAAGCATCAGCTACTACATTCGCCTTACCGGGATGGTACTTAATCTCAAAGTCATAGTCTTTTACAAATTCCAACCATCTACGTTGCCTCATGTTTAGTTCCTTCTGTGTGAAAATGTACTTCAGGCTCTTATGGTCGGAAAATATTTCACAAGATTGTCCATACAAATAATGTCTCCAAATTTTAAGTGCAAATACCACAGCAGCTAATTCTAAGTCATGTGTAGGGTAATTCTTCTCATGAGTTTTCAACTGTCTAGAAGCATAGACTATTACCTTTCCATCTTGCATCAACACACAACCAAGACCAATCTTGGATGCATCACAGTAAATACTATACTTACCACCTTCAACTGGAAGGGTTAAAATAGGAGCATTGGTCAGTTTCTGTTTCAAAGTTTGGAAACTAAGTTCACATTCATCGGTCCATGTGTACTTTACATTCTTCCTAGTCAACTTAGTGAGAGGTGTAGCAATCTTTGAAAATCCTTCAATGAACTTTCTATAGTATCCTGCTAGTCCAAGAAAACTTCTGATATCGGTGGCATTCTTCGGTTGGGGCCATTCCCTAACTGCTTGAACCTTAGCTGGATCAACAGATAATCCATTTCCAGAAATGACATGTCCTAAAAAGTGAACTTGGTCCAACCAAAATTCACACTTAGAAAACTTGGCGTATAATTGGTGCTGTTTCAGTAATCCTAACACTAAGTTTAAGTGTTCTGCATGCTCCTCCTTGGTTTTGGAATAGATTAGAATGTCATCTATAAATACAATGACAAACTTGTCCAAATACTCATGAAACACTCTGTTCATAAGGTCCATGAATGCTGCTGGTGCATTTGTCAAACCAAAAGACATAACCAAAAACTCATAATGCCCATACCTTGTGCGAAAGGCAGTCTTTGGGATATCTTCAGATTTAACCTTCAACTGATAATAACCTGACCTCAGATCAATCTTAGAGAAAACTCTTGCACCATTGAGCTGGTCAAATAAATCATCAATCCTAGGCAGGGGATACTTGTTCTTAACAGTTAACTTATTCAGTTCTCTATAATCGATGCACATGCGCATTGATCCATCCTTCTTTTTGACAAAAAGGACAGGTGCACCCCACGGTGAAAAGCTCGGGCGTATGAACCCTTTCTCTAACAACTCTTCCAACTGCTCTTTTAATTCCTTGGGTTCTGCAGGTGCTAACCTATAGGGATTTTTAGACACAGGTTCAGCTCCAGGGTAGACATCTACAACAAACTCAATTTCTCTATCTGGTGGCAAACCGGGAAGGTCATCTAGAAACACTTCAGGGAAGTCTTGGACAACAAGGATATTTTGAGGAGTTGCCTTACCTACAAGTTGTGTATCTAGAACACATGCCAAGAAGCACAAGTACCCCTTGCATGGTGAAGGTCTAAAATTTAAAGAAGTCATAACAGACATTTCCTTACTCTTCTCTGAAGCTTGGAAGGTATGTTTCAAACCACCAGGGGGTTGGAAACTAACTATCCCAGTCCTACAATCAATTATGGCGTGGTGTTTGAACAACCAATCCATTCCTAAGATTACATCAAATCCCATTATATCCATAACAATTAAATCAGCAGATAGATTTTTGTCCCCTACTAATACCATGCAATCATGCAACACTTGGTTGGAATGTAAATGTTCACCAGAGGGTAAAGCAACATTGAATACATGCCTAGAAGGTGTGGATTGTACTTCTAACTTATCAGCAAAAGCAGACGCAACAAAAGAATGGGTTGCTCCTGAATCTAGCAAGGTAAAAGCAGGCATAGAATTAACCAATATAGTACCTGACACAACAGCGGGCTGGTCCTCTTCGCCCGACTCCATCATGGAAAATATTCTCGGTTTTATCTTAGCAGGGCCACTCTTCAACGTTGGGCAGTCTCTGATGACGTGGCCAGTCTTATTACAGTTGAAACATCGAAGGACTCTGGGCTTCGGGCAATCCTTAAGCGAATGTCCAAACTCCTCACAGTTATAACACTTACCAGTCCCAAACTTACACTCGCCCAGGTGGCTCTTCATACATTTCATGCACTGAGGAAACTTCTTGGCATCAGGTACCTTCTTTCCAGTACCCTGACTACCCTGGCCTTCAGCAGGCCTCTTTATCCCTCTCTGCTGGTGGGGCTGAAAGAACTTTCGCGGGGCTTCCTTTGGTCCAGCACACTTCATTTCAGCTTCTTCTGCCTCCAATGCAGTAGACACTACTTCACTGAATGACAAGCCTTTGATGCCTGAATACTTTACTCCTCTGTAAATTTCTGGCTTTAGACCTTGCAGGTATTGAAACACTTTGTCCTCATTCCTATGAACGAGGTATCCAGCAAACCTTGACAGAGACTCAAATTGTCTGTTGTACTCTGCCACAGACCCAGTCTGCTTCAAGCTCAAAAACTCAGCCTTCTTAGCGTTCTGGACAGTGGTGCTAAAGTATTTCTCGTAAAAGACTTCCTTGAATTGCGACCAGGGCATGGTTGCGATATCGGTGGTGATCTCCAGCGACTCCCACCAAAGTTGCGCATCACCGGCTAGATGAAACGTTGCCAAAATGACTTTCTCTCCTTCTCCAACATTGGCACACCTGAACATGCTCTCTATCTTTCGAAGCCACTCCTCAGCGACAATCGGGTTAGATGACTTTCCATCAAATGTGGGTGGTTGCAGCCTACGAAATCTATCCCCTGAATGCTCATTGACTTGACCTGAATTGGCACTTCCCTGTGTTTCCCGACTCAATAACACACCTAACTGGTCAGATTGCTGTCGCACAATGTCTGTCTGCTGACGCATCAGCTCCGTCAGCTGTCTAATTACACTTGAATCTTCTTCACTCCTCAAGTTTGGCATCTCCCTAGGTACTCTTGGTCTCCCCGGTCGTCTAGCCATTTGTATAAGGTTCTGCACAAGGTTATCTATACTCATAAACATCTTATAACTAAAGCTAACATAAACACTTACAGTTGTTGGAGTATATTCATGCGACGATTGGCACTGATGAGTAATCTTCTGAACGGTTTAGCAACATGTCTCTGATACCATACTGTAACGCCCCGAATTATCTGAACCCGGGTCGCTACTCATTACTTGACCATGACTAAGAAATTTTCGGATAATTTTAAAACTTCATTCGACAGTCAAAATTTGACATTTTCTATACATTCAAAACATTTGAAAACTTTGCAGCGGAAAATCATTTAAACAACTATGAAGTTAGACGAACTGTAGAATATACTGTTGGGGTGATTAACGGAAGTGTTGAAGTCATCTGCCGGCGACAAGGTCAACGAAAGAAGCAGAAATAGAAAACCGAAGACTTCATCAGTGACAAAACGACAAATCACCTATTTCGTTTTCCGGTCAGTAAACGACAAAATACCTATTTCCTCTTCCGATGACGTCAGCCGGAAGACAATTACTTTCCTCTTCCGATGACGTCAGCCGGAAGACATACTCACCCGACTTCCCTTACACTTCTTCTGCCGATGACGTCAGCCGGAAGACAAATGCTTTCCTCTTCCGATGACGTCAGCCGGAAGACATACTCACCCGACTTCCATTACACTTCTTCTGCCGATGACGTCAGCCGGAAGACAAATACTGTACTCTTCCGATGACGTCAGCCGGAAGACATACTCACCCGACTTCCATTACACTTCTTCTGCCGATGACGTCAGCCGGAAGACAAATACTTTACTCTTCCGATGACGTCAGCCGGAAGACATACTCACCCGACTTCCATTACACTTCTTCTGCCGATGACGTCAGCCGGAAGACAAATGCTTTACTCTTCCGATGACGTCAGCCGGAAGACAAACATGAGACATCTACCGGTAGACTTCCCTCTTCCGATAGACATCAACACAATTCCTTTCAACCGAACGCAATAAACCTCTACACATATCCACTGATACAAAATTATTCAATTCCCACCAATGGACTAAACAACCTGTCTATAACCCGAGAAAGATTCGACTATCTAACAGACTTAAAACATTTTACCAAAAATCCATTCATAACACTCCAAGTCATTGTATTGATCAAAATCAGTAAGAACATGAAAATCAGAAATTCTCGAAAACGAAGTCAAGCAGCTGTAATCTCCTTTACTAAAAACTCCATATACTCAATTTAAATCATTATCCACTAAACCTCTACATCTGTAAACAACATGCTAAACCGCCCCATCAGTTACCATGTCGAGGCCTGAATGCACTCCTCCAACGTCCACTATTCCTCAACATGATCAGGAGACACACCTGCTAACACTTCTTCACCTACATCACAAAACTCATCTATTAGCCTAATGCTAAGTAAGTAAAGCAGTATATGAATGAAATAAAATGCTGAGCTTAAACTCCTAAATATGCAGTTTCTATTTTCTCCTCTCAGTGGCATACATATTCGTTCATATCATGATCAGATCCCATGGTTCCCTTGGGAGTGGGATCAATTCTCCCAATGTCTACATCCTCATACTCAATTAAGGGGCGGATGAATTCCCTTAACAGCTGATCTGATCCCATGGTTCCCTTGGGAGTGGGATCAATTCTCCCAATGTCTAAATCCCTTCATAAGTTAAGGGGTGGATTAGTTGCCTTAATAGTTTGTCTGTCGCATACAGTTCATACCTTACCATTCCTTGCATGAAATTCATTTTCGTAACTTTTAACAAAAACATGATGCATGGACAATAGAAATATTCAAGCATACATAAACCTACTGTTTTGTGATGTAGGCCCGAAGGCACAAGCAATACTTTACTTACCTGGATTCCTTGCAAATGCTCGGTTAAGAGCTACTTCGGGGGTTTGTTCACCTATATTCATAAACAGAACGTTAAACCTCAATCTAAGCTATTCAGAAATCTAAGGAGTGGGTTGGGCATTTCTATTTATCTAACATTCCCGATTCTGCTCTAATCCTCAAGCAGAATCTCTCACTCGTAACATTAACAAAATGCATACGTTGGGATCCTTAAGCTACCTAGGTACTAAAATCAGCAATTAATCGAATCAAAACTCACCTGGGTTGGAGGAATCGGTGAGGAAATCGCCTAGAGAGCTCTGCTGGGTTGAGCTGAAAACCGAGAGTGAAATGAGTATGACGGCTATACCTCATTTACTCTTTCCTTAAATACGTTATCCATTTGCAAAATTGACAATTACCCTTATGCCCTCACTTAGTTACTCATTAACCTAATTGATTTTACCCCTAATTTCATTCTATAAAATTCACACTTAGAAGATTAATAGATTATTTTAATTCTAATAAACCGGGTGTTACAAAAGGGTAGTCCAACCGCTGGATAGGCCCTCTCCATTTAGTGGGTTGCGATCTCGGTGACAATCTGTCTGCGACGTAATGAATCTGTATCTGTATCTGAATCTGTATATGCATGTTTTCTGAATGGCATACGCACGCATGCATCTGCATTTACGAAGCTTACTGAGATTTCGTTATCTCATATGTGTCTGTATGGTGTAGGTGACCTCGATATAGGTGAGGATGAGATCCCTCCACCTGAGGAATGAGGCGGTTAACGGAGGATGGCCCATGGGAGTGCGCTGGGCAGTCGAGGCGCGTTTTGACCCGTGGGGGAAGTCTGTACGTGTTTTGAGGGTTTTGGGAATTGTCGGGCTGTTACCTTTGTACTGTTAGAACATTTTAGGATGTTTGGGCCTGATAGTGAATAGGTTTATGATTGATGTTACAAATGTTTTGGTAACTGTATATAAAACGTTTTGTTAAAGTTTTAATTAACGCTATGGAATTGTTTTGAAACGTTTTAGGTTTAGTATGGATATGCTCGAGTTTTAGAGCTATCCACGCAGTTGGATTTCGCAAAGTCCGCTGCAAGTAGATTGAGTTTAGGACACGATTTAGTTAAGTTTAAGTTATAAATTTATTGTGGTTATTGAGGAAATTGGTGTAAGATATGTGAGGGTTGCTCTCTGGAATCGGATTCCAGGGAGTTTTATTAAGTGTCTTGCTCTCTGGAATTCCAGAGAGCAAAATTGTATGTAAATTAGCAGCAATTTTATGAAAAGCAGTAGGCGACTGGGCGCCGAGGTGAGGGGCGCCTGATCGCCCCTCTGGTCGCTGCTGTGCAGCGACTAATCGCTGCAACATGCAGCGATCGAGCGCTGCATTATGCAGCGATCGAGCGCTACATTATGCAGTGACTGTGTAACACCCGGTTTATTAGAATTAAAATAACCAATTAATCTTCTAAGTGTGAATTTTATAGAATGAAATAGGGAGAAATAGCAATTAGGTTAATGAGTAACTAAGTGAGGGCATAAGGGTAATTGTCAATTTATATTGTGGATAACGTATTTAAGGAAAGAGTAAATGAGGTATAGCCGTCAATGCTCATTTCACTCTCGATTTTTCAGCTCAACCCAGTAGAGCTCTCCAGACGATTTCCCTTCCCGATATCCTTCAACTTAGGTAAGTTCTTTAGTTTTCTTCATGTATTGATGAATAGATAACCGAATTAGGACAATGTGAGTATTTTGGAAAAGTTGAGAGAAATAGCGGTTCGGGTTTGGAGTTTATTCGGGAATGCTCTATGAGTAGTGTTCCCAAACTAACTCCTTAGATTTCTGAATAGCTTAGATTAAGGTTTAACATTCTGTTTATGAATATAGGTGAACAAACCCCCGAAGTAGCTCTTAACCGAGCATTTGCTAGGAATCCAGGTAAGTAAAGTTTGCTTGTGCCTTCGGGCCTACATCACAGAACATTAGGATTTTGTGTGTTTGAATATTTTCCTGTTTCATGCATCATATATTTGAAAATATACGAAAATGAGTTTACATGTTTTGATATAGTGAGGAAGTGAACATTCTGAAGTGATTTATGTGAAACATTTTCTGTTAAGGGAACTAATCCAACCCTTAATGAGCCAGGGATCATACTTTGGGAAAACTGATCCAACTCCCAATTTCGAAGTGGATCTGAACATTGATCAGTATATATATATTCACTGTTAGGAGAATTAATCCAACTCCTAATGAGACAGGGATGTTCATACTTTGGGAGAAGTGATTCAACTCCCAATTTAGAGAGGAATCCGATTATAACGATGAATATGTAACAGAGATGAGAAAAGTAGAAACTGCATGCTAGGATGACATGTCTTCAGCTTTTCATGCATTATTGCTTTACTTGCTTAGCATTAGGCTAATAGATGAGTTTTGTGATGTAGGTGAAGAAGTTTTAGCAGGTGTGTTTACTGAGTTCACAGAAGGCTAGTTGGGTTGGAGGAGTGCATCCACACAATGTTCTGGCAGCTGATGGGGCAGTTTAATTGATGTCTGTGGAGTGAAGGTTTTATTATCAATGCTTTATTTTAGATGAATCGAGTTTTCATAACAGTAGTGATTTCAGCGTTTTGGACAAATTGAGTTTTACTTTCTGATGTTGGTATTTTTTTGGAAATTTGAAATTTATTATTTGATGGATGTAGAGTGATGCATTGGTCTGATTTGTTTATAAAGCGATTTCAGTAGAGCAAACAGGTTCTCTTCTTAGATGGGGTCGTATAGGTATAGTTAAGAGTATTCGGAATGTCGCTCTGTTTCTATCGGTAGGTGATGCCTATCGGCAGGTATTGAGTTGTGGTTTGGTGTCTATTGGAAGATGAAAGTCTATCGGTAGATGCGGTGTGTAAGTCTATCGGAAGATGAAAGTCTGTCGGTAGATGCGGTGTGTAAGTCTATCGGAAGATGAAAGTCTACCGGTAGATGTCTTATGGAGTCACGCGTGAAGCACGTGTCGGCAGATGTAGTCTAATTGATCGGAAGATGTAGTGTATATTTTAATTCTATCGGAAAGAGTTGTATTGGCATTATCGGCGGAGGGTGTTGCGTTGTTTGTACACGTCATCGGTAGATGAAGTCTACCGAGTGATGTCTTTTGTTTTCCTTCCTTCCGGCTGACGTCATCGGCATGAGTCTTCGGTTTTCTATTCCTGCTTCTTCCGTTGACTTAGTCGTCGGCAGATGCGTTGTCTTCTGAAACCGAAAGAGTATTTCGTGCCTTAAACCCTCATTCCTTTCGGCTGAATATTTCTTAACATTCCCAATGACTATTTTAATAATGTTTTTCACAGTTTTGTTTAACTTCATTGTTGTTCAAAAAGAATTTCCGCTGCAAGTTTTAAATATTTTGAGAAGTCTAATCTTGACTGTCGAGTGAAGCTTTGAATTTATTATCAAAATTTCTTAGTCATGATAATGTTATGGGTAGCGAACCGGGTTCAGATAACTCGGGGCGTTACAGTATGGTATCAGAGACATTCAGTTAAACTGTTCAAAAGATTACTCATCAGTGCCGATCGTTGCATGGAAGCACTCCAACAACTGTAAGTGTTTAAGTTAATATTATTATTAGATATTTATGTGAATAATTCATCTTGTCTAGGAATATAGTGAAATGTCTAGACGACCAGGAAGACCAAGAATACCAAGAGAGACACCAAATCCGTGGAATGAGGAAGACTCTAGTGTGATTAGGCAGCTGACTGAGCTGATGCGCCAGCAGACAGACATTGTGCGTCAGCAGTCCGATCAGCTAGGTGTGTTGTTGAGTCGGGAAGCACATGGGAGTGCTAACTCTGGTTCTAACAGTGAGAATTCTGGAGATAGGTTCCGGAGACTAAGACCACCCACGTTTGATGGTCAGTCAACTGATCCAGTTATTGCTGAAGGATGGCTTAGGAAGATAGAGAGCATGTTCAGGTGTGCCAACATTGGAGAGGGAGACAAGGTCACATTGGCAACATTTCATCTGGCTGGAGATGCTCAACTTTGGTGGGAAACTATTGAGACCGCCACTGATGTTTTGGCGATGCCTTGGTCTCAATTCAAGGACATTTTCTATGAGAAGTATTTTAACAGCACTGTTCAGACTGCAAAGAAGTTGGAATTTCTGAACTTGAAGCAGACGGGGTCTGTGGCCGAGTATAGTAGACAGTTTGAGTCTCTGTCCAGGTTTGCTGGACATTTTGCTCACCAGGATGAGGATAAGGTGTTCAAATTTGTGCATGGACTTAAGCCTGAAATTTATAGAGGGGTTAAATTCTGTGGAATTAAGGGTTTGACATTAAGTGAAGTTGTGTCCACTGCCCTGGAAGTAGAAGAAGCTGAGAGGAAGTGTGCTGGACCGAAGGAAGCCCCACAAAGGTTTGTTCAGCCACATCCTCATAGAGGGATGAAGAGTACAAGTGAAGGCCAAAGTAGCCAAAGAGAAGGAGGAAAGGTGCAGAATGTCAGGAAATTTCCTCAGTGTCCTAAGTGCTTGAAGAACCACCCCGGGGAATGCAGAATGGGATTTGGGAAATGTTTCAACTGTGAGGAGGTTGGACATACATTCAAGGAGTGCTCGAAGCCTAGAGTCACCAGATGCTTCAATTGTAACAAAGTTGGACACATTAGTAGAGACTGCCCAAATCCAAAGAGTGGCCCTGCTTTGATCAAACCAAGAATATTCTCCATGATGGAGTCAAGTGAAGAACAGCCCGCTGTTGTGTCAGGTACCATATTGATCAATTCCGTGCCTGCTTTTACTTTATTAGACTCTGGTGCAACGCACTCATTTATAGCATCTACTTTTGCCAATAAATTAGATGTACAGTTTACCCCTTCCATGCATGTGTTTAATGTTGCCTTACCCTCTGGGGAAAACATGCACTCTAACCAAGTGATGCTAGACAGTGATGTGTTAGTAGGAAATGTGAGTTTACCTGCTGATCTTATTGTTATGGATATTTTGGGATTTGATGTGATCTTAGGAATGGACTGGTTGTTTAAACACCATGCCACAATTGATTGTAGAACTGGAATAGTTAGTTTCCAACCCCCTGGTAGTTTGAAACATACCTTCCAAGCTTCAGAGAAGAGTAAGGAAATGTCTGTTATGACTTCTTTAAATTTTAGACCTTCACCATGCAAGGAGTACTTGTGCTTCTTGGCATGTGTTCTAGATACACAACTTGTAGAAAAGGCAACTCCTCAAAATATCCTTGTTGTCCAAGACTTCCCTGAAGTGTTTCTAGATGACCTTCCCGGTTTGCCACCAGATAGAGAAATTGAGTTTGTTGTAGATGTCTACCCTGGAGCTGAACCTGTGTCTAAAAATCCCTATAGGTTAGCACCTGCAGAACTCAAGGAATTAAAAGAGCAGTTGGAAGAGTTGTTAGAGAAAGGGTTCATACGCCCGAGCTTTTCACCGTGGGGTGCACCTGTCCTTTTTGTCAAAAAGAAGGATGGATCAATGCGCATGTGCATCGATTATAGAGAACTGAATAAGTTAACTGTTAAGAACAAGTATCCCCTGCCTAGGATTGATGATTTATTTGACCAGCTCAATGGTGCAAGAGTTTTCTCTAAGATTGATCTGAGGTCAGGTTATTATCAGTTGAAGGTTAAATCTGAAGATATACCAAAGACTGCCTTTCGCACAAGGTATGGGCATTATGAGTTTTTGGTTATGTCCTTTGGTTTGACAAATGCACCAGCAGCATTCATGGACCTTATGAACAGAGTGTTTCATGAGTATTTGGATAAGTTTGTCATAGTATTCATAGAAGACATTCTAATCTATTCTAGAACTAAGGAGGATCATGCAAGGCACTTGAATTTGGTGTTAGGAGTACTTAGGCAGCACCAGCTCTATGCTAAGTTTTCCAAGTGTGAATTTTGGTTGGATAGAGTTCACTTTCTGGGTCATGTGATCTCTGGTGATGGAATAACAGTCGATCCAGCCAAGGTTCAAGCAGTTAAGGAATGGCCCCAACCGAAGAATGCTACTGATATTAGGAGTTTTGTTGGACTAGCAGGATATTACAGAAAATTTATTGAGGGATTTTCAAAGATTGCAACACCCCTCACTCGTTTAACTAGGAAGAATATCAAATATGATTGGACAGAAGAGTGTGAAATTAGTTTCCAGACTTTAAAACAGAAACTGATCAATGCTCCAATCCTAACCCTTCCTGCTGAGAATGGTAAATTTAGTATTTATTGTGATGCATCCAAGATTGGTCTTGATTGTGTGTTGATGCAAGATGGAAAGGTAATAGCCTATGCTTCTAGACAGTTGAAAACTCATGAGAAGAATTACCCTACACATGACTTGGAATTAGCTGCAGTGGTTTTTGCACTTAAGATTTGGAGGCATTACTTGTATGGACAATCTTTTGAGATATTTTCTGATCATAAGAGCCTGAAGTATATCTTCACACAGAAGGAATTAAATATGAGGCAGCGCCGGTGGTTAGAGTTCGTAAAGGATTATGACTTTGAGATTAAATACCATCCCGGCAAGGCAAATGTAGTAGCCGATGCTTTGAGCAGAGTGACAACATCAGTTTCAGCATTGATTCTTGACTTACCATTGGCCTTAGAATCTGAATTCCTAAAGTTTAATCTAGAGGCAGTATCCAATGTAACAGCTATACTTTCGGCTATAACCCTAAGGCCTACAATTCTTGAGAAAATAAGGGAAGCTCAGTCAAATGATGATGAATGCAGCAAGTACAAGTCAAGTATGGATTCTACGGACAATTTAAACTTTAACTGTTCTTCTGATGGAATCCTTAAGTTCAGAAACAGATGGTTTGTTCCTGCCATTATGGAACTTCGGAATGAGATTCTTTCTGAGGCTCATTCTTCTAGATTCTCAGTTCACCCTGGGAGTACGAAGATGTATAAAGATCTTAAACAGCATTACTGGTGGCCAAGTATGAAAAGAAGTGTGGCAGAATATGTAGGATCATGTTTGTGTTGTCAGCAGATTAAAGCCGAGCATCAGAGACCCTCAGGAACGTTACAACCTTTGCCAGTTCCTGAATGGAAATGGGAACAAATAACCATGGATTTTGTTGTGGGATTACCTAGAACAATTAAAGGACATGATGCAATTTGGGTGATAGTTGACCGTTTGACCAAATCATCCCATTTTCTGCCTATGAAGATGACATACTCGATGGATCAACTTGCTGAGTTGTATGTTCAGGAAGTTGTTAGATTGCACGGAGTTCCAAGCACCATAGTTTCAGACCGAGATGCTAGATTTACATCTAAGTTTTGGAAGAGTTTGCACAAGGCTATGGGAACTCAGCTCAGTTTCAGCACAGCTTTCCACCCTCAAACTGATGGACAATCTGAAAGAACCATTCAAACATTAGAGGATATGCTCCGGGCATGTGTTTTGGATTTTCAAGGTTCTTGGAGCAAGTGTTTGCCCTTGGTGGAATTTTCTTATAACAATAGTTTTCAGGCAACAATAGGAATGGCACCGTATGAAGCATTGTATGGACGAAAATGCTGTATTGGGATGAAGTTGGTGAAGCACAGTTACTTGGTCCTGATATTGTGCAGCAAACTGTTGAGAAGGTTGCTCTCATCCGTCAGAGGATTTTAACAGCTCAAAGTCGACAGAAAAGCTATGCTGACAGGAGGCGCAGAGAGTTAGAGTTTGAAGTTGGTAGTGAGGTTTTTCTTAAGGTATCACCATTCAAAGGAGTTGTGAGATTTGGGAAGAGAGGGAAGCTTAACCCAAGATATGTTGGACCTTTCTCAATCTTGAAAAGGATTGGAAAATCAGCATATGAGCTGCAATTGCCAGACTCTATGGAAGGAATCCACAATGTGTTCCATATTTCTATGCTTAAGAAGTGCTTGAGGGATCCATCTCAGATTGTGGAACAGCAGAACATTGAAATTCAACCTACACTGACCTATGAGGAGAGACCAGTAAGAATCTTGGATTATGCAGTGAAAGTATTACGCAACAAGGAAGTTCCACTAGTGAAAGTCTTATGGCATAATCAGAATATAGAGGAGACAACTTGGGAACGCCAGCAAGACATGATGGACCAGCATCCAAGATTGTTCAGGTACTGAATTTTGAGGACAAAATTCTTTTAAGGAGGGTAGATTGTAACACCCGGTTTATTAGAATTAAAATAACCAATTAATCTTCTAAGTGTGAATTTTATAGAATGAAATAGGGAGAAATAGCAATTAGGTTAATGAGTAACTAAGTGAGGGCATAAGGGTAATTGTCAATTTATATTGTGGATAACGTATTTAAGGAAAGAGTAAATGAGGTATAGCCGTCAATGCTCATTTCACTCTCGATTTTTCAGCTCAACCCAGTAGAGCTCTCCAGACGATTTCCCTTCCCGATATCCTTCAACTTAGGTAAGTTCTTTAGTTTTCTTCATGTATTGATGAATAGATAACCGAATTAGGACAATGTGAGTATTTTGGAAAAGTTGAGAGAAATAGCGGTTCGGGTTTGGAGTTTATTCGGGAATGCTCTATGAGTAGTGTTCCCAAACTAACTCCTTAGATTTCTGAATAGCTTAGATTAAGGTTTAACATTCTGTTTATGAATATAGGTGAACAAACCCCCGAAGTAGCTCTTAACCGAGCATTTGCTAGGAATCCAGGTAAGTAAAGTTTGCTTGTGCCTTCGGGCCTACATCACAGAACATTAGGATTTTTGTGTGTTTGAATATTTTCCTGTTTCATGCATCATATATTTGAAAATATACGAAAATGAGTTTACATGTTTTGATATAGTGAGGAAGTGAACATTCTGAAGTGATTTATGTGAAACATTTTCTGTTAAGGGAACTAATCCAACCCTTAATGAGCCAGGGATCATACTTTGGGAAAACTGATCCAACTCCCAATTTCGAAGTGGATCTGAACATTGATCAGTATATATATATTCACTGTTAGGAGAATTAATCCAACTCCTAATGAGACAGGGATGTTCATACTTTGGGAGAAGTGATTCAACTCCCAATTTAGAGAGGAATCCGATTATAACGATGAATATGTAACAGAGATGAGAAAAGTAGAAACTGCATGCTAGGATGACATGTCTTCAGCTTTTCATGCATTATTGCTTTACTTGCTTAGAATTAGGCTAATAGATGAGTTTTGTGATGTAGGTGAAGAAGTTTTAGCAGGTGTGTTTACTGAGTTCACAGAAGGCTAGTTGGGTTGGAGGAGTGCATCCACACAATGTTCTGGCAGCTGTGATTTCAGCGTTTTGGACAAATTGAGTTTTACTTTCTGATGTTGGTATTTTTTTGGAAATTTGAAATTTATTATTTGATGGATGTAGAGTGATGCATTGGTCTGATTTGTTTATAAAGCGATTTCAGTAGAGCAAACAGGTTCTCTTCTTAGATGGGGTCGTATAGGTATAGTTAAGAGTATTCGGAATGTCGCTCTGTTTCTATCGGTAGGTGATGCCTATCGGCAGGTATTGAGTTGTGGTTTGGTGTCTATCGGAAGATGAAAGTCTATTGGTAGATGCGGTGTGTAAGTCTATCGGAAGATGAAAGTCTGTCGGTAGATGCGGTGTGTAAGTCTATCGGAAGATGAAAGTCTGTCGGTAGATGCGGTGTGTAAGTCTATCGGAAGATGAAAGTCTACCGGTAGATGTCTTATGGAGTCACGCGTGAAGCACGTGTCGGCAGATGTAGTCTAATTGATCGGAAGATGTAGTGTGTATTTTAATTCTATCGGAAAGAGTTGTATTGGCATTATCGGCGGAGGGTGTTGCGTTGAGCGGCGGAGGGTGGTGCTTGTTGTACACGTCATCGGTAGATAAGTCTACCGAGTGATGTCTTTTGTTTTCCTTCCTTCCGCTGACGTCATCGGCAGGAGTCTTCGGTTTTCTATTCCTGCTTCTTCCGTTGACTTAGTCGTCGGCAGATGCGTTGTCTTCTGAAACCGAAAGAGTATTTCGTGCCTTAAACCCTCATTCCTTTCGGCTGAATATTTCTTAACATTCCCAATGACTATTTTAATAATGTTTTTCACAGTTTTGTTTAACTTCATTGTTGTTCAAAAAGAATTTCCGCTGCAAGTTTTAAATATTTTGAGAAGTCTAATCTTGACTGTCGAGTGAAGCTTTGAATTTATTATCAAAATTCTAGCGATTGATCGCTGCAATATGCAGCGATTGATCGCTGCAATATGCAGCGATTGATCGCTGCAATATGCAGCGATTGATCGCTGCAATATGCAGCGATTGATCGCTGCAATATGCAGCGATTGATCGCTGCAATATGCAGCGATTGATCGCTGCAATATGCAGCGATTGATCGCTGCAATATGCAGCGATTGATCGCTGCAATATGCAGCGATTGATCGCTGCAATATGCAGCGATTGATCGCTGCAATATGCAGCGATTGATCGCTGCAATATGCAGCGATTGATCGCTGCAATATGCAGCGATTGATCGCTGCAATATGCAGCGATTGATCGCTGCAATATGCAGCGATTGATCGCTGCAATATGCAGCGATTGATCGCTGCAATATGCAGCGATTGATCGCTGCAATATGCAGCGATTGATCGCTGCAATATGCAGCGATTGATCGCTGCAATATGCAGCGATTGATCGCTGCAATATGCAGCGATTGATCGCTGCAATATGCAGCGATTGATCGCTGCAATATGCAGCGATTGATCGCTGCAATATGCAGCGATTGATCGCTGCAATATGCAGCGATTGATCGCTGCAATATGCAGCGATTGATCGCTGCAATATGCAGCGATTGATCGCTGCAATATGCAGCGATTGATCGCTGCAATATGCAGCGATTGATCGCTGCAATATGCAGCGATTGATCGCTGCAATATGCAGCGATTGATCGCTGCAATATGCAGCGATTGATCGCTGCAATATGCAGCGATTGATCGCTGCAATATGCAGCGATTGATCGCTGCAATATGCAGCGATTGATCGCTGCAATATGCAGCGATTGATCGCTGCAATATGCAGCGATTGATCGCTGCAATATGCAGCGATTGATCGCTGCAATATGCAGCGATTGATCGCTGCAATATGCAGCGATTGATCGCTGCAATATGCAGCGATTGATCGCTGCAATATGCAGCGATTGATCGCTGCAATATGCAGCGATTGATCGCTAATTCTATCGGAAAGAGTTGTATTGGCATTATCGGCGGAGGGTGTTGCGTTTGTTTGTACACGTCATCGGTAGATGAAGTCTACCGAGTGATGTCTTTTGTTTTCCTTCCTTCCGGCTGACGTCATCGGCAGGAGTCTTCGGTTTTTCTATTCCTGCTTCTTCGTTGACTTAGTCGTCGGCAGATGCGTTGTCTTCTGAAACGAAAGAGTATTTCGTGCCTTAAACCCTCATCCTTTCGGCTGAATATTTCTTAACATCCCAATGACTATTTTAATAATGTTTTTCACAGTTTGTTTAACTTCATTGTTGTTCAAAAAGAATTTCCGCTGCAAGTTTTAATAATTTGAGACGCTGCAATATGCAGCGATTGATCGCTGCAATATGCAGCGATCAATCGCTGCTCTCCCTCCTGGAGAAAATGCCGATTCTACCCTCCCTCTTTTATGTTTTGTTTTAAATGTTTTTATTAAATGTTTTTAAGTTTTTATTGAATTGTTATATGTTTTGTTTCAAGTGATTTAAAGATTGAATTTTAATTCCGACTTCAATTCCAATTTCAACTTCAGTTTAAATTTCGCGTAAAGTTTTATTTAAAGTATAGGTGTAAAAAATATATATATATATGTACGGAAAATGGGTACAGTTTTAGGGATGTTACAACATATGCTATCAAATATATGACATTAAAGTTCAGCAATTTACCATGGTGAATGGACACTAAACTAGACACAATCAACAGCAAACAATACCAGAATTTGGACAATAAAACAGAACCCAATTAATCTTAACCATTTCCAAATCATGCTCAGCATTTCACAAGAGATTTTAATCATTAGAAGTTAATATATAAGATGGTGCATTCACTCACAAATACTCATTAATGATCAAACATCAAAACAGTAAGAAAATTGTGCAAATAACTAGGAAATAGTAGAGAAGACACAGCAAGGAAAACACGCTGAAAACAGCAAACAAAAACACAGAAATCAGCTCCAAACAGCAAGATATATGTATGATTCAAGATAATAAACTCTCAGGTTCAAGCTCTAAAAGATAATAAGCATGCTGGATAAATGGGTATGCAAACACAGTAGAAAATTCAACAAAGAATCCAAAAAATGTTGATTAATAACCATTAAACAACAAGCAATTGTATTAGATTTTTCAGCCATAAAATTTAGGAAGCTGAATCAGAGTTATAGGCAATGTTAAACAGAATTAAACAGATCATAGCCCCATAGAAAATTCAGTGTAAAACAATGGTTTGAAACAGAATTTCAATCGGGTTATAAGTAGGTGCAGAAAACTAGAAAAGAGAGTGTAATTCAACAGCAAATTGGTTTGAAAATTTAGCTAGCCATGCTGCCTATTTTAACATAAAATTTCAGACATACATTTAGCACTTAAAATCAGCAAAGATAAGTGCAACAATGCTAATCAAATGCTGTAAACATAAGCAAAAACTAGAAAGGGAAAACAACACAAAACAGCAACTTAACAAGCTTAAACAATCTAGATTTCCTAAACTGGAAACTAACACAATTTTAATCACCTTACAGCACAATCAACAGTAATCAGATTGACAATTAAGGTTGGTCATTTACCTTTGGTGATTGACAAATAAAAACAGCAACGAAAATGCAAAATAAGAAACAGTTTTGAACCTCAAAACAAAAATCATAATGCAGTAGGATTCATGCTTGGAAAACAACAAGCTAATTCAAGTTTTGAGAAATAAAACCATTCTCAAAACTAGCTAAACTTATAGTTAAAAACACATTTAAAACATCCTAAAAACTAAGGACAAAAATGAACAAACAAGTGATAATATACCAAGAAAAACAAGTTTGGTTTTCTCAAAGCAGAACCGAAAATAAGACAACCTGAAGCAAACCGATTGCTTCATTGGACAAGCATTAAATATGTTTGGACAACACAAGAACAGGAAGACAAAGATAAATAGAACAGACTCGATCAGGAATCAAACACAGACAACAAACAGAACAAAAACATAAGTATGCATGCTGACATTGAAACAAAACTAACAGAGAAGAAACGTGATTAAACAAGTGTGCTGGTGGGTGAAACATACATGAACACAGACATTTAAAACACAACAACAATCACGCAGGACGAAAGACATAGGAAAGAAAGAACACGAACAGGGGCTGCAAAACAGACCTGAAATGCAAACCAAAAGAGCAACCTGGCTCTGATACCACTTGATAGAATCCAGCCTGCAAATGGGGTTAGAAATGACATGCGGAAGACTCAAAATAACAACAACGATCGGTACTCTAAGAACACCCCAAAAATATACTCAAATATGCTGGAAAACAGAGATGAACAGAGGAGAGAAGACGGAGGGCGTGAGGCGCATACCGAGAAGTGGGTATTGCTCAGAACGGTGTGAAAATGATGGAGGAGCGAATTGAAGACCCGAAGCCGACCCAGAAATGACTCCGCGTTTTCGGGTGACAGAAATCCGTCGTTGCCAGCGAAGGATGCTCAGCGGAGGGCACTATGGCGTTCGCCCATCCCTTCATCGCTTCCATTGTTTGGAAGAGGAAGAGAGGGACTAAGATCACCCCCTAGCAGCCACGAGCTCGGGATGAAATCGGGGGCTTCATCCAGGCGCTGCGCGCCGATGAAGCACCGAGAGAAAATCTCTCTGTCGCTCGCGGAGAGCGTTCCGAACAAGAAGAAAACTCCTTTGCAATTCCAAAAATTCGTAGTATAAGCTAACCGATTACAGAGTTACATGAGCGCTTAAAATACTGAAAAGAAGCGAGAAAAGGGAGAGGAGAACGCGTCTGGAGATCGACGGGCAACGGCTACATTTCTAGCCGTTGAAGCTTCTGCAGAAAGGCTCTTGGTCCGGTTCGCTTGGGCAGCAAACTTCTAAGGCCGGTTCACATTGGTTCAGCTTTGTTCTTCCTTGGTCCAATCCGGTTCAGCCATTTGGTTCACCTTGGTTTAGAATCCCCTTTTAAAAACTATTACAAACATACATTTTAAAAGGCTAAAGTTTGCCAAATAACAAGTTTTAAATTGAATTCCCCCCTTTATATTATATTGTTAGTTCTTTTGATTTTGCTTCTTTCTTCTCCTCTTTATTTTTAATTATTATCCATACATTAAATAAATTAAACTTAATTCCACAATTGTTGGTTAAAGTGGGCATTGAAAGTAGTCATAGGTGAAATCTTCTCAACAAGTACGCTAGTGTGTTTTCAAGCCCATTGTGATAGAGTCAATTTTTGCTTTGATTACATTTGTTGGTAGGAAGTTTTGCCAAAATTAGAAAATTTTACCCTCTTAATTAAAAATGTTTAGTCATTTCTCGCAAAAAGACTCGAGTAAGCTATTTTCATCGATGAATAAGAGATTCTTGCCGATGAAGAACATTTTTGATTCTCCAGTTTTCTTCTCTGTTTTTTTTTTTTTGAGCAACTACGAGTGAAAATTATTTAATGACGAAATTTGTAGTAACTTTCATTATATATTTGTTGATTTAATGTCACATTGAAAAGATCTACTAAGTTTTGGTAGCAAGATTCTTACTATATGTTCTATTACTTATGTCATTTAGTTTTTACCTTGCACTATATTGTCTTTTTATTTAAGGTTCATCTTCAAAGTTCAATATAATATTCTCTATATTGTCTTTTTATTTAATGATGTCTTCATGTAACATTATTTTTCAGATAAAGAATATAAGTAAAGGAAACTAAAAAGGTGGGAAGTTTTCATATTATTATATTAATGTTTAAAGGTGATGGTTTTCGGGGTTCCTACGCATGGCGGAATTCACTATTATTCATAATAATAGTGACATGCGTTACCCTGTGACTTTAAAACTATTTTAAAATCATTAAAAACCATAAGTTGGATCGTTAGTCTAAAAGAAATTATTTTTGAGAAATATGTAATTTTTCAAAATGTAAACAATTTACATTGAGAAAAATTATTAGAATTAGGTTGTGAAGTAATAAAAGAAAATACCTTTTTGGAGCAACGCTTTTACTCAGGTACTCCCGTCTGATCTTAACAGCCTTAACTCAGGATCAAGTATTATTCCCGAAGACTTTGATACCGTCGAGTCTTCTCTGAAGATCTTTACACTTTAAATCTCCTGACGTGTGGGCGTCTCTCTTACAAGAATAACACACTCTTATATTTCTAGAGAGACGTGTTCTCAACACATGAGACGTCTCTCTTCGATCTTAGAAAACGGTTTTCTAAAACCGAATACGGAAAGGTCACACCTTTTCTCTCTAGGGATTTTTTTTTTTTTTCTCGGTCGTTCACCGTTGTTAGTTTTGTTCTTTCTTCTGTCAAATAACCTTTGACAATTTTTATAGATCTGTTTTAAAATTAATTTTTAAATTTATTTTAATAAAAACTAATTTTTAAAAAATAAATCTTATCTAATCAAATCTAATTTGATTAGAAGTTGATTTATCTAATAAATCAATTTATCAATTAATCATATAATCTAAAAACAGTTTTTAGAATATATTTATGAAAACTACTTTTCAAGACAATCTCATCTTATGAGATTCTTCAGATCTACTTTTAAATAGTAAACAAACTATAAGTCAATTGTAGATCAAATCTAATATAATCAGATTTTCAGATCTACTTATATTCAAATTTCAAAAATTTGATTTGATAGTTTGTTACATAACTAACTTTCAATTTGAAGATCAAATCTCATCTGATGAGATTCTTCAAATCTAATTCAAATCCCTTAAAAATATTTCATCTAATGAGATATTTAGTACCTAGGTAGCTTAAGGATCCCAACGTATGCATTTTGTTAATGTTACGAGTGAGAGATTCTGCTTGAGGATTAGAGCAGAATCGGGAATGTTAGATAAATAGAAATGCCCAACCCACTCCTTAGATTTCTGAATAGCTTAGATTGAGGTTTAACGTTCTGTTTATGAATATAGGTGAACAAACCCCCGAAGTAGCTCTTAACCGAGCATTTGCAAGGAATCCAGGTAAGTAAAGTATTGCTTGTGCCTTCGGGCCTACATCACAAAACAGTAGGTTTATGTATGCTTGAATATTTCTATTGTCCATGCATCATGTTTTTGTTAAAAGTTACGAAAATGAATTTCATGCAAGGAATGGTAAGGTATGAACTGTATGCGACAGACAAACTATTAAGGGAACTAATCCACCCCTTAACTTATGAAGGGATTTAGACATTGGGAGAATTGATCCCACTCCCAAGGGAACCATGGGATCAGATCAGCTGTTAAGGGAATTCATCCGCCCCTTAATTGAGTATGAGGATGTAGACATTGGGAGAATTGATCCCACTCCCAAGGGAACCATGGGATCTGATCATGATATGAACGAATATGTATGCCACTGAGAGGAGAAAATAGAAACTGCATATTTAGGAGTTTAAGCTCAGCATTTTATTTCATTCATATACTGCTTTACTTACTTAGCATTAGGCTAATAGATGAGTTTTGTGATGTAGGTGAAGAAGTGTTAGCAGGTGTGTCTCCTGATCATGTTGAGGAATAGTGGACGTTGGAGGAGTGCATTCAGGCCTCGACATGGTAACTGATGGGGCGGTTTAGCATGTTGTTTACAGATGTAGAGGTTTAGTGGATAATGATTTAAATTGAGTATATGGAGTTTTTAGTAAAGGAGATTACAGCTGCTTGACTTCGTTTTCGAGAATTTCTGATTTTCATGTTCTTACTGATTTTGATCAATACAATGACTTGGAGTGTTATGAATGGATTTTTGGTAAAATGTTTTAAGTCTGTTAGATAGTCGAATCTTTCTCGGGTTATAGACAGGTTGTTTAGTCCATTGGTGGGAATTGAATAATTTTGTATCAGTGGATATGTGTAGAGGTTTATTGCGTTCTGTTGAAAGGAATTGTGTTGATGTCTATCGGAAGAGGGAAGTCTACCGGTAGATGTCTCATGTTTGTCTTCCGGCTGACGTCATCGGAAGAGTAAAGCATTTGTCTTCCGGCTGACGTCATCGGCAGAAGAAGTGTAATGGAAGTCGGGTGAGTATGTCTTCCGGCTGACGTCATCGGAAGAGTAAAGTATTTGTCTTCCGGCTGACGTCATCGGCAGAAGAAGTGTAATGGAAGTCGGGTGAGTATGTCTTCCGGCTGACGTCATCGGAAGAGTAAAGTATTTGTCTTCCGGCTGACGTCATCGGCAGAAGAAGTGTAATGGAAGTCAGGTGAGTATGTCTTCCGGCTGACGTCATCGGAAGAGGAAAGCATTTGTCTTCCGGCTGACGTCATCGGCAGAAGAAGTGTAAGGGAAGTCGGGTGAGTATGTCTTCCGGCTGACGTCATCGGAAGAGGAAAGTAATTGTCTTCCGGCTGACGTCATCGGAAGAGGAAATAGGTATTTTGTCGTTTACTGACCGGAAAACAAAATAGGTGATTTGTCGTTTTGTCACTGATGAAGTCTTCGGTTTTCTATTTCTGCTTCTTTCGTTGACCTTGTCGCCGGCAGATGACTTCAACACTTCCGTTAATCACCCCAACAGTATATTCTACAGTTCGTCTAACTTCATAGTTGTTTAAATGATTTTCCGCTGCAAAGTTTTCAAATGTTTTGAATGTATAGAAAATGTCAAATTTTGACTGTCGAATGAAGTTTTAAAATTATCCGAAAATTTCTTAGTCATGGTCAAGTAATGAGTAGCGACCCGGGTTCAGATAATTCGGGGCGTTACAGTATGGTATCAGAGACATGTTGCTAAACCGTTCAGAAGATTACTCATCAGTGCCAATCGTCGCATGAATATACTCCAACAACTGTAAGTGTTTATGTTAGCTTTAGTTATAAGATGTTTATGAGTATAGATAACCTTGTGCAGAACCTTATACAAATGGCTAGACGACCGGGGAGACCAAGAGTACCTAGGGAGATGCCAAACTTGAGGAGTGAAGAAGATTCAAGTGTAATTAGACAGCTGACGGAGCTGATGCGTCAGCAGACAGACATTGTGCGACAGCAATCTGACCAGTTAGGTGTGTTATTGAGTCGGGAAACACAAGGAAGTGCCAATTCAGGTCAAGTCAATGAGCATTCAGGGGATAGATTTCGTAGGCTGCAACCACCCACATTTGATGGAAAGTCATCTAACCCGATTGTCGCTGAGGAGTGGCTTCGAAAGATAGAGAGCATGTTCAGGTGTGCCAATGTTGGAGAAGGAGAGAAAGTCATTTTGGCAACGTTTCATCTAGCCGGTGATGCGCAACTTTGGTGGGAGTCGCTGGAGATCACCACCGATATCGCAACCATGCCCTGGTCGCAATTCAAGGAAGTCTTTTACGAGAAATACTTTAGCACCACTGTCCAGAACGCTAAGAAGGCTGAGTTTTTGAGCTTGAAGCAGACTGGGTCTGTGGCAGAGTACAACAGACAATTTGAGTCTCTGTCAAGGTTTGCTGGATACCTCGTTCATAGGAATGAGGACAAAGTGTTTCAATACCTGCAAGGTCTAAAGCCAGAAATTTACAGAGGAGTAAAGTATTCAGGCATCAAAGGCTTGTCATTCAGTGAAGTAGTGTCTACTGCATTGGAGGCAGAAGAAGCTGAAATGAAGTGTGCTGGACCAAAGGAAGCCCCGCGAAAGTTCTTTCAGCCCCACCAGCAGAGAGGGATAAAGAGGCCTGCTGAAGGCCAGGGTAGTCAGGGTACTGGAAAGAAGGTACCTGATGCCAAGAAGTTTCCTCAGTGCATGAAATGTATGAAGAGCCACCTGGGCGAGTGTAAGTTTGGGACTGGTAAGTGTTATAACTGTGAGGAGTTTGGACATTCGCTTAAGGATTGCCCGAAGCCCAGAGTCCTTCGATGTTTCAACTGTAATAAGACTGGCCACGTCATCAGAGACTGCCCAACGTTGAAGAGTGGCCCTGCTAAGATAAAACCGAGAATATTTTCCATGATGGAGTCGGGCGAAGAGGACCAGCCCGCTGTTGTGTCAGGTACTATATTGGTTAATTCTATGCCTGTTTTTACCTTGCTAGATTCAGGAGCAACCCATTCTTTTGTTGCGTCTGCTTTTGCTGATAAGTTAGAAGTACAATCCACACCTTCTAGGCATGTATTCAATGTTGCTTTACCCTCTGGTGAACATTTACATTCCAACCAAGTGTTGCATGATTGCATGGTATTAGTAGGGGACAAAAATCTATCTGCTGATTTAATTGTTATGGATATAATGGGATTTGATGTAATCTTAGGAATGGATTGGTTGTTCAAACACCACGCCATAATTGATTGTAGGACTAGGATAGTTAGTTTCCAACCCCCTGGTAGTTTGAAACATACCTTCCAAGCTTCAGAGAAGAGTAAGGAAATGTCTGTTATGACTTCTTTAAATTTTAGACCTTCACCATGCAAGGGGTACTTGTGCTTCTTGGCATGTGTTCTAGATACACAACTTGTAGGTAAGGCAACTCCTCAAAATATCCTTGTTGTCCAAGACTTCCCTGAAGTGTTTCTAGATGACCTTCCCGGTTTGCCACCAGATAGAGAAATTGAGTTTGTTGTAGATGTCTACCCTGGAGCTGAACCTGTGTCTAAAAATCCCTATAGGTTAGCACCTGCAGAACTCAAGGAATTAAAAGAGCAGTTGGAAGAGTTGTTAGAGAAAGGGTTCATACGCCCGAGCTTTTCACCGTGGGGTGCACCTGTCCTTTTTGTCAAAAAGAAGGATGGATCAATGCGCATGTGCATCGATTATAGAGAACTGAATAAGTTAACTGTTAAGAACAAGTATCCCCTGCCTAGGATTGATGATTTATTTGACCAGCTCAATGGTGCAAGAGTTTTCTCTAAGATTGATCTGAGGTCAGGTTATTATCAGTTGAAGGTTAAATCTGAAGATATCCCAAAGACTGCCTTTCGCACAAGGTATGGGCATTATGAGTTTTGGTTATGTCTTTTGGTTTGACAAATGCACCAGCAGCATTCATGGACCTTATGAACAGAGTGTTTCATGAGTATTTGGACAAGTTTGTCATTGTATTTATAGATGACATTCTAATCTATTCCAAAACCAAGGAGGAGCATGCAGAACACTTAAACTTAGTGTTAGGATTACTGAAACAGCACCAATTATACGCCAAGTTTTCTAAGTGTGAATTTTGGTTGGACCAAGTTCACTTTTTAGGACATGTCATTTCTGGAAATGGATTATCTGTTGATCCAGCTAAGGTTCAAGCAGTTAGGGAATGGCCCCAACCGAAGAATGCCACCGATATCAGAAGTTTTCTTGGACTAGCAGGATACTATAGAAAGTTCATTGAAGGATTTTCAAAGATTGCTACACCTCTCACTAAGTTGACTAGGAAGAATGTAAAGTACACATGGACCGATGAATGTGAACTTAGTTTCCAAACTTTGAAACAGAAACTGACCAATGCTCCTATTTTAACCCTTCCAGTTGAAGGTGGTAAGTATAGTATTTACTGTGATGCATCCAAGATTGGTCTTGGTTGTGTGTTGATGCAAGATGGAAAGGTAATAGCCTATGCTTCTAGACAGTTGAAAACTCATGAGAAGAATTACCCTACACATGACTTAGAATTAGCTGCTGTGGTATTTGCACTTAAAATTTGGAGACATTATTTGTATGGACAATCTTGTGAAATATTTTCCGACCATAAGAGCCTGAAGTACATTTTCACACAGAAGGAACTAAACATGAGGCAACGTAGATGGTTGGAATTTGTAAAAGACTATGACTTTGAGATTAAGTACCATCCCGGTAAGGCGAATGTAGTAGCTGATGCTTTGAGCAGAGTGACAACATCAGTTTCAGCATTGATACTTGACTTACCATTAGCCTTAGAATCTGAATTCCTAAAGTTTAATCTAGAGGCAGTATCCAATGTAACAGCTATACTTTCGGCCATAACCTTAAGACCTACAATTCTTGAGAAAATAAGGGAAGCTCAGTCAAATGATGATGAATGCAGCAAGTACAAGTCAAGTATGGATTCTGCGGACAATTTAGACTTTAACTGTTCTTCCGATGGAATTCTTAAGTTTAGAAACAGATGGTTTGTTCCTGCCATTATGGAACTTCGGAATGAGATTCTTTCTGAGGCTCATTCTTCTAGATTCTCAGTTCACCCTGGGAGTACGAAGATGTATAAGGACCTTAAACAGCATTACTGGTGGCCAGGTATGAAAAGAAGTGTGGCAGAACATGTTGGATCATGTTTGTGTTGTCAGCAGATTAAAGCCGAGCATCAGAGACCCTCAGGAACATTACAACCTTTACCAGTTCCTGAATGGAAATGGGAACAAATAACCATGGATTTTGTTGTGGGACTACCTAGGACAACTAAAGGACATGATGCAATTTGGGTGATAGTTGACCGTTTGACCAAATCATCCCATTTTCTGCCCATGAAGACGACATACTCGATGGATCAACTTGCTGAGTTGTATGTTCAGGAAGTTGTTAGATTGCATGGAGTTCCAAGCACCATAGTTTCGGACCGAGATGCTAGATTTACATCTAAGTTTTGGAAGAGTTTGCACAAGGCAATGGGGACTCAGCTTAGTTTCAGTACAGCTTTCCACCCTCAAACAGATGGACAATCAGAAAGAACCATCCAAACATTAGAGGAAATGCTCCGGGCATGTGTTTTGGATTTTCAAGGTTCTTGGAGCAAGTATTTGCCCTTGGTGGAATTTTCTTATAACAACAGTTTTCAGGCAACAATAGGAATGGCACCGTATGAAGCATTATATGGACGAAAATGTAGATCACCTTTGTACTGGGATGAAGTTGGTGAAGCACAGTTACTTGGTCCTGATGTTGTGCAGCAAACTGTTGAGAAGGTTGCTCTCATCCGTCAGAGGATCTTAACAGCTCAAAGTCGACAGAAAAGTTATGCTGACAGAAGACGCAGAGAGTTAGAGTTTGAAGTTGGTAGTGAGGTTTTTCTTAAGGTATCACCATTCAAAGGAGTTGTAAGATTTGGGAAGAGAGGGAAGCTTAACCCAAGATATGTTGGACCTTTCTCAATCTTGAGGAGGATTGGGAAATCAGCATATGAACTGCAATTGCCAGACTCTATGGAAGGAATCCACAATGTGTTCCATATTTCTATGCTTAAGAAGTGCTTAAGGGATCCATCTCAGATTGTGGAACAACAGAACATTGAAATTCAACCCACACTGACCTATGAGGTGAGACCAGTAAGAATCTTGGATTATGCAGTGAAGGTATTACGCAACAAGGAAGTTCCACTAGTAAAAGTCTTATGGCATAATCAGAATATAGAGGAGACAACATGGGAACGCCAGCAAGACATGATGGACCAGCATCCAAGATTGTTCAGGTACTGAATTTTGAGGACAAAATTCTTTTAAGGAGGGTAGATTGTAACACCCGGTTTATTAGAATTAAAATAATCTATTAATCTTCTAAGTGTGAATTTTATAGAATGAAATTAGGGGTAAAATCAATTAGGTTAATGAGTAACTAAGTGAGGGCATAAGGGTAATTGTCAATTTTGCAAATGGATAACGTATTTAAGGAAAGAGTAAATGAGGTATAGCCGTCATACTCATTTCACTCTCGGTTTTCAGCTCAACCCAGCAGAGCTCTCTAGGCGATTTCCTCACCGATTCCTCCAACCCAGGTGAGTTTTGATTCGATTAATTGCTGATTTTAGTACCTAGGTAGCTTAAGGATCCCAACGTATGCATTTTGTTAATGTTACGAGTGAGAGATTCTGCTTGAGGATTAGAGCAGAATCGGGAATGTTAGATAAATAGAAATGCCCAACCCACTCCTTAGATTTCTGAATAGCTTAGATTGAGGTTTAACGTTCTGTTTATGAATATAGGTGAACAAACCCCCGAAGTAGCTCTTAACCGAGCATTTGCAAGGAATCCAGGTAAGTAAAGTATTGCTTGTGCCTTCGGGCCTACATCACAAAACAGTAGGTTTATGTATGCTTGAATATTTCTATTGTCCATGCATCATGTTTTTGTTAAAAGTTACGAAAATGAATTTCATGCAAGGAATGGTAAGGTATGAACTGTATGCGACAGACAAACTATTAAGGGAACTAATCCACCCCTTAACTTATGAAGGGATTTAGACATTGGGAGAATTGATCCCACTCCCAAGGGAACCATGGGATCAGATCAGCTGTTAAGGGAATTCATCCGCCCCTTAATTGAGTATGAGGATGTAGACATTGGGAGAATTGATCCCACTCCCAAGGGAACCATGGGATCTGATCATGATATGAACGAATATGTATGCCACTGAGAGGAGAAAATAGAAACTGCATATTTAGGAGTTTAAGCTCAGCATTTTATTTCATTCATATACTGCTTTACTTACTTAGCATTAGGCTAATAGATGAGTTTTGTGATGTAGGTGAAGAAGTGTTAGCAGGTGTGTCTCCTGATCATGTTGAGGAGTAGTGGACGTTGGAGGAGTGCATTCAGGCCTCGACATGGTAACTGATGGGGCAGTTTAGCATGTTGTTTACAGATGTAGAGGTTTAGTGGATAATGATTTAAATTGAGTATATGGAGTTTTTAGTAAAGGAGAGTCGGGTGAGTATGTCTTCCGGCTGACGTCATCGGAAGAGTAAAGTATTTGTCTTCCGGCTGACGTCATCGGCAGAAGAAGTGTAATGGAAGTCGGGTGAGTATGTCTTCCGGCTGACGTCATCGGCAGAAGAAGTGTAATGGAAGTCGGGTGAGTATGTCTTCCGGCTGACGTCATCGGCAGAAGAAGTGTAATGGAAGTCGGGTGAGTATGTCTTCCGGCTGACGTCATCGGCAGAAGAAGTGTAATGGAAGTCGGGTGAGTATGTCTTCCGGCTGACGTCATCGGCAGAAGAAGTGTAATGGAAGTCGGGTGAGTATGTCTTCCGGCTGACGTCATCGGAAGAGGAAAGTAATTGTCTTCCGGCTGACGTCATCGGCAGAAGAAGTGTAATGGAAGTCGGGTGAGTATGTCTTCCGGCTGACGTCATCGGCAGAAGAAGTGTAATGGAAGTCGGGTGAGTATGTCTTCCGGCTGACGTCATCGGAAGAGGAAAGTAATTGTCTTCCGGCTGACGTCATCGGAAGAGTAAAGCATTTGTCTTCCGGCTGACGTCATCGGAAGAGGAAAGTAATTGTCTTCCGGCTGACGTCATCGGCAGAAGAAGTGTAAGGGAAGTCGGGTGAGTATGTCTTCCGGCTGACGTCATCGGAAGAGTAAAGTATTTGTCTTCCGGCTGACGTCATCGGCAGAAGAAGTGTAATGGAAGTCGGGTGAGTATGTCTTCCGGCTGACGTCATCGGAAGAGGAAAGTAATTGTCTTCCGGCTGACGTCATCGGCAGAAGAAGTGTAATGGAAGTCGGGTGAGTATGTCTTCCGGCTGACGTCATCGGAAGAGTAAAGCATTTGTCTTCCGGCTGACGTCATCGGCAGAAGAAGTGTAATGGAAGTCGGGTGAGTATGTCTTCCGGCTGACGTCATCGGAAGAGGAAAGCATTTGTCTTCCGGCTGACGTCATCGGCAGAAGAAGTGTAAGGGAAGTCGGGTGAGTATGTCTTCCGGCTGACGTCATCGGAAGAGGAAAGTAATTGTCTTCCGGCTGACGTCATCGGAAGAGGAAATAGGTATTTTGTCGTTTACTGACCGGAAAACGAAATAGGTGATTTGTCGTTTTGTCACTGATGAAGTCTTCGGTTTTCTATTTCTGCTTCTTTCGTTGACCTTGTCGCCGGCAGATGACTTCAACACTTCCGTTAATCACCCCAACAGTATATTCTACAGTTCGTCTAACTTCATAGTTGTTTAAATGATTTTCCGCTGCAAAGTTTTCAAATGTTTTGAATGTATAGAAAATGTCAAATTTTGACTGTCGAATGAAGTTTTAAAATTATCCGAAAATTTCTTAGTCATGGTCAAGTAATGAGTAGCGACCCGGGTTCAGATAATTCGGGGCGTTACACCATTGATATAGTCATTACATATGTATTAATCCTCCATTAAGATTCGTAATAGAGCTAGGTATAAAATCCATTAACCTCTCATATTACATCTTTATCCTTGACTACCATTAGTTCTTGATTGAATAATTAATTCATAACATTTATGAATTTGCGCGCTAATTATTCAATCCCTGAACTAACAAACAAGGGAATCTTATATTATGGATTTCATTGTATCAATGTTAGCATTCCCAGCTACTCATTTAATTTATTCCCAAAATACAAGGTTTATGTAATGTAACTCATACAAAACTATACCGAGTAAATCAAAGAATAAATTAAAATGAAATAGGAGTCTACTAAATACAATGAATTAAGATCATACACATATGACCATCATTATGATAAAATTAATTGTTCTTCATTTAACGGATATTATAAGAACAATATAATTTCATCTGGTCCAGTCCTATATAATCATATTATATAAAATACAATCACTTTATGTCACTACATATATAGTCGGGATATGACTATACGTTCTCAACGAAGTGAACTGTATTTATGACTTTATTAATTTGAAGATCCTTTACTTCAAATATAAGTCATGGACTATTGTGATTATTTCTTTTTAAATTTAATCCCACATATATCAACATATATGTAAATTTAAAATTGCACAAATAATCAAGGATTTTTCTTTGAATTTATAAAGCATATCGAATAATGCAAACATAAAAATTAATCATAAAATTTATTTATTAATTACAGCAATAAAAATGTTCAAAACATTTGCTTGTTGGGCACATTATTCCCAACAATCTCCCACTTGCCCTAAAGCAAATAAGACATGTCTCTAATCCCTAATCCTTCAAGATGTTTATCAAAACTCTTTGCAGACAACATCTAGGTGAAGAGATTTCTTTCTATATGCTTTGATCTTTTGTGAATTCTTGGTTCTTTAGAATTTGCCACTGCACCACTATTATCACAATAGAGTGTGAGTGGTTTATTCATATCTGGAACAACTTCTAGATCACTAAAGAACTTGCGGAGCCAAACAGCTTCTTTAGGTTCTTCTGAAGCAGCTATGTACTCGGCTTCCATAGTCGAGTCATAAACTCCTCCTTGTTTGGTACTTCTCCAAACGATGGCTCCACCACCAAGAGTAAATACTGATCCAGATATCGACTTTCGATCATCTATATCAGATTGAAAATCAGAATCCGTATATCCTGTAGGAATCAAATCCCTACTAGAATATACAAGCATATAATTTCTCGTTCTCCTAAGATACTTGAGAATGTGCTTGACTGCTATCCAGTGATCTAATCCTGGATTAGACTGAAAACGGCTAACTATCCCTACTGCATAGCAAATGTCAGGTCTTGTGCATAACATAGTATACATCAAGCTACCAACTGCTGATGCATATGGATAGCGTCTCATATCTTCTTCCTTTTGAGGTATGTCAGGACACAGCTTCTTAGAAAGAGTAACTCCATGACGAGAAGGTAAATTACCCTTCTTAGAGTTCTGCATTGAATATCTAACGAGCATCTTGTCAATATACAATGCCTGAGACAAGACTAACAACTTATTCTTGCGATCTCTAAAAAGGCGAATCCCAATAATATAGCTCGCTTCTCCCAAATCTTTCATTTGGAATTGCTTAGCCAAACAAGCTTTTATGTCTAATAATAATCCTACATTATTCCTAATAAGTAGAATGTCATCGACATAAAGAATCAGAAAAACCACTTGCTTCTCCTTGAAGAGTTTGTATACACAAGACTCATCAAGACACTGCACAAATCCATAAGATTTGATCACATCATCAAATCTCATATTCCATGACCTGGATGCTTGCTTGAGTCCATAAATAGACCTATGCAATTTACAAACCTTTTGTTTTGCATCTTGTACTATGAAACCCTCTGGCTGCTCCATGTAGATAGACTCCTCAAGATGGCCATTCAAAAAAGCTGTCTTGACGTCCATCTGCCATATCTCATAATCATAATGAGCAGCTATGGAAAGCAGAATACGAATAGACTTAAGCATTGCTACTGGTGAGAAGGTTTCTTCATAGTCAATCCCTTCCTTTTGGGTATAACCCTTAGCCACCAGTCTAGCTTTGAATGTCTCTACATTCCCGTCTATTCCAAGTTTCCTCTTGTAGATCCATTTACACCCAATGGGTTTTACCCCTTCAGGTAAATCTACAAGATCCCAGACTGAGTTGGAATACATAGATTCCATTTCAAGTTTCATAGCTTCAAGCCATGCATCTTTGTCAGAGTCTTCCATTGCACATCTATATGTCAATGGATCATCCTTCCCATCATCGGTGATAGCAACTTGTGCTTCACCAACGTGTCGATATCGAGATGGTAGTCGTACTACCCTATCGCTACGACGAAGTGTAATGATAGGTTGACCAGAAAGAGTGGTGTTTCTTGTAACTTGTGGATCAACAACTGTTGTTGTAACAGGTCTAACCTGGTCAGATTGAATCTCATCTAAGACAATCTTACTTTGAGGTTTGTAATTTGTTATATAGTCATGTTCAAGAAATGTGGCATTTGTCGATACAAATACCTTATTATCCTGAGGACTATAAAACAAACCTCCTCTTGTGCCTACCGGATATCCAACAAACATGCAAACCTCAGTTCTTGGTTCCAACTTCCCGGTTTTACCTACTAGCACATGTGCTGGACAACCCCATATGCGAAAGTGTCTCAAACTAGGTTTGTGACTACTCCACAACTCAAAGGGTGTTTTAGGTATAGACTTAGATGGAACTACATTAAGTATGTAGGTTGCTGTTTGTAAAGCATACCCCCAAAACGATTTTGGAAGAGAAGAATAGCTCATCATGGATCTTACCATATTAAGCAATGTTCGATTTCTTCTTTCAGCAACACCATTTTGCTGAGGTGTGCCTGGTGCTGTTAGTTGGGATACTATCCCATTTTCTAACAGATAATCCTTGAATTCACTGTCAAGGTACTCACCACCTCGATCTGATCGAAGACACTTGATTGTCTTACCTAATTTGTTCTCAACTTCAGCTTTAAAATCTTGAAACTTTCTAAAAGTTTCAGACTTAAGCTGAATCAGGTAAGTATATCCATATCTTGAGTAATCATCTATGAATGTCACAAAGTACTCATAGCCACCTCTGGCCCGTATAGATATTGGGCCACATACATCTGAATGTATTAGCTCAAGTGTTTCTTGAGCCCTTTGGCCCTTTCCAATAAAGGACCTTTTGGTCATTTTACCTTCTAGACATGATTCACAAACAGGTAAAGTTCCAACGGTTAGATCTTTTAAAGGACCATCCTTAACAAGTCTGTTAATTCTATCAAGATTAATATGACCAAGTCGTAGGTGCCAAAGATATGTATCATCAGTATGAGAAATCTTTTGCTTCTTGGATTTAGGCAATTCAACTTTGAACATTTCAGTATTCAACAGTGATGAATTTATGATGGGCCTTATCATATAAAGTCCATTTTCCATTGAGCCTGAACAAATATTTAAACCATTTCGAGAAATAATAACTGCATTATTATCAAAAGAAATAGCATATAATTGTTCAATTATTCGAGAAACAGAAATTAGGTTTCTAGTAAACCCTGGAATAAAATAAATGCTTTCTAAAAACAAATATTTATTGTTCTCAAAATAAATTTTGGCTTCTCCCACTGCTGAAGCTGAAACAACCGCCCCGTTGCCAACTCTAAGGGTGAATTCTCCATCAGCTAGTCTCCTGTAGGAGTTTAGCATCTGCAAAGAACAACAAATATGATTAGTTGCACCTGAATCAATTATCCAGGGTGATAAATCACTTTCAACCAAACAAGATTCAGTAACTAGTAAATCAAATTTACCTTTTTGCTTTTTCAGCTCTTCGAGATACTGCTTGCAGTTTCTCTTCCAATGGCCATCTACCCCACAATGAAAACATTTTCCTTTGGGCTTTAAATGGTCTGAGCTTCTCTTGTTTGACTTGTTCTTTTTCTTGAGCTTCTGGGCTCCCTGTTGTTGGCCCTTTTGACCCTTGGTCTGTTTCTGGAATTTCTTTCTCTTCTTAAGAGAAGAATTGGATGAAGAAGGTTCAACAACATTTGCTTCACTCTTCTTATCCACAGAAATAGACTCAAAAATAGTCAGCTCATTCAGCAACTGAGTTAAATCATAACTCAATTTATTCATGAAATAATTGCTTTTGAACTGGAGAAATTGTGGGCTAAGGCTTTCCAAAATCATGCCCACTTGAGTTGCCTCATCAATATGAGCTCCATTAATTTCAGCTTCATGAATAGTACTGATCATCATCAGAACATGTTGACGTACGGGGACTCCTGCTTTCATCTTAGAGTTCATAACTCTCTTTATTGCTTCATGTCGGGCTTGGTCAGACGGTCTGCCAAACATGCCTTGAAGAGACTCCATTATCTCATAAGCAGTCTCACAGTTCTCAAATTTTGCACTGAGAATATCAGACATGGTTGCAAGCAAATAACAACGGGCTTTGACATTTGCTTTGATCCATGTATCATAAGCATCTTTCAGAGCCCGTTGAGCATTAGTCGCAGGAGTAGGAGGACATTCCTCTATCAGCACGAATTTCAAGTTGTCATGCACCAGAATGAGATTCAAATTCTTTTTTCACTTAACAAAATTGTCGCCGTCAAGCTTTTCAGTCGCAAGCAAATTTATCATTAATTGAGACATGATGCTGTAATAAATAAATAAAATTATAATCAATTTTATGCTATAAAATTCAAAATGTTATGGCATGCTAGTATGATGCATGAACATGTTAATCACAAAAATATGTAAATGCTACTATAACCTCGATAACATAATAAATCACCTTAGGGTAGAAATATTATCAATTAATAAATTTACTCAAAATATCTCATATTTTCGAAATTTATTAACTTACCGAAATTTTGGTCAAAATATAACTAACACGTTTAGTTATATTTTCATGAGTGTGACCCACTGTTTTGGATTTATGAAACTTAACTTATAGTCGCCGCCGTAGGGTCGGACAACTATAAAATACATTTCATATATCCTATCACTAGGAGACCACCTTGGTATTGACCTAAATGACACTCTCCGAGGGAGGATGAAAATCAAAAGTCATCTCGGAGCCCACTTAGATCTCACGGTGTTGTGTCAACATGGAGACCATGGGAGGTTACGCTACTTCCCGCTCCCACTCATTCTTTTGATTAGTGATTATGGAATATCAAATATTCCCTATATCGATAATTAATCATATTAATTTATCAATACCTTATTATTAATCTTATAATCATATTATAAAATTAATAAAAAAAAAAAAAAAAAAAAAAAAAAAAAAAAAAAAAAAAAAAAAAAAAAAAAAAAAAAAAAAAAAAAAAAAAAAAAAAAAAAAAAAAAAAAAAAAAAAAAAAAAAAAAAAAAAAAAAAAAAAAAAAAAAAAAAAAAAAAAAAAAAAAAAAAAAAAAAAAAAAAAAAAAAAAAAAAAAAAAAAAAAAAAAAAAAAAAAAAAAAAAAAAAAAAAAAAAAAAAAAAAAAAAAAAAAAAAAAAAAAAAAAAAAAAAAAAAAAAAAAAAAAAAAAAAAAAAAAAAAAAAAAAAAAAAAAAAAAAAAAAAAAAAAAAAAAAAAAAAAAAAAAAAAAAAAAAAAAAAAAAAAAAAAAAAAAAAAAAAAAAAAAAAAAAAAAAAAAAAAAAAAAAAAAAAAAAAAAAAAAAAAAAAAAAAAAAAAAAAAAAAAAAAAAAAAAAAAAAAAAAAAAAAAAAAAAAAAAAAAAAAAAAAAAAAAAAAAAAAAAAAAAAAAAAAAAAAAAAAAAAAAAAAAAAAAAAAAAAAAAAAAAAAAAAAAAAAAAAAAAAAAAAAAAAAAAAAAAAAAAAAAAAAAAAAAAAAAAAAAAAAAAAAAAAAAAAAAAAAAAAAAAAAAAAAAAAAAAAAAAAAAAAAAAAAAAAAAAAAAAAAAAAAAAAAAAAAAAAAAAAAAAAAAAAAAAAAAAAAAAAAAAAAAAAAAAAAAAAAAAAAAAAAAAAAAAAAAAAAAAAAAAAAAAAAAAAAAAAAAAAAAAAAAAAAAAAAAAAAAAAAAAAAAAAAAAAAAAAAAAAAAAAAAAAACAAATTAAAAATTATTGTATTTTCATTCTCAAATCATTCATAAATGAATTATATTAGTTTTAATAAATTAAACACGAATTATTTATAAACTCTTATTAAATCAATATGCAATTTAATATATGTTTAAATGCATGACATGTGAGAAATTAAAAATAACTAAACATGCATATAATCTATATGACATGTGAATGCATGAATATAACAAATTATATCAACATAAAATTAAATGAAATAGTGACCGGGTTGACCTTTGGGTATTTCTAAAATTACAACCCTAAAATTAAAATAAATAAAACTAAGATTCCTAATATTCGTCTTTTCGTAATCGCCTCATCCAAATGATCAGCTTCAAAAATTCACAAATCAAATTTGTGAATTCATATCCGATTGGGCAATATCATCAATTTTCGTCAATAGATCAAATCTTGACGAAAACTCCATCCTTGGCCTTGAAGTCTTCGATCTCCATCGTAGGATTACAAATTTGACAGTAAAGAAAAATACGTAAATCAAATAAATCCTAACCCAAACAACCGACATAATTTCGATCACTATTTCATGCCATGCAAAACATACATCCACAATATATATTCATAAATATATATAATGCATAAAATCTAATTCTAACACATATCACAATTTACATTAAATTGTATCATCAAAAATATTTTAGACTAATAAAACCTCGCTCTGATACCAATTGTTGGTTTTCGGGGTTCTGCCGATGACGTCAGCCGGAAGACATACTCACCCGACTTCCATTACACTTCTTCTGCCGATGACGTCAGCCGGAAGACAAATGCTTTACTCTTCCGATGACGTCAGCCGGAAGACAAATGCTTTACTCTTCCGATGACGTCAGCCGGAAGACAATTACTTTCCTCTTCCGATGACGTCAGCCGGAAGACAATTACTTTCCTCTTCCGATGACGTCAGCCGGAAGACAAATGCTTTACTCTTCCGATGACGTCAGCCGGAAGACAATTACTTTCCTCTTCCGATGACGTCAGCCGGAAGACAAATGCTTTACTCTTCCGATGACGTCAGCCGGAAGACAATTACTTTCCTCTTCCGATGACGTCAGCCGGAAGACAAATGCTTTACTCTTCCGATGACGTCAGCCGGAAGACATACTCACCCGACTTCCATTACACTTCTTCTGCCGATGACGTCAGCCGGAAGACAATTACTTTCCTCTTCCGATGACGTCAGCCGGAAGACAATTACTTTCCTCTTCCGATGACGTCAGCCGGAAGACAATTACTTTCCTCTTCCGATGACGTCAGCCGGAAGACAAATGCTTTACTCTTCCGATGACGTCAGCCGGAAGACAAATGCTTTACTCTTCCGATGACGTCAGCCGGAAGACAAATGCTTTACTCTTCCGATGACGTCAGCCGGAAGACAATTACTTTCCTCTTCCGATGACGTCAGCCGGAAGACAAATGCTTTACTCTTCCGATGACGTCAGCCGGAAGACAATTACTTTCCTCTTCCGATGACGTCAGCCGGAAGACAAATGCTTTACTCTTCCGATGACGTCAGCCGGAAGACAAATGCTTTACTCTTCCGATGACGTCAGCCGGAAGACAATTACTTTCCTCTTCCGATGACGTCAGCCGGAAGACAAATGCTTTACTCTTCCGATGACGTCAGCCGGAAGACAAATGCTTTACTCTTCCGATGACGTCAGCCGGAAGACAAATGCTTTACTCTTCCGATGACGTCAGCCGGAAGACAATTACTTTCCTCTTCCGATGACGTCAGCCGGAAGACATACTCACCCGACTTCCATTACACTTCTTCTGCCGATGACGTCAGCCGGAAGACATACTCACCCGACTTCCATTACACTTCTTCTGCCGATGACGTCAGCCGGAAGACAAATGCTTTACTCTTCCGATGACGTCAGCCGGAAGACATACTCACCCGACTTCCATTACACTTCTTCTGCCGATGACGTCAGCCGGAAGACATACTCACCCGACTTCCATTACACTTCTTCTGCCGATGACGTCAGCCGGAAGACAATTACTTTCCTCTTCCGATGACGTCAGCCGGAAGACAATTACTTTCCTCTTCCGATGACGTCAGCCGGAAGACAATTACTTTCCTCTTCCGATGACGTCAGCCGGAAGACAAATGCTTTACTCTTCCGATGACGTCAGCCGGAAGACAAATGCTTTACTCTTCCGATGACGTCAGCCGGAAGACAAATGCTTTACTCTTCCGATGACGTCAGCCGGAAGACAAATGCTTTACTCTTCCGATGACGTCAGCCGGAAGACAAATGCTTTACTCTTCCGATGACGTCAGCCGGAAGACAAATGCTTTACTCTTCCGATGACGTCAGCCGGAAGACATACTCACCCGACTTCCATTACACTTCTTCTGCCGATGACGTCAGCCGGAAGACAATTACTTTCCTCTTCCGATGACGTCAGCCGGAAGACAAATGCTTTACTCTTCCGATGACGTCAGCCGGAAGACAAATGCTTTACTCTTCCGATGACGTCAGCCGGAAGACAAATGCTTTACTCTTCCGATGACGTCAGCCGGAAGACAATTACTTTCCTCTTCCGATGACGTCAGCCGGAAGACAAATGCTTTACTCTTCCGATGACGTCAGCCGGAAGACAATTACTTTCCTCTTCCGATGACGTCAGCCGGAAGACAATTACTTTCCTCTTCCGATGACGTCAGCCGGAAGACAATTACTTTCCTCTTCCGATGACGTCAGCCGGAAGACATACTCACCCGACTTCCATTACACTTCTTCTGCCGATGACGTCAGCCGGAAGACAAATGCTTTACTCTTCCGATGACGTCAGCCGGAAGACATACTCACCCGACTTCCATTACACTTCTTCTGCCGATGACGTCAGCCGGAAGACAAATGCTTTACTCTTCCGATGACGTCAGCCGGAAGACATACTCACCCGACTTCCATTACACTTCTTCTGCCGATGACGTCAGCCGGAAGACATACTCACCCGACTTCCATTACACTTCTTCTGCCGATGACGTCAGCCGGAAGACAAATGCTTTACTCTTCCGATGACGTCAGCCGGAAGACAAATGCTTTACTCTTCCGATGACGTCAGCCGGAAGACATACTCACCCGACTTCCATTACACTTCTTCTGCCGATGACGTCAGCCGGAAGACAAATGCTTTACTCTTCCGATGACGTCAGCCGGAAGACATACTCACCACATGAGACATCTACCGGTAGACTTCCCTCTTCCGATAGACATCAACACAATTCCTTTCAACAGAACGCAATAAACCTCTACACATATCCACTGATACAAAATTATTCAATTCCTACCAATGGACTAAACAACCTGTCTATAACTCGAGAAAGATTCGACTATCTAACAGACTTAAAACATTTTACCAAAAATCCATTCGTAACACTCCAAGTCATTGTTTTGATCAAAATCAGTAAGAACATGAAAATCAGAAATTCTCGAAAACGAAGTCAAGCAGCTGTAATCTCCTTTACTAAAAACTCCATATACTCAATTTAAATCATTATCCACTAAACCCCTACATCTGTAAACAACATGCTAAACCGCCCCATCAGTTACCATGTCGAGGCCTGAATGCACTCCTCCAACGTCCACTATTCCTCAACATGATCAGGAGACACACCTGCTAACACTTCTTCACCTACATCACAAAACTCATCTATTAGCCTAATGCTAAGTAAGTAAAGCAGTATATGAATGAAATAAAATGCTGAGCTTAAACTCCTAAATATGCAGTTTCTATTTTCTCCTCTCAGTGGCATACATATTCGTTCATATCATGATCAGATCCCATGGTTCCCTTGGGAGTGGGATCAATTCTCCCAATGTCTACATCCTCATACTCAATTAAGGGGCGGATGAATTCCCTTAACAGCTGATCTGATCCCATGGTTCCCTTGGGAGTGGGATCAATTCTCCCAATGTCTACATCCTCATACTCAATTAAGGGGCGGATGAATTCCCTTAATAGTTTGTCTGTCGCATACAGTTCATACCTTACCATTCCTTACATGAAATTCATTTTCGTAACTTTTAACAAAAACCTGATGCATGGACAATAGAAATATTCAAGCATACATAAACCTACTGTTTTGTGATGTAGGCCCGAAGGCACAAGCAATACTTTACTTACCTGGATTCCTTGCAAATGCTCGGTTAAGAGCTACTTCGGGGGTTTGTTCACCTATATTCATAAACAGAACGTTAAACCTCAATCTAAGCTATTCAGGAATCTAAGGAGTGGGTTGGGCATTTCTATTTATCTAACATTCCCGATTCTGCTCTAATCCTCAAGCAGAATCTCTCACTCGTAACATTAACAAAATACATACGTTGGGATCCTTAAGCTACCTAGGTACTAAAATCAGCAATTAATCGAATCAAAACTCACCTGGGTTGGAGGAATCGGTGAGGAAATCGCCTAGAGAGCTCTGCTGGGTTGAGCTGAAAACCGAGAGTGAAATGAGTATGACGGCTATACCTCATTTACTCTTTCCTTAAATACGTTATCCATTTGCAAAATTGACAATTACCCTTATGCCCTCACTTAGTTACTCATTAACCTAATTGATTTTACCCCTAATTTCATTCTATAAAATTCACACTTAGAAGATTAATAGATTATTTTAATTCTAATAAACCGGGTGTTACAATCTACCCTCCTTAAAAGAATTTTGTCCTCAAAATTCAGTACCTGAACAATCTTGGATGCTGGTCCATCATGTCTTGCTGGCGTTCCCATGTTGTCTCCTCTATATTCTGATTATGCCATAAGACTTTTACTAGTGGAACTTCCTTGTTGCGTAATACCTTCACTGCATAATCCAAGATTCTTACTGGTCTCACCTCATAGGTCAGTGTGGGTTGAATTTCAATGCTCTGTTGTTCCACAATCTGAGATGGATCCCTTAAACACTTCTTAAGCATAGAAATATGGAACACATTGTGGATTCCTTCCATAGAGTCTGGCAATTGCAGTTCATATGCTGATTTCCCAATCCTCCTCAAGATTGAGAAAGGTCCAACATATCTTGGGTTAAGCTTCCCTCTCTTCCCAAATCTTACAACTCCTTTGAATGGTGATACCTTAAGAAAAACCTCACTACCAACTTCAAACTCTAACTCTCTGCGTCTTCTGTCAGCATAACTTTTCTGTCGACTTTGAGCTGTTAAGATCCTCTGACGGATGAGAGCAACCTTCTCAACAGTTTGCTGCACAACATCAGGACCAAGTAACTGTGCTTCACCAACTTCATCCCAGTACAAAGGTGATCTACATTTTCGTCCATATAATGCTTCATACGGTGCCATTCCTATTGTTGCCTGAAAACTGTTGTTATAAGAAAATTCCACCAAGGGCAAATACTTGCTCCAAGAACCTTGAAAATCCAAAACACATGCCCGGAGCATATCCTCTAATGTTTGGATGGTTCTTTCTGATTGTCCATCTGTTTGAGGGTGGAAAGCTGTACTGAAACTAAGCTGAGTCCCCATTGCCTTGTGCAAACTCTTCCAAAACTTAGATGTAAATCTAGCATCTCGGTCCGAAACTATGGTGCTTGGAACTCCATGCAATCTAACAACTTCCTGAACATACAACTCAGCAAGTTGATCCATCGAGTATGTCGTCTTCATGGGCAGAAAATGGGATGATTTGGTCAAACGGTCAACTATCACCCAAATTGCATCATGTCCTTTAGTTGTCCTAGGTAGTCCCACAACAAAATCCATGGTTATTTGTTCCCATTTCCATTCAGGAACTGGTAAAGGTTGTAATGTTCCTGAGGGTCTCTGATGCTCGGCTTTAATCTGCTGACAACACAAACATGATCCAACATGTTCTGCCACACTTCTTTTCATACCTGGCCACCAGTAATGCTGTTTAAGGTCCTTATACATCTTCGTACTCCCAGGGTGAACTGAGAATCTAGAAGAATGAGCCTCAGAAAGAATCTCATTCCGAAGTTCCATAATGGCAGGAACAAACCATCTGTTTCTAAACTTAAGAATTCCATCGGAAGAACAGTTAAAGTCTAAATTGTCCGCAGAATCCATACTTGACTTGTACTTGCTGCATTCATCATCATTTGACTGAGCTTCCCTTATTTTCTCAAGAATTGTAGGTCTTAAGGTTATGGCCGAAAGTATAGCTGTTACATTGGATACTGCCTCTAGATTAAACTTTAGGAATTCAGATTCTAAGGCTAATGGTAAGTCAAGTATCAATGCTGAAACTGATGTTGTCACTCTGCTCAAAGCATCAGCTACTACATTCGCCTTACCGGGATGGTACTTAATCTCAAAGTCATAGTCTTTTACAAATTCCAACCATCTACGTTGCCTCATGTTTAGTTCCTTCTGTGTGAAAATGTACTTCAGGCTCTTATGGTCGGAAAATATTTCACAAGATTGTCCATACAAATAATGTTTCCAAATTTTAAGTGCAAATACCACAGCAGCTAATTCTAAGTCATGTGTAGGGTAATTCTTCTCATGAGTTTTCAACTGTCTAGAAGCACAGGCTATTACCTTTCCATCTTGCATCAACACACAACCAAGACCAATCTTGGATGCATCACAGTAAATACTATACTTACCACCTTCAACTGGAAGGGTTAAAATAGGAGCATTGGTCAGTTTCTGTTTCAGAGTTTGGAAACTAAGTTCACATTCATCGGTCCATGTGTACTTTACATTCTTCCTAGTCAACTTAGTGAGAGGTGTAGCAATCTTTGAAAATCCTTCAATGAACTTTCTATAGTATCCTGCTAGTCCAAGAAAACTTCTGATATCGGTGGCATTCTTCGGTTGGGGCCATTCCCTAACTGCTTGAACCTTAGCTGGATCAACAGATAATCCATTTCCAGAAATGACATGTCCTAAAAAGTGAACTTGGTCCAACCAAAATTCACACTTAGAAAACTTGGCGTATAATTGGTGCTGTTTCAGTAATCCTAACACTAAGTTTAAGTGTTCTGCATGCTCCTCCTTGGTTTTGGAATAGATTAGAATGTCATCTATAAATACAATGACAAACTTGTCCAAATACTCATGAAACACTCTGTTCATAAGGTCCATGAATGCTGCTGGTGCATTTGTCAAACCAAAAGACATAACCAAAAACTCATAATGCCCATACCTTGTGCGAAAGGCAGTCTTTGGGATATCCTCAGATTTAACCTTCAACTGATAATAACCTGACCTCAGATCAATCTTAGAGAAAACTCTTGCACCATTGAGCTGGTCAAATAAATCATCAATCCTAGGCAGGAGATACTTGTTCTTAACAGTTAACTTATTCAGTTCTCTATAATCGATGCACATGCGCATTGATCCATCCTTCTTTTTGACAAAAAGGACAGGTGCACCCCACGGTGAAAAGCTCGGGCGTATGAACCCTTTCTCTAACAACTCTTCCAACTGCTCTTTTAATTCCTTGAGTTCTGCAGGTGCTAACCTATAGGGATTTTTAGACACAGGTTCAGCTCCAGGGTAGACATCTACAACAAACTCAATTTCTCTATCTGGTGGCAAACCGGGAAGGTCATCTAGAAACACTTCAGGGAAGTCTTGGACAACAAGGATATTTTGAGGAGTTGCCTTACCTACAAGTTGTGTATCTAGAACACATGCCAAGAAGCACAAGTACTCCTTGCATGGTGAAGGTCTAAAATTTAAAGAAGTCATAACAGACATTTCCTTACTCTTCTCTGAAGCTTGGAAGGTATGTTTCAAACCACCAGGGGGTTGGAAACTAACTATCCCAGTCCTACAATCAATTATGGCGTGGTGTTTGAACAACCAATCCATTCCTAAGATTACATCAAATCCCATTATATCCATAACAATTAAATCAGCAGATAGATTTTTGTCCCCTACTAATACTATGCAATCATGCAACACTTGGTTGGAATGTAAATGTTCACCAGAGGGTAAAGCAACATTGAATACATGCCTAGAGGGTGTGGATTGTACTTCTAACTTATCAGCAAAAGCAGACGCAACAAAAGAATGGGTTGCTCCTGAATCTAGCAAGGTAAAAGCAGGCATAGAATTAACCAATATAGTACCTGACACAACAGCGGGCTGGTCCTCTTCGCCCGACTCCATCATGGAAAATATTCTCGGTTTTATCTTAGCAGGGCCACTCTTCAACGTTGGGCAGTCTCTGATGACGTGGCCAGTCTTATTACAGTTGAAACATCGAAGGACTCTGGGCTTCGGGCAATCCTTAAGCGAATGTCCAAACTCCTCACAGTTATAACACTTACCAGTCCCAAAATTACACTCGCCCAGGTGGCTCTTCATACATTTCATGCACTGAGGAAACTTCTTGGCATCAGGTACCTTCTTTCCAGTACCCTGACTACCCTGGCCTTCAGCAGGCCTCTTTATCCCTCTCTACTGGTGGGGCTGAAAGAACTTTCGCGGGGCTTCCTTTGGTCCAGCACACTTCATTTCAGCTTCTTCTGCCTCCAATGCAGTAGACACTACTTCACTGAATGACAAGCCTTTGATGCCTGAATACTTTACTCCTCTGTAAATTTCTGGCTTTAGACCTTGCAGGTATTGAAACACTTTGTCCTCATTCCTATGAACGAGGTATCCAGCAAACCTTGACAGAGACTCAAATTGTCTGTTGTACTCTGCCACAGACCCAGTCTGCTTCAAGCTCAAAAACTCAGCCTTCTTAGCGTTCTGGACAGTGGTGCTAAAGTATTTCTCGTAAAAGACTTCCTTGAATTGCGACCAGGGCATGGTTGCGATATCGGTGGTGATCTCCAGCGACTCCCACCAAAGTTGCGCATCACCGGCTAGATGAAACGTTGCCAAAATGACTTTCTCTCCTTCTCCAACATTGGCACACCTGAACATGCTCTCTATCTTTCGAAGCCATTCCTCAGCGACAATCGGGTTAGGTGACTTTCCATCAAATGTGGGTGGTTGCAGCCTACGAAATCTATCCCCTGAATGCTCATTGACTTGACCTGAATTGGCACTTCCTTGTGTTTCCCGACTCAATAACACACCTAACTGGTCAGATTGCTGTCGCACAATGTCTGTCTGCTGACGCATCAACTCCGTCAGCTGTCTAATTACACTCGAATCTTCTTCACTCCTCAAGTTTGGCATCTCCCTAGGTACTCTTGGTCTCCCCGGTCGTCTAGCCATTTGTATAAGGTTCTGCACAAGGTTATCTATACTCATAAACATCTTATAACTAAAGCTAACATAAACACTTACAGTTGTTGGAGTATATTCATGCGACGATTGGCACTGATGAGTAATCTTCTGACGGTTTAGCAACATGGCTCTGATACCATACTGTAACGCCCCGAATTATCTGAACCCGGGTCGCTACTCATACTTGACCATGACTAAGAAATTTTCGGATAAATTTTAAAACTTCATTCGACAGTCAACAATTTGACATTTTCTATACATTCGAAACATTTGAAAACTTTGCAGCGGAAAATCTATTTAAACAACTATGAAGTTAGACGAACTGTAGAATATACTGTTGGGGGTGATTAACGGAGGTGTTGAAGTCATCTGCGACGACAAGGTCAACGAAAAGAAAGCAGAAATAGAAAAACCGAAGACTTCATCAGTGACAAAACGACAAATCACCTATTTCATTTTCCGGGTGACGTCAGCGGCATCAACCGAAACGACGAAACACCCATTCCCTCTTCCGGTCAGTAAACGACCAAAATACCTATTTCCTCTTCCGATGACGTCAGCCGGAAGACAATTACTTTCCTCTTCGATGACGTTAGCCGGAAGACATACTCAACCGACTTCCCTTACACTTCTTCTGCCGATGACGTCAGCCGGAAGACAAATGCTTTCCTCTTCCGATGACGTCGGCCGGAAGACATACTCACCCGACTTCCATACACTTCTTCTGCCGATGACGTCAGCAGGAAGACAAATGCTTTACTCTTCCGATGACGTCAGCCGGAAGACATACTCACCGACTTCCATTACACTTCTTCTGCCGATGACGTCAGCCGGGAAGACAAATGCTTTACTCTTCCGATGACGTCAGCCGGAAGGCTTTACTCTTCCGATGACGTCAGCCGGAAGACAAATGCTTTACTCTTCCGATGACGTCAGCCGGAAGACAAATGCTTTACTCTTCCGATGACGTCAGCCGGAAGACAAATGCTTTACTCTTCCGATGACGTCAGCCGGAAGACAAATGCTTTACTCTTCCGATGACGTCAGCCGGAAGACAAATGCTTTACTCTTCCGATGACGTCAGCCGGAAGACAAATGCTTTACTCTTCCGATGACGTCAGCCGGAAGACAAATGCTTTACTCTTCCGATGACGTCAGCCGGAAGACAAATGCTTTACTCTTCCGATGACGTCAGCCGGAAGACAAATGCTTTACTCTTCCGATGACGTCAGCCGGAAGACAAATGCTTTACTCTTCCGATGACGTCAGCCGGAAGACAAATGCTTTACTCTTCCGATGACGTCAGCCGGAAGACAAATGCTTTACTCTTCCGATGACGTCAGCCGGAAGACAAATGCTTTACTCTTCCGATGACGTCAGCCGGAAGACAAATGCTTTACTCTTCCGATGACGTCAGCCGGAAGACAAATGCTTTACTCTTCCGATGACGTCAGCCGGAAGACAAATGCTTTACTCTTCCGATGACGTCAGCCGGAAGACAAATGCTTTACTCTTCCGATGACGTCAGCCGGAAGACAAATGCTTTACTCTTCCGATGACGTCAGCCGGAAGACAAATGCTTTACTCTTCCGATGACGTCAGCCGGAAGACAAATGCTTTACTCTTCCGATGACGTCAGCCGGAAGACAAATGCTTTACTCTTCCGATGACGTCAGCGGAAGACAAATGCTTTACTCTTCCGATGACGTCAGCCGGAAGACAAATGCTTTACTCTTCCGATGACGTCAGCCGGAAGACAAATGCTTTACTCTTCCGATGACGTCAGCCGGAAGACAAATGCTTTACTCTTCCGATGACGTCAGCCGGAAGACAAATGCTTTACTCTTCCGATGACGTCAGCGGAAGACAAATGCTTCCTCAACATGATCAGGAGACACACCTGCTAACACTTCTTCACCTACATCACAAAACTATTCTATTAGCCTAATGCTAAGTAAGTAAAGCAGTATATGAATGAAATAAAATGCTGAGCTTAAACTCCTAAATATGCAGTTTCTATTTTCTCCTCTCAGTGGCATAACATATTCGTCCTATCATGATCAGATCCCATGGTTCACTTGGGAGTGGGATCAATTCTCCCAATGTCTACATCCTCATACTCAATTAAGGGGCGGATGAATCCCTTAACAGCTGATTGATCCCATGGTTCCCTTGGAGTGGGATCAATTCTCCAATGTCTACATCCTCATACTCAATTAAGGGGCGGATGAATTCCCTTAATAGTTTGTCTGTCGCCTACAGTTCATACCTTACCATTCTTACATGAAATTCATTTTCGTAACTTTTAACAAAAACTGATGCATGGACAATAGAAATATTCAAGCATACATAAACCTACTGTTTTGTGATGTAGGCCCGAAGGCACAAGCAATACTTTACTTACCTGGATTCCTTGCAAATGCTCGGTTAAGAGCTACTTCGGGGGTTTGTTCACCTATATTCATAAACAGAACGTTAAACCTCAATCTAAGCTATTCAGGAATCTAAGGAGTGGGTTGGGCATTTCTATTTATCTAACATTCCCGATTCTGCTCTAATCCTCAAGCAGAATCTCTCACTCGTAACATTAACAAATACATACGTTGGGATCCTTAAGCTACCTAGGTACTAAAATCAGCAATTAATCGAATCAAAACTCACCTGGGTTGAGGAATCGGTGAGGAAATCGCCCTAGAGAGCTCTGCTGGGTTGAGCTGAAACCGAGACTCTTCCGATGACGTCAGCCGGAAGACAAATGCTTTACTCTTTCCTTAAATACGTTATCCATTTGCAAAATTGACAATTACCCTTATGCCCTCACTTAGTTACAAAAAAAAAAAAAAAAAAAAAAAAAAAAAAAAAAAAAAAAAAAAAAAAAAAAAAAAAAAAAAAAAAAAAAAAAAAAAAAAAAAAAAAAAAAAAAAAAAAAAAAAAAAAAAAAAAAAAAAAAAAAAAAAAAAAAAAAAAAAAAAAAAAAAAAAAAAAAAAAAAAAAAAAAAAAAAAAAAAAAAAAAAAAAAAAAAAAAAAAAAAAAAAAAAAAAAAAAAAAAAAAAAAAAAAAAAAAAAAAAAAAAAAAAAAAAAAAAAAAAAAAAAAAAAAAAAAAAAAAAAAAAAAAAAAAAAAAAAAAAAAAAAAAAAAAAAAAAAAAAAAAAAAAAAAAAAAAAAAAAAAAAAAAAAAAAAAAAAAAAAAAAAAAAAAAAAAAAAAAAAAAAAAAAAAAAAAAAAAAAAAAAAAAAAAAAAAAAAAAAAAAAAAAAAAAAAAAAAAAAAAAAAAAAAAAAAAAAAAAAAAAAAAAAAAAAAAAAAAAAAAAAAAAAAAAAAAAAAAAAAAAAAAAAAAAAAAAAAAAAAAAAAAAAAAAAAAAAAAAAAAAAAAAAAAAAAAAAAAAAAAAAAAAAAAAAAAAAAAAAAAAAAAAAAAAAAAAAAAAAAAAAAAAAAAAAAAAAAAAAAAAAAAAAAAAAAAAAAAAAAAAAAAAAAAAAAAAAAAAAAAAAAAAAAAAAAAAAAAAAAAAAAAAAAAAAAAAAAAAAAAAAAAAAAAAAAAAAAAAAAAAAAAAAAAAAAAAAAAAAAAAAAAAAAAAAAAAAAAAAAAAAAAAAAAAAAAAAAAAAAAAAAAAAAAAAAAAAAAAAAAAAAAAAAAAAAAAAAAAAAAAAAAAAAAAAAAAAAAAAAAAAAAAAAAAAAAAAAAAAAAAAAAAAAAAAAAAAAAAAAAAAAAAAAAAAAAAATAAAAGAAATTATTTTTGAGAATATGTAATTTTTCAAAATGTAAACAATTTACATTGAGAAAAATTATTAGAATTAGGTTGTGAAGTAATAAAAGAAAATACCTTTTTGGAGCAACGCTTTTACTCAGGTACTCCCGTCTGATCTTAACAGCCTTAACTCAGGATCAAGTATTATTCCCGAAGACTTTGATACCGTCGAGTCTTCTCTGAAGATCTTTACACTTTAAATCTCCTGACGTGTGGGCGTCTCTCTTACAAGAATAACACACTCTTATATTTCTAGAGAGACGTGTTCTCAACACATGAGACGTCTCTCTTCGATCTTAGAAAACGGTTTTCTAAAACCGAATACGGAAAGGTCACACCTTTTCTCTCTAGGGATTTTTTTTTTTTTCTCGGTCGTTCACCGTTGTTAGTTTTGTTCTTTCTTCTGTCAAATAACCTTTGACAATTTTTATAGATCTGTTTTAAAATTAATTTTTAGATTTATTTTAATAAAAAAAATAAATCTTATCTAATCAAATCTAATTTGATTAGAAGTTGATTTATCTAATAAATCAATTTATCAATTAATCATATAATCTAAAAACAGTTTTTAGAATATATTTATGAAAACTACTTTTCAAGACAATCTCATCTTATGAGATTCTTCAGATCTACTTTTAAATAGTAAACAAACTATAAGTCAATTGTAGATCAAATCTAATATAATCAGATTTTCAGATCTACTTATATTCAAATTTCAAAAATTTGATTTGATAGTTTGTTACATAACTAACTTTCAATTTGAAGATCAAATCTCATCTGATGAGATTCTTCAAATCTAATTCAAATCCCTTAAAAATATTTCATCTAATGAGATATTTTATTTTGAATTCAAAATATAAAAACTATTTATATATTTTGAATAACAATATATTCAAATGAGTGTTTATAAATGATTAATCTTTATTAATCATTTATATATTTATTCTTATAACATGGAAATTAAATAGTGATATAAGATAACAGAGGGACCGATGGACCTATAGTTCTAAGCTCCAATAATATTTGTTAATTAATATAAACTCTTTATATTAAATAACACAATTATTAACTCTAGAGCAATTCCACTAAATACCTAGAGTTGCACTCTTAGAACTATAGAGTATATTTACTCAAAGTAATGTCCATTGATATAGTCATTACATATGTATTAATCCTCCATTAAGATTCGTAATAGAGCTAGGTATAAAATCCGTTAACCTCTCATATTACATCTTTATCCTTGACTACCATTAGTTCTTGATTGAATAATTAATTCATAACATTTATGAATTTGCGCGCTAATTATTCAATCCCTGAACTAACAAACAAGGGAATCTTATATTATGGATTTCATTGTATCAATGTTAGCATTCCCAGCTACTCATTTAATTTATTCCCAAAATACAAGGTTTATGTAATGTAACTCATACAAAACTATACCGAGTAAATCAAAGAATAAATTAAAATGAAATAGGAGTCTACTAAATACAATGAATTAAGATCATACACATATGACCATCATTATGATAAAATTAATTGTTCTTCATTTAACGGATATTATAAGAACAATATAATTTCATCTGGTCCAGTCCTATATAATCATATTATATAAAATACAATCACTTTATGTCACTACATATATAGTCGGGATATGACTATACGTTCTCAACGAAGTGAACTGTATTTATGACTTTATTAATTTGAAGATCCTTTACTTCAAATATAAGTCATGGACTATTGTGATTATTTCTTTTTAAATTTAATCCCACATATATCAACATATATGTAAATTTAAAATTGCACAAATAATCAAGGATTTTTCTTTGAATTTATAAAGCATATCGAATAATGCAAACATAAAAATTAATCATAAAATTTATTTATTAATTACAGCAATAAAAATGTTCAAAACATTTGCTTGTTGGGCACATTATTCCCAACAAAAGGAATTGAAAAATTCGTTAAAATATATTTAGAAAATGAAATTTTTTTATACCATAGAGAGTCGTGGCATTGCACCCACCTGAGTTTCGTCAGAGACATGATGAACACAATTTAACACTCTTACCCAGTTAGGGTATTAATACATAACTTTAGCAATACGTAATTTACGTTATTAATATTATTTATTATATAGTTTATAATTCATTTGGTTATATTACCCCCATGAAAGTTAAGATGACAAGCCGTAGTTTCCGCCAATCAAAGTCTGCCGGCAGTAAGTTTTCGTATCGAAAGTGGAAGCCATACCAAGCTGATCTAAGTAGTAAGTACCTGGTTATAAATCCGAAACGAACAGTTCTTATGTAACGCGCTGCAAGAAAGAAAAAATCGAATAATTTTATACATATATTTTGGTTACATCATATTGAATGCCTATATACATAACATAGATAATGTAAAATACACACTTAACAGTAAGTTAAATTATAAATATAAGCTCTAAATAGTAGTTTTCCATCGCTATTTATATTTACTTAATTACAATTAATATTATAAATTAAATAATATTAATTTATTAAGTTAAATTCTAGATAACATGAAAGTTACAAGAGTAATTATATTAGTTTGATTTTAAAGTAATTATATTATAATGATACACATATGTTTATAAAGCGGAGTTAAATACCATATTTTTAAACTTCATATGTGTTTAGTAGTTATTGGTTGGCCTGTATATTGGAGTCAATATTTTACTATAATTTATGAGATGAAGCTTAGGTGATATTAGTTTAGTAGTAAATATTAATAGCTACTTGTTCATTGGACTATAATTATGGACATTTAACTATATATTATTGGTACTAAACTCACGTATTGATTATATCGCCATTTCTAATGTAAAAAATATAACCTTGTAACGCCCATGACATTTTAATAACTAAACTCATGTTTAATGTATTAAAGTTAAACTGTTAAAAAAGGGCTATACAATTAATGTAATATACTTCCTTTGTCGGATCCCAATTTATATGTTACTTGAATTTGTTGGTTTTCGAGGTTCCTACGCATGGCGGAATTCACTATTATTCATAATAATAGTGACATGCGTTACCCTGTGACTTTAAAACTATTTTAAAATCAACAAAAACCATAAGTTGGATCGTTAGTCTAAAAGAAATTATTTTTGAGAAATATGTAATTTTTCAAAATGTAAACAATTTACATTGAGAAAAATTATTAGAATTTAGATTGGGAAATAATGAAAAGGAAATACCTTTTTGGAGTAACGTTTTTACTCAGATACTCCCGTCTGATCTTAACAGCTTTAACTCAGGATCAGGTGTTTTTCCCGAAGACTTTGATACCGTCGAGTCTTCTCTGAAGATCTTTACACTTAAATCTCCTGACGTGTGGGCGTCTCTCTTACAAGAATAACACACTCATATATTTGTGGAGAGACGTGTTCTCAACACATGAGACGTCTCTCTTCGATCTTAGAAAACGATTTTCTAAAACCGAATACGGAAAGGTCACACCTTTTCTCTCTAGGGATTTGTTTCTCGGTCGTTCACCGTCGTCCTTTTGGTTTTTTCTTCTGTCAAATAACCTTTGACAATTTTTATAGATCTGTTTTAAAATTAATTTTTAGATTTATTTTAATAAAAACTAATTTTTAAAAAATAAATCTTATCTAATCAAATCTAATTTGATTAGAAGTTGATTTATCTAATAAATCAATTTATCAATTAATCATATAATCTAAAAACAGTTTTTAGAATATATTTATGAAAACTACTTTTCAAGACAATCTCATCTTATGAGATTCTTCAGATCTACTTTTAAATAGTAAACAAACTATAAGTCAATTGTAGATCAAATCTAATATAATCAGATTTTCAGATCTACTTATATTCAAATTTCAAAAATCTGATTTGATAGTTTGTTACATAACTAACTTTCAATTTGAAGATCAAATCTCATCTGATGAGATTCTTCAAATCTAATTCAAATCCCTTAAAAATATTTCATCTAATGAGATATTTTATTTTGAATTCAAAATATAAAAACTATTTATATATTTTGAATAACAATATATTCAAATGAGTGTTTATAAATGATTAATCTTTATTAATCATTTATATATTTATTCTTATAACATGGAAATTAAATAGTGATATAAGATAACAGAGGGACCGATGGACCTATAGTTCTAAGCTCCAATAATATTTGTTAATTAATATAAACTCTTTATATTAAATAACACAATTATTAACTCTAGAGCAATTCCACTAAATACCTAGAGTTGCACTCTTAGAACTATAGAGTATATTTACTCAAAGTAATGTCCATTGATATAGTCATTACATATGTATTAATCCTCCATTAAGATTCGTAATAGAGCTAGGTATAAAATCCGTTAACCTCTCATATTACATCTTTATCCTTGACTACCATTAGTTCTTGATTGAATAATTAATTCATAACATTTATGAATTTGCGCGCTAATTATTCAATCCCTGAACTAACAAACAAGGGAATCTTATATTATGGATTTCATTGTATCAATGTTAGCATTCCCAGCTACTCATTTAATTTATTCCCAAAATACAAGGTTTATGTAATGTAACTCATACAAAACTATACCGAGTAAATCAAAGAATAAATTAAAATGAAATAGGAGTCTACTAAATACAATGAATTAAGATCATACACATATGACCATCATTATGATAAAATTAATTGTTCTTTATTTAACGGATATTATAAGAACAATATAATTTCATCTGGTCCAGTCCTATATAATCATATTATATAAAATACAATCACTTTATGTCACTACATATATAGTCGGGATTTGACTATACGTTCTCAACGAAGTGAACTGTATTTATGACTTTATTAATTTGAAGATCCTTTACTTCAAATATAAGTCATGGACTATTATGATTATTTCTTTTTAAATTTAATCCCACATATATCAACATATATGTAAATTTAAAATTGCACAAATAATCAAGGATTTTTCTTTGAATTTATAAAGCATATCTAATAATGCAAACATAAAAATTAATCATAAAAATTATTTGTTAATTACAGCAATAAAAAATGTTCATAACATTTGCTTGTTGGGCACATTATTCCCAACAATCTCCCACTTGCCCTAAAGCAAATGAGACATGTCTCTAATCCCTAATCCTTCAAGATGTTTATCAAAACTCTTTGCAGGCAATGTCTTGGTGAAGGGATCTGCAAGATTCTCAATGGTTGGAATCTTCAAAACGGCGACGTCTCCACGTTGCACGATCTCTCTAATCAGATGATATTTTCTTTCTATATGCTTTGATCTTTTGTGGCTTCTCGGTTCTTTAGAATTCGCCACTGCACCACTATTATCACAATAAAGTGTGAGTGGTTTATTTATATCTGGAACAACTTCCAGATCACTAAAGAACTTGCGGAGCCAAACAGCTTCTTTAGCTGCTTCTGAAGCAGCTATGTACTCGGCTTCCATAGTCGAGTCAGAAACTCCTCCTTGTTTGGTATTTCTCCAAACAATGGCTCCACCACCAAGAGTAAATACTGATCCAGATATCGACTTTCGATCATCTATATCAGATTGAAAATCAGAATCTGTATATCCTGTAGGAATCAAATCCCTACCAGAATATACAAGCATATAATTTCTCGTTCTCCTAAGATACTTGAGAATGTGTTTAACTGCTATCCAGTGATCTAATCCTGGATTAGACTGAAAACGGCTAACTATCCCTACTGCATAGCAAATGTCAGGTCTTGTGCATAACATAGCATACATCAAGCTACCAACTGCTGATGCATATGGATAGCGTCTCATATCCTCTTCCTTTTGAGGCGTGTCAGGACACTGCTTCTTAGAAAGAGTAACTCCATGACAAGAAGGTAAATTACCTTTCTTGGAGTTCTGCATTGAATATCTGACAAGCATCTTGTCAATATACAATGCCTGAGACAAGGCTAACAACTTATTCTTGCGATCTCTAAATAGACGAATCCCAAGAATATAGCTCGCTTCTCCCAAATCTTTCATTTGGAATTGCTTAGCCAACCAAGCTTTTATGTCTGATAATAATACTACATTATTCCCAATAAGTAGAATATCATCGACATAAAGAATTAGAAAAACCACTTGCTTCTCCTTGAAGAGCTTGTATACACAAGACTCATCAAGACATTGCACAAATCCATAAGATTTGATCGCATCATCAAATCTCATATTCCATGACCTGGATGCTTGCTTGAGTCCATAAATAGACCTATGCAATTTACAAACCTTTTGTTTTGCATCCTGTGCTATGAAACCCTCTGGCTGCTCCATATAGATAGTCTCCTCAAGATAGCCATTCAAAAAAGCTGTCTTGACGTCCATCTGCCAAATCTCATAATCATAATGAGCAGCTATGGAAAGCAGAATACGAATAGATTTAAGCATTGCCACTGGTGAGAAGGTTTCTTCATAGTCAATCCCTTCTTTTTGGGTATAACCCTTAGCCACCAGTCTAGCTTTGAATGTCTCTACATTCCCGTCTATTCCAAGTTTCCTCTTGTAGATCCATTTACACCCAATGGGTTTTACCCCTTCAGGTAAATCTACAAGATCCCAGACTGAGTTGGAATACATAGATTCCATTTCAAGTTTCATAGCTTCAAGCCATGCTTCTTTGTCAGAGTCTTCCATTGCACATCTATATGTCAATGGATCATCCTTCCCATCATCGGTGATAGCAACTTGTGCTTCACCATCGTGTCGATATCGAGATGGTAGTCGCACTACCCTATCGCTACGACGAAGTGTAATGATAGGTTGACTAGAAAGAGTGGTGTTTCTTGTAACTTGTGGATCAACAACTGTTGTTGTAACCGGTCTAACCTGGTCAGATTGAATCTCTTGTAAGACAATCTTACTATGAGGTTTGTAATTTGTTATATAGTCATGTTCAAGAAATGTGGCATTTGTCGATACAAATACCTTATTATCCTGAGGACTATAAAACAAACCTCCTATCGTGCTTACCGGATATCCAACAAACATGCAAACCTCAGTTCTTGGTTCCAACTTCCCGGTCTTACCTACTAGCACATGTGCTGGACAACCCCATATGCGAAAGTGTCTCAAACTAGGTTTGTGACCACTCCACAACTCAAATGGTGTTTTAGGTATAGACTTAGATGGAACTACATTAAGTATGTAGGTTGCTGTTTGTAAAGCATATCCCCAAAACGATTTTGGAAGAGAAGAATAGCTCATCATGGATCTTACCATATTAAGCAATGTTCGATTTCTTCTTTCAGCAACACCATTCTGCTGAGGTGTGCCTGGTGCTGTTAGTTGGGATACTATCCCATTTACTAACAGATAATCCTTGAATTCACTGTCAAGGTACTCACCACCTCGATCTGATCGAAGACACTTGATTGTCTTACCTAATTTGTTCTCAACTTCAGCTTTAAAATCTTGAAACTTTCTAAAAGTTTCAGACTTAAGCTGAATCAGGTAAGTATATCCATATCTTGAGTAATCATCTATGAATGTCACAAAGTACTCATAGCCACCTCTGGCCCGTGTTGATATTGGGCCACATACATCTGAATGTATCAGCTCAAGTGTTTCTTGAGCCCTTTGACCCTTTCCAATAAAGGACCTCTTGGTCATTTTACCTTCTAGACATGATTCACAGACAGGTAAAGATCCAACGGTTAGATCTTTTAAAGGACCATCCTTAACAAGTCTGTTAATTCTATCAAGATTAATATGACCAAGTCTTAGGTGCCAAAGATATGTATCATCAGTATAAGAAATCTTTTGCTTCTTGGATTTCGGCAATTCAACTTTGAACATTTCAGTATTCAACAGTGATGAACTTATGATGGGCCTTATCATATAAAGCCCATTTTCCATTGAGCCTGAACAAATATTCAAACCATTTCGAGAAATAATAACTGCATTATTATTAAAAGAAATAGCATATAATTGTTCAATTATTCGAGAAACAGAAATGAGATTTCTAGTAAACCCCGGAATAAAATAAATGTTTTCTAAAAACAAAAATTTATTGTTCTCAAAATAAATTTTGGCTTCTCCCACTGCTGAAGCTGAAACAACCGCCCCGTTGCCAACTCTGAGGGTGAATTCTCCATCAGCTAGTCTCCTGTAGGAGTTTAGCATCTGCAAAGAACAACAAATATGATTAGTCGCACCTGAATCAATTATCCAGGGTGATAAATCACTTTCAATCAAACAAGACTCAGTAACTAGTAAATCAAATTTACCTTTTTGCTTTTTCAGCTCCTCGAGATACTGCTTGCAGTTTCTCTTCCAATGGCCATCTACCCCACAATGAAAACATTTTCCTTTGGGCTTTAAATGGTCTGAGCTTCTCTTGTTTGACTTGTTCTTTTTCTTGAGCTTCTGGGCTCCCTGTTGTTGGCCCTTTTTACCCTTGGCCTGTTTCTGGAATTTCTTTCTCTTCTTAAGAGAAGAATTGGATGAAGAAGGTTCCACAACATTTGCTTCACTCTTCTTATCCACAGAAATAGACTCAAAAATGGTCAGCTCATTCAGCAACTGAGTCAAATCATAACTCAATTTATTCATGAAATAATTGCTTTTGAACTGGAGAAATTGTGGGCTAAGGCTTTCTAAAATCATGCCCACTTGGGTTGCCTCATCAATATGAGCTCCATTAATTTCAGCTTCGTGAATAGTACTGATCATCATCAGAACATGTTGACGTACGGGGACTCCTGCTTTCATCTTAGAGTTCATAACTCTCTTTATTGCTTCATGTCGGGCTTGGTCAGACGGTCTGCCAAACATGCCTTGAAGAGACTCCATTATCTCATAAGCAGTCTCACAGTTCTCGAATTTTGCACTGAGAACATCAGACATGGTTGCAAGCAAATAACAACGGGCTTTGACATTTGCTTTGATCCATGTATCATAAGCATCTTTCAGAGCCCGTTGAGCATTAGTAGCAGGAGTAGGAGGACATTCCTCCGTCAGTACGAATTTCAAGTTGTCATGCACGAGAATGAGATTCAAATTCTTTTTCCACTTTACAAAATTGTCGCCGTCAAGCTTTTCAGTCGCAAGCAAATTTATCATTAATTGAGACATGATGCTGTAATAAATAAATAAAATTATAATCAATTTTATGCTATAAAATTCAAAATGTTATGGCATGCTAGTATGATGCATGAACATACTAATCACAAAAATATGTAAATGCTACTATAGCCTCGATAACATAATAAATCACCTTAGGGTAGAAATATTATCAATTAATAAATTTACTCAAAATATCTCATATTTTCGAAATTTATTAACTTACCGAAAATTTTGGTCAAAATATAACTAACACGTTTAGTTATATTTTCATGAGTGTAACCCACTGTTTTGGATTTATGAAACTTAACTTATAGTCGCCGCCGTAGGGTCGGACAACTATAAAATACATTTCATATATCCTATCTCTAGGAGACCAACCTTGGTATTGACCTAAGTGAACACTCTCCGTAGGGAGGATGAAAATCAAAGTCATCTCGGAGCCCCACTTAGATCTCACGGTGTTGTGCCAACAGCGGAGACCATGGGATGTTACGCCTAACTTTCCGCTCCCACTCATTATTTTGAACTAGTGATTATCGAATATCAAATATTCCTTGGTATCGATAAATTAATCATATTAATTTATCAATACTTAATTATTAATCTTATAATCATATTATAAAATTAATAATTTCAAATAATCAAATTACTTGAATTTTCTAAAAATAAAGTAAATTTTTAACAAATTAAAAAAAATTACTTTATTTTTATATTCTCACATAATTCATTAAAACGAATCAATATTAGTTTTAATCAAATTAAAACTAATTTATTTAATAAACTCTTTATTAAATCATTATGCAATTTAAATAATGTTTAAATGCATGACATGTAAGAAATTTAAAAATAAACCTAAACATGCATAATCTATATGACATGTGAATGCATGGCAATATAACAAATTATATCAACATAAAAATAAATGAAATAGTGACCGGGTTGACCTTTGGGTATTTCTAAAATTACAACCCCAAAATTAAAATAAATAAAACTAAGATTCCTAATCTTCGTCTTTTCGTAACCGCCTCATCCAAATGATCAGCTTCAAAAATTCACAAATCAAATTTGTGAATTCATATCTGATTGGGCAACATCATCAATTTTCGTCAATAGATCAAATCTTTGACGAAAACTCCATCCTTGGCCTTGAAGTCTTCGATCTCCATTGTAGGATTACAAATTTGACAGTAAAGAAAAATATGTAAATCAAATAAATCCTAACCCAAACAACCGACATAATTTCGATCACTATTTCATGCCTTGCAAAACATACATCCACAATATATATTCATAAATATATATAATGCATAAAATCTAATTCTAACACATATCACAATTTACATTAAATTGTATCATCAAAAATATTTTAGACTAATAAAACCAATGGCTTTGATACCAATTGTTGGTTTTCGAGGTTCCTACGCATGGCGGAATTCACTATTATTCATAATAATAGTGACATGCGTTACCCTGTGACTTTAAAACTATTTTAAAATCAACAAAAACCATAAGTTGGATCGTTAGTCTAAAAGAAATTATTTTTGAGAAATATGTAATTTTTCAAAATGTAAACAATTTACATTGAGAAAAATTATTAGAATTTAGATTGGGAAATAATGAAAAGGAAATACCTTTTTGGAGTAACGTTTTTACTCAGATACTCCCGTCTGATCTTAACAGCTTTAACTCAGGATCAGGTGTTTTTCCCGAAGACTTTGATACCGTCGAGTCTTCTCTGAAGATCTTTACACTTAAATCTCCTGACGTGTGGGCGTCTCTCTTACAAGAATAACACACTCATATATTTGTGGAGAGACGTGTTCTCAACACATGAGACGTCTCTCTTCGATCTTAGAAAACGATTTTCTAAAACCGAATACGGAAAGGTCACACCTTTTCTCTCTAGGGATTTGTTTCTCGGTCGTTCACCGTCGTCCTTTTGGTTTTTTCTTCTGTCAAATAACCTTTGACAATTTTTATAGATCTGTTTTAAAATTAATTTTTAGATTTATTTTAATAAAAACTAATTTTTAAAAAATAAATCTTATCTAATCAAATCTAATTTGATTAGAAGTTGATTTATCTAATAAATCAATTTATCAATTAATCATATAATCTAAAAACAGTTTTTAGAATATATTTATGAAAACTACTTTTCAAGACAATCTCATCTTATGAGATTCTTCAGATCTACTTTTAAATAGTAAACAAACTATAAGTCAATTGTAGATCAAATCTAATATAATCAGATTTTCAGATCTACTTATATTCAAATTTCAAAAATCTGATTTGATAGTTTGTTACATAACTAACTTTCAATTTGAAGATCAATTCTCATCTGATGAGATTCTTCAAATCTAATTCAAATCCCTTAAAAATATTTCATCTAATGAGATATTTTATTTTGAATTCAAAATATAAAAACTATTTATATATTTTGAATAACAATATATTCAAATGAGTGTTTATAAATGATTAATCTTTATTAATCATTTATATATTTATTCTTATAACATGGAAATTAAATAGTGATATAAGATAACAGAGGGACCGATGGACCTATAGTTCTAAGCTCCAATAATATTTGTTAATTAATATAAACTCTTTATATTAAATAACACAATTATTAACTCTAGAGTAATTCCACTAAATACCTAGAGTTGCACTCTTAGAACTATAGAGTATATTTACTCAAAGTAATGTCCATTGATATAGTCATTACATATGTATTAATCCTCCATTAAGATTCGTAATAGAGCTAGGTATAAAATCCGTTAACCTCTCATATTACATCTTTATCCTTGACTACCATTAGTTCTTGATTGAATAATTAATTCATAACATTTATGAATTTGCGCGCTAATTATTCAATCCATGAACTAACAAACAAGGGAATCTTATATTATGGATTTCATTGTATCAATGTTAGCATTCCCAGCTACTCATTTAATTTATTCCCAAAATACAAGGTTTATGTAATGTAACTCATACAAAACTATACCGAGTAAATCAAAGAATAAATTAAAATGAAATAGGTGTCTACTAAATACAATGAATTAAGATCATACACATATGACCATCATTATGATAAAATTAATTGTTCTTTATTTAACGGATATTATAAGAACAATATAATTTCATCTGGTCCAGTCCTATATAATCATATTATATAAAATACAATCACTTTATGTCACTACATATATAGTCGGGATTTGACTATACGTTCTCAACGAAGTGAACTGTATTTATGACTTTATTAATTTGAAGATCCTTTACTTCAAATATAAGTCATGGACTATTATGATTATTTCTTTTTAAATTTAATCCCACATATATCAACATATATGTAAATTTAAAATTGCACAAATAATCAAGGATTTTTCTTTGAATTTATAAAGCATATCTAATAATGCAAACATAAAAATTAATCATAAAAATTATTTGTTAATTACAGCAATAAAAAATGTTCATAACATTTGCTTGTTGGGCACATTATTCCCAACAGAATTCAATGAGATTAAGTCCCATGCAAATGAGCCCTTTTTTGAGGTGGGTGTTCCGTTCTATAAGTTCTTGATCTTATTGTCTGTTCTTCCGGGCAACTGAGAAGCAATGGCGGCCCACCTGAAAACTCGTTCATAAATCCGATGAACAACGTCAAACAGAAAAACCCAGAATAAAAAACTGGCAATGAAAATTTTTTATTACAGATTACGAATGAAAAATCTTAGAAACCTATTTCAACTCAAGGAAAACAGATGAGTGTGAAGAATTATAGGGCCACTGAAAATACTCACAGCGGAAGTCATGCAAATAAACAAATAATAATTAGAACGAGATTAACAGTTATTTCCATCCTCGTTTCATATTCAGTTCTGTAGCATTGCAATTCATCTGACACGCTTTTGACTTCCTCCTCCAATTCATGAACACAAATTTCCGCTTCCCATCAATAATTCACGATCATCTTCGTACAAAGAGCACTCGTTTTCCCATTTATTACACTGCCCCGAATGATAAGCGCACTCTGAAGCAAGTTTTTGATTTTCCTCAACGAACTTCTTCAAAGCTTGAGCGTTACTGGTTGCTTCAGCCTAATGAGAATTACACAAAACACACAGAATCTGCAGTTAGGAAAAAACCCGATACATAAAGGGCCCTAATATAACTAAATAATATGATAAAAGCGAACCCTAGCACGCTCAATCAGCTGGTCTTTATCCTTCAATTTGGACTGAATGACCACGCAATGGTTGTGAAGCCTCTTCCGCTCGTCTTCAGAGGCTTGAAGCTTCAATTCCAGCGTATGTGAAGATACAGGAAGGCCTAAGGAGTGATCTATCGATTCTTTTAAGTAGTTGTCAACTTCTTTAGCAAGATCCATTTTTTCTACGGAAAAAAACTTGGACTTGTTCTAGGAAATAATGCAAGAATCCGACGCAATTCTTTAAAACTGCCAAAAAATTCGAAAATATTCGCGGAAATTTCCAAGAGGGTTTTTAGGGTGAACTGATGAAAATCAGTGCATTAAACTACTTTCCTTAATAGGTAAAATCAAAACCCTAAAAAGCCGAAGGAGAAATGAAAATCGAGCGAAGAAGGAAATAATTTCTCAAATCTTCGAAATTTGAGAGAAGGAAGGTTTAATTGTGTTCTCTGTCTGAATTCTTTTTCCTTTTCGGGAGGTTTTCAATTTGGAAGAGATAGCCTGTCATGGAAGGGGCTCCATGAAAGCCTACAGTGCTGGGCTGCCAAAGCTTTCCAAGAAAACTCAGCCCAAGTCCATTTAATATATTGATGACGTGGCCAAACCGTTAGAGGAGAACAACATTATAACGAGCAGGAACGCAGAGTGAACGGCGTGGAATGAATGATCTGTTTTCATGTTTACTGTTTAGTTTTCCCTTTCTATTTTCTTTTCATTTTTCGGTCTATAGAACTTCTTCGGTGAAGGTAGAAGAGTAGTTTTTCTATGAATTCTGGTGTTTTCACAACATAGCCGTTATAGGGCGCGATTTTAATTGGCATGAAAGAAGTGGGACCCACTGTATTTTTACGTGTCATATTGTTATTTGTTCTTCTTAGTAGTCTGCAATATGAAAAAATACTTACTATCTAATTAAATAATTTAATCTTATATTTTTATTAGTAAAATAATTATAATAAAGTATGCGATTACCCATTAAACATCATTATAGTAAATAATTTAAATTAATGATCCGAGTCTACTTTCTCTCTCTTAAATTTAGAAGATTCTGAAATTTTGATTTCTTTTCCTTATAGTACGGGTTTCCTAACTCCACTAGCAACCCAATTCTTTCCTAATTCTACTATTTTATCTCCCTCGGGCAACCTAGTTTTTTGTTTCGCTTTTGTTGAGCTGTTGCAACCTCTTCAATGGAGTCATCTTATCTTCATTCTGATATAATCTTCGAGATTCTGTCAAGGACTTCAAGTGACACTCTCGGACGGTGTAGGTTAGCTTCCAAAGAGTGGAATCAGACGACCTACGATTCCGAGTTTAAGAAAGCTCGCTCTTAAAAGACAAACATTGTTGATGGATTCTTTGTTCAGGAACTAATCAGAAGACAATATGCTAGTTCTTTAACTTCCTTCAATGATGAAACTCACAAAATTTCTCTTGATTTCATACCAGGATTTAATGTTCGTGTGATAGCTGTTTCTGCAAATTGTTGAATTGTTCTCTCCACGTCTGATCATCCCAGACAATATTGGATTCCTCGTTTATTTTTGTGTAAACCCCAAGTAGAATTATCTCAACAGATTCCGAATCCGAGGACGAGATTCTTTGCGCTAGGAGTGGCCATGTCTTTTGTTTGCTCAAATCCTTTCCATTGCAAGATTCTCAGAATTTCATCCCCCATAACATACGTAAATAATTGTCAACAACTAAAACTCAAGGTTTTCAACTCAGGAGCTTGGCAGTGGCAGAGATTAAAAGATATCTTACTGCCTTACCACGTTTGGTTCTACAGGGAGACGACTGTTGTAGAAGCTTGTGGAGCCTTTCACTGGTTGTTGTACCCTGGCTTATTTTTCCTGTTCGATATAGAAAAGGAGGAATGGAAAATCATTCGTTTACCCGTCGTTGAAGGCGACTACAAATGTATAAAGATGGCCAAATACGAAGGGAAGCTTGCGTTGATGTGCATGGACATGAGAAACCAGACCAACTTCTTTGCTCATTCCGTATTTTGTAACCATCGCTCTAGCAAGTGCAATTGCCTTCTGATTGTCTGGCGCGGCCTCCCCTTTTTTTCTATCATCTTTATCAACATCATCTCCTATAAGAAGAATTATGGTATTCTCAAGTTTCTTTTGAGAGAAACCCTCGTCATTATCTTCATCTCCCATGCCCACGTCCACCTCCTGAATTCCACTTTCTTTGAGGTCATCCCCGTGGAACAGAGATTTAATGTCCAGTCGCAAGTACAAGGCTGGTGCTTCTTCCCATTGTGCAGCCATCTTTTGAATACTATCTAGGGTGAAACCATGCACATTCCTAGCCGCACATCCAGCAGGATCTCTATATGTAGCTTCTAGTAGGTAGACTTCATAGCTCGAACTCTTTGCAATTGCCAAAAATTGAGCAAAATCTGCTACCCGCAGATTGCGGTCATCCACGATTACAAAGGTGAAATCCCCCTCTTCAAGGGTCTTCCTAAATGCTTTCCACATGCTTGAACGGTAAGCCTCCTCCATCTCAGGTTCATAGCAATACCCTATCACGGTCTTCACTGCTGGTTTCTTCTTGGCTTTAACAGAACTAGAAGATTTTGTAGCATCGCCATCCTTCAACTTCAGTCATAAAATAATTATCCATAGAATGAATCCGTGGAGCATTATCACCATTTTTGTAACACCCGGCATTTTTGCCTATGTAATTATTCCCCGAATATGTAAGCAGAATTTCTCCGATATGAATGCAATGATTGTTTTAATAAAATTGTCGATGTGTTTAATCGAGCGAGGGTGATTCGTGAGACCGTATCGATTAAACTAAATAATGTTTTAGTTAAAAACCAATGAAAGGGCAAATTAGGAAGAAATTAAGGTTGGTGGGAGAAAACAAATAGATGATTGACATGTGGCAGCTTGTTGAAGAAGTTAAGTTCTTTCTCCTACGTGAATGTTCATTCACTTCTCTGTTTCCCCTCATCTCTCTCGGCTTTCTCTCTTCCAAGCGATTGAAACAAAGCTTCCACACTTTGTTTCTCCAGCGTTTCTCCGTTTTCTTCAGCAAAGGTCCGAGCTTTCCAGAGACGTTCGAGCATACTACTTGGCTGCACACAGGTAAGTTCATGCATCTACGTTGGCCCTTAAGGCCCTACAACTCGGAGGTACTAGGTCTGGTTCGGGTAGATAGGTTTTAGGTTATGTTTTAAGTTAAACGTGTTTCCGTTATATTCTGTTTCCTGTTGTATTCATTCTGTCATCTGTGAATGTTAAGTTTAAGCATTTCACTTATTCATGCATACACGTTCCTGTAAAATCATGCAAATGTTTTCAGCACCGGTTTTGAAGTAAGTAAGATAAAATCCTGTAAAGAAAATGTATGGTTAAGTGTTGACGAGGACTGGCATCCTGTCAAGTACTCCTGTTATGTCCTGAAAGTGGCATGTACATCCTGTTGCGCCAGCTCCTCCTCCCACTTATACCTTCCTGTCCAGTGAAACGTAATGTAATGTAGCGCCAGCTCCTCCTCCACTTATACCTTCCTGTCCAGTGAAACGTAATGTAATGTAATGTTCATGTATTTGAAAATGTTCATGCATTAGCATATGCACACTGGCATTCTAGTATGTTCTTCTGAGCTCTAGGCTCATAGATGAACTCCCTGTGTAGGTACGGATCCCGTGGATGAGGACTTGGTGCCTCAGGCCGATGTGTAGGTTGCACTTGGCGGATCGAGCTCTCAGGTTGGTTGCTGCAGCCAGACAAATCCTGTCCCGAGGTTAAGTATTTAAAGTAAAGTCTATGTCTGTAAACCCTACTGGAATTCTGTGTTTGGTTTTTAAACTATGTTAGGATTCTGTATTTTTGGTTGTTGAAAACTCCGTAGGAAATTCCTGTTGGATATAGATAATGTAGGTATTCTGTTGGTTAAGCTTTCTCTGTTAAAACCTCTGTATTCGACAGTTGAACTATGTTTTGAGTATTCTGGAAATGTTCACAAATTTCATCTTCCGGTCATGTTCACAAATTTCATCTTCCGGTCATGTTCACAAATTTCATCTTCCGGTCATGTTCACAAATTTCATCTTCGGTCACTGTTCACAAATTCATCTTCCGGTTACTGTTCACAAATTCATCTTCCGGTCATGTTCACAAATTTCATCTTCGGTCACTGTTCACAAATTTCATCTTCGGTCACTGTTCACATTTTTCATCTTCCGGTCACTGTTCACAAATTTCATCTTCGGTCACTGTTCACAAATTCATCTTCCGGTCACTGTTCACATTTTTAACAAATCCGGTCACTGTTCACATTTTTAACAAATCCGGTCACTGTTCACAAATTCATCTTCCGGTTACTGTTCACAAATTTCATCTTCGGTCACTGTTCACATTTTTCATCTTCCGGTCATGTTCACAAATTTCATCTTCGGTCACTGTTCACAAATTCATCTTCCGGTCATGTTCACAAATTTCATCTTCGGTCACTGTTCACATTTTTCATCTTCCGGTCATGTTCACAAATTTCATCTTCGGTCACTGTTCACATTTTTAACAAATCCGGTCACTGTTCACATTTTTCATCTTCCGGTTACTGTTCACAAATTTCATCTTCCGGTTACTGTTCACAAATTCATCTTCCGGTTACTGTTCACAAATTTCATCTTCGGTCACTGTTCACATTTTTCATCTTCCGGTCATGTTCACAAATTTCATCTTCCGGTCATGTTCACAAATTTCATCTTCCGGTTACTGTTCACAAATTTCATCTTCGGTCACTGTTCACAAATTCATCTTCCGGTCACTGTTCACATTTTTCATCTTCCGGTCATGTTCACAAATTTCATCTTCCGGTTACTGTTCACAAATTCATCTTCCGGTCACTGTTCACATTTTTCATCTTCCGGTTACTGTTCACAAATTTCATCTTCGGTCACTGTTCACATTTTTCATCTTCCGGTCATGTTCACAAATTTCATCTTCCGGTCACAATTTCATCTTCCGGTCACTGTTCACAAATTTCATCTTCCGGTCACTGTTCACATTTTTCATCTTCCGGTCACTGTTCACATTTTCATCTTCCGGTCACTGTTCACAAATTTCATCTTCCGTCACTGTTCACAATTTCATCTTCCGTCTAACATTTTTCATCTTCCGGTCACTGTTCACATTTTTCATCTTCCGGTCACTGTTCACAAATTTCATCTTCCGGTCACTGTTCACAAATTTCATCTTCCGGTTACTGTTCACACTTTGCATCTTCCGGTCACTGTTCACGTTTTTATTCATTTCCAGTTTATGTTTATTTATTTTACTTTGATTTCATTTTATGTTATCCATTTTAAATGTCCATGAGTTTTAAAAAGTCGAAAAAAAAAAATAGTTGTCCCCGTTTTCTGCAAATGTCCCGGAGTGACGGCTCGGTTCTTGGATCCCGATCGGGTCCGGTTTTCGGGTCGTCACAATTTTCAACCTCGAGGTCACGTAGCATTTTCGCCAAATAGCTTTTTCCACTACCAGGAAGTCCGCGAAGGATAACCACAATATGATCAGGGCGAGTAACTCGGATATGGTAGCATAAACAACTGGGAAGCAACAACAATTTTTGGATTGCCAGAAAATAAATTCTTCAATGCAAAAGCTTGGCCCTCTGTTGCAAACATAGATATGTTCACAGTGTTTTCTTGGCGGGTGAAAGGCTGCTTCAAGAGGCCGCACTTATCAATCAAGGCGGTGTAGCCTCTTACAACGGCGAAAACTAGCAAATCGGCGGCAACATTGAGGAAAGTAATAATACCAGTCGTCAAATTAGGCTTGTAGACAATGAAGTTGAAGATGATGCTCCAAATAAAGCTAGTGAACAAAGCTCTAAACGTAATCTGGTTCTTCCACGACGGAATAGCCAAACAAAAGATTGGGGAAACTTGCCCAAGATCATTCACTGAACTTCTTTCTCCAGAGGCTCTAACACGAAAATGTTTTGTCAGTTGGGTAACTAGTGAGAGGCGATCAAGTCCAGCTCTCCTCGTTGAGAGCTGTAACAAAATAAGCCTGTAACAGTCATCTACTTTGGCCTTGTCAATATTGAGAATACTAAACAGTTGATTTTGGTATTCAACCGCAAGACTTGGCTCTATGTTACACACAAGGTGGAGCACAATAGCGTTGGCTATGACAGATGGAAGAAACGACATGAACCTGGAATCAGTAATGATGAAGAGAAGGATTAGCTCAGACCGTCTGAGAAATTCTATGCAGAGACGATCCCTTAACCCAAGCCTTCGCGTTATGTAATCTAAGAACGAAAGCGGAGTGACAGGATTCATCCGCCATTGAAGAGTCGAGAGCACCAGAATATCCGTTCTCTTTATCGTTTTCGCTTCGAATAAGTACCCACTCTCTTTCACCTGCAGATCCAGAAGAAGCGGAACGTGGGTCTCCTCCATTTTCGCAGCTAAAGAGAGATAAGCCACTGCTGCGAGCTGGATCATCCATGGCTTTTCTCTCTGAAAGTGGAAGCTCCAGAGAAACCTGTCGAGATAGTCGACGGAGAGAACGGCAGTGCGAGCAGAAAAACAATAGTGGTCGCTGACTGTGAGCATCCATTCGACGACGTTCCTCCGAGCTCCGTCGAGAGACAGGTAGGCGAGTAGGTGTTTATGGAGTTTATTAGGCTGTTCTTTTAAGAGTAGAGAGACTAGCTCGTCTTCTTCCCAGAAAAGGTCTTGTTCTAAGAAGATTCTCGATTTTTCCATAGTATTCAGATCACAGTAGTAGCGTCCCCTTACTTCATTCTCGAAATAGACCTCATTGTTTCTTCCTCCTTCTCCCAATGCTCTTCTGAGCAATACAGAGATCCCATAAGAATTGCAGAGTTCGAATGATACCGAGCCATCTTCTTCCCCTTGAATTCATGGACAAAATAGTTCACCATCCTGTTGTCAAAATCTTCACCTTCTAAGGGAGTATCTCCTGCGATAACTTTCCCCTCAGAACGCTCTTCAATGGTAAGAAGGGAAACATAAAAGGTACCACCATCAGGGTAAAAAATCAGAACATTTTTTTCTCCAGTACTCCCAGCCTTCGTATCAAGTCCATACGTAATGGTAGCGGCAGTTGGTTCATCATCAGAGATCTCTTTCTCGGTGGTTTTCTCCATCCCACGAGAGATTGGGTAACTAACAAACTCGGAGTGCTCCTTACCCAGATTCTGCAGTCTGCGCTCCTCAAGATACTCAAGCTGGTCTTCCTTGAGGTGGAGTGTAATTTTTGTACCCCTGCCTATAACTTCTCCAGAGGTATCTCTGGTTACTGTGAACGAAGAAATTCTGAAAACTTCCTCCTCTGAATAAATTCCGTCATCCTCTAATGGATCGGAAGCTATGTTTTCAACATCGTCGTCGCGCTGCGGTTCCAAATCTACAAAGTCTGTCGAGTCGTTTTTGACATTTTTTGAAATAACTATGCCCGCAGAGTTGTCGTTCTCCTCTGTCGGAGCAAAATTACTGATATCAACAGTCTTCTTTCCGGAAACAATAGCGTCCATCTTCACCTGCAAGTCGATTACCTACTTGAAAACCAACTTCCAGCAACCACTAACTCTAGAATCTAAACCCCTTAAAGAATCCAAAAGCAGATTCATCAGCGTCTCTTTCACCTGCAATTTTTCTTTTGGGTTGCTTTGAATCAACTCCACCATCTCTTTTTCCAGAAGCCATTTCTCAATGTCATTAACTCTGCGCTTCATCGCCAAAAATCCACGCAACACTTTCTGGATTTTCAGCGCTGAATCGGATCTACTCCGCTCTGATCTGGTGCTCGCCTGAGACTGAACCATTTTCGTAAGGATGGATATCATCGCATCCTGCTGTGCTTTATATTATGCTACCATTTCTTCAAGGGATTTTGCTCTCGTTTCAGCCATCCCTTCAATCGTGGCTGCTCTGGTCTCCGTCATTCTCTGATCGTAGCTGCTGTGATACCACTTGTTGTGGAACCCAGGATTCACAACTCAGAAATGAGCAAAGGTTTCAGAGAATCAAGTCAATCCTCATTCAATCGTCAACTCCTTCGTAGAGTTTTACAGAGAAAACGAAAAGTACGGAAATGAAATAACAAAAATAGAAAGATAACAAATAACAGAATTCATTCCTCCCTGCTCACGCTCCTCCCCTCCCAATTATAACTGTTTCACCTTCTCCTGGGCTTGGGCTTGACAGCCCAGCTCTGCAACTCATCATGGAAGAGGCCTCTTCCATGACATCGTCAACTTCTTTAGCAAGATCCATTTTTTCTCTGGAAAAAAACTTGGACTTGTTCCAGTAAATAATGCAAGAATCCGACGCAATTCTTTAAAACTGCCAAAAAATTCGAAAATATTCGCGGAAATTTCCAAGAGGGTTTTTAGGGTGAACTGATGAAAATCAATGCATTAAACTACTTTCCTTAATAGGTAAAATCAAAACCCTAAAAAGCCGAAGGACTTGGAGAAATGAAAATCGAGCGAAGAAGGAAATTATTTCTCAAATCTTCGAAATTGGAGAGAAGGAAGGTTTAATTGTGTTCTGTGTCTAAATTCTTTTTCCTTTTCGGGAGGTTTTCAATTTGGAAGAGATAGCCTGTCATGGAAGGGGCTCCATGAAAGCCTACAGTGCTGGGCTGCCAAAGCTTTCCAAGAAAACTCAGCCCAAGTCCATTAAATATATTGATGACGTGGCCAAACCGTTAGAGGAGAACAACATTATAACGAGCAGGAACGCAGAGTGAACGGCGTGGAATGAATGATCTGTTTTCATGTTTACTGTTTAGTTTTCCCTTTCTATTTTCTTTTCATTTTTCGGTCTGTAGAACTTCTTCGGTGAAGGTAGAAGAGTAGTTTTTCTACGAATTCTGGTGTTTCCACAACATAGCCGTTATAGGGCGCGATTTTAATTGGCACGAAAGAAGTGGGACCCACTTTATTTTTACGTGTCATATTGTTATTCGTTCTTCTTAGTAGTCTGCAATATGAAAAAATACTTACTATCTAATTAAATAATTTAACCTTATATTTTTATTAGTAAAATAATTATAATAAAGTATGCGATTACCCATTAAACATCATTATAGTAAATAATTTAAATTAATGATCCGAGTCTACTTTCTCTCTCTTAAATTTAGAAGATTCTGAAATTTTGATTTCTTTTCCTTATAGTACGGGTTTCCTAACTCCACTAACACAATTCTTTCCTAATTCCACTATTTTATCTCCCTCGGGCAACCCAGTTTTTTGTTTCGCTTTTGTTGAGCTGTTGCAACCTCTTCAATGGAGTCATCTTATCTTCATTATGATATAATCTTCGAGATTCTGTCAAGGACTTCAAGTGACACTCTCGGACGGTGTAGGTTAGCTTCCAAAGAGTGGAATCAGACGACCTACGATTCCGAGTTTAAGAAAGCTCGCTCTCAAAAGACAAACATTGTTGATGGATTCTTCGTTCAGGAACTAATCAAAAGACAATATGTTAGTTCTTTAACTTCCTTCAGTGATGAAACTCACAAAATTTCTCTTGATTTCATACCAGGATTTAATGTTCGTGTGATAGCTGTTTCTGCAAATTGTTGAATTGTTCTCTCCACGTTTGATTATCCCAGACAATATTGGATTCCTCGTTTATTTTTGTGTAAACCCCAAGTAGAGTTATCTCAACAGATTCCGAATCTGAGGACGAGATTCTTTGCGCTAGGAGTGGCCATGTCTGTTGTTTGCTCAAATCCTTTCCATTGCAAGATTCTCAGAATTTCATCCCCCATAGCATACGTAAATAATTGTCAACAACTAAAACTCGAGGTTTTCGACTCAGGAGCTTGGCAGTGGCAGAGATTAAAAGACATCTTACTGCCTTACCACGTTTGGTTCTACAGGGAGACGACTGTTGTAGAAGCTTGTGGAGCCTTTCACTGGTTGTTGTACCCTGGCTTATTTTTCCTGTTCGATATAGAAAAGGAGGAATGGAAAATCATTCGTTTACCCGTCGTTGAAGGCGACTACAAATGTATAAAGATGGCCAAATACGAAGGGAAGCTTGCGTTGATGTGCATGGACATGGAGGGCTACATGCACACGTGGGCATTGGAGAGTTATTACATAAACATGGTATGGAAGAAGAGATTTGTTATAAATATGAAAGAGCCTGGAAGTACGTATACGTAAAGACCCCTGGCGTTCTACGGCTCCGATATCATAGTGGTGACACGGTCGTCATCGTCGTTGAAGTATTATGATTTCAAGAATGAAAAACTTTTAAAGGAGTCAAAGTTGGAAATACACAACTTCCCTAGTGAGATCTTCCCATTCTGGTCGGATTTAGAGCCATGTTGCTCAGACAAGGCCGAGAACGTGATATTCAATGTTGGAGCAGAGGAATAGCATCAATGGAGTCTTCTTCTGCTCTCTAGTCACTCGTCTTACACTTTTGACCTTTTAGTTTTTTTAAGAGTCTGTAAGTCGTATTCTATCTCAAGTTTGTACGTGGGTGCCAAGACAATAAATAACTTGATATAGCTGGACTTAATCTAATTTATTTTTACAGGATTGGATTGATGTTTTGTTGTTATACTGATGCCTGGTTTTCCTGTTGATGCCATCTATTTGATTTTTCCTGAAAAACGTTGTACGGCATACAATGCCTTGACTTTCTCTGTCGTTTCTTTTTCATATCCTCAAGTTGGTTGTTGGGATTAATTTCCCTAATACTTTTTCAGATGGGTTATTGATAGAGAGACTGGAAAACCCAAAGGCTATTGGGGTTTTGTGAGTACAAGGATGAAGAAACAGCTCTAAGTGCTGGGCGTAATCTTCAGGGTTATGAGATCAATGGGAGGCAGTTAAGGGTTGATTTTGCAGAAAATGGTACTGATAGAAATAGAGAACAGGTGATTCAGAAGCTATTGCTCTACCTTTTAATTTAATTCTTTCCTGTGCCTATTTCCTTAACATTGTTTTTTAAAGTAGTTCCCAAATAGCAACACGCCAAATGGAGGCTTTGCTTTTGCTGGTTCGTATATATATATATATATAGATATACTATGTTTCAGACAGTAGAGATGATCCTTTTTTCTTTCTAGATCCGACTGAAAGTAACTAAAATTAAACAGATGTTGTTTGTAACTTCTTTGTGGAGCAGCACATATTTATTGTCGTTCAGATCCACTTTCTTTTAAATCTGATTCAAGCAGAGTTACTATGTTTCAATTAACATTGGTTGTGTCTAGTTTTCCGGCCGAGGAAAAAATGATCTAATGCGGGCCATCTTGAGAGAGGAATTGCAGGAAAATAAATCTATATATGGACCAGGTAGAGGAAAGTTATATGCCTTATTTGATCGATTCAAATGAAATTTAGCCTGTCTTCTTCTTCTTCCTGTTTTGATTTTGGTATTTAGATTCTCCATCTTTTGTATACAAAAGATCAGGTTTTGAGCGGAGTCCTGAGTTGGAAAACAGAATCTTACAAACTAGTTAATTAATCTGGTTCCTCTCTGCATTGCAGGTCTCTTTCTCTTTCTTTCCTGAGTCAGGTAATTCTTCTTCTTCTTCCTATTCTTTTTTCCTCTTCTGGATCTGGGTCCCTCTCTCCCAAGTACCATTATCGGGTCATACTCTTCGTTTCTCTTTCTTCTCTGATTTTTGCCGACATGTCCAGCTTTTGTTCATGCTTTTGTCTCTGATTGCATCGTTCGTTTTCTATCTTAGGTCTCTGAGTCCTATGATCCATTTTACGTATTCTTATGCTTTTTATGTGATCCCCATCGTCTGTATTCACAGTTTTCAATTTATTTATCTCATTGATCGTAAATCATCCTCGGTTGATCTGCATTTCGAAGAAAAATTGCGGTTTGGTTCCATAAATTGGATCTCGAATCAGATCAGATGGAACCCAGTATCCTTCATGCGTGAATTTGAGTAATTTTGACAGTAATGTATCTTTATTCATTTAGTCATTTTCTATTGCGATGATATAATTTGTGAGAAGGGGTTAGTTTGAATCTTGGATTAGCCGTCATCTCAATACGATAGTATGTTATTTTGCTGATTGTAAGATACACTTGCCCTTTCCTCTTTACACGTGTCCATCAGTTTTCGTCTATTGTTCAAAATTAAGAATTAGTTTTTTTTTTTAAAAAAAACAAGGCAGATAAAGCTACTTGTGCAAATCCAAGATGGAGATGCATCTGAAGACTGATACAGGCGCTACTCTTTTTTTGATTTAATTGAATATTTTGCGGGGTGTAGATAAGGAAATGATGATGCCTGTGATGTTGTTTTGTAAAATAATCAACTTATAAATTACAGGGTAGCTGCCAGGATTATTCTTTTTTATTCTATGTCTTTTCTTAGAAGTCATCATATTATTCCAAGGATAACATGACACATCTTAAAGTGCTGTTATTCCACAAGCTTCATAATCTTATATGAATCCAGTCATTTAAGTAATTTAATGCTTTGATTCTAATGTCACGATTAGAATTATCATATTCCAATGTCACGATTCTAAAAAGTTAACATAAAGGAGGCATCAGGTTTTACAATCAATGGCTTCAATTACTTAAACTTGCTCTGACATCTTACCGGAGACATCGCTGAGGTGATGAACCGGAATTCAGAGATGTTCAATCTTTCAGTCAGTTGATAATCCGACCAACTTCATTATGAATTGATTAATCACATTTCATCGATGCAATCGAAACTGGTGATAATTAAACTAGACTATTGATCTTAAAAATCAAAACGAAAAACAAAATGTGGGATGGAATCAGTAGGTGAAATGGGATAAACACCCATAATCTGTGGATACCATCTCTACGGTTGTCTGGCCGCTGCTTGATTCCTCCTCCCTTGAACTTACCGGAAACATTTTCTCCATGGAAAATCTGTAGCCGGAAAGCAGAGAGGACGAACCAGGCTTTCTCTGTTCGCACCGTTGCCTCAGCGAGAACAAACAGCAAACAACTTGCGTTCTCACTTCAAACACAACAAATGCACCAAAACTCAGAAATCAAAAGGGAAATCGAAAACAAATAGATGGCTCATATCAAGTGTAAATTATTGGAAAAGTCCGTCATGGAGAGGGGAAAGCTCGACTCCGCCATAAATTAAAAGTGGAAGAATAAAGTTTATATATATATTTTTTTGGATTTATATAAAATTTATGGGGGCGAATCATTTTACTTATGGTTGATTTAAATGCCGTGTCCAACATTTAATTGTCACTTACATATAAAAAAGCAAAAGAAGGCAACTATCTTACAATTAACAGCACGTGTATTACAACATCAAGTATCCATAGGGTTGGACCAATTGGAGTCAAACCTGGTAAACTGAATCGAATTGATGATTTAGGTTCGGTTTTAATTTTTGAATACCTAATTTTAGAGCATAACCAAGTAAAAACCAAAGTCTTCGGTTCCTTTTTTTCATAAACCAGTCGAAACCAAATCAATAATATATCATTTTTAAAATTAATATTTGTATATTAGTAACACATAACATATTGTGTATCATGTTTTTAGCACCATACAATTACATGATAACATTGTTTTGGGCGTGGAAAATTCACAATTGTAAGGTACGTTTTCCACCATACTTTATAAATAAATTAATAAATGACATGTTAAAAATTTGAATTTGAATTTGAAAATAGATAAATAAAAGAGAGTGATATTTTCATCAACAAAATTAATAGATAAAAATCCTACTAAATAATTTAAGAGTAATTCTCTAAATTATGAATATTGAGATGCACAAGTGTTGGTTAAAAGAAAGTTTACAAATTCATACAGATGCAAGCAGCAGTTCAGGAGTCTAATAATTAGCCGCATTTGCGATTAATGGCAAGTTGTCTCAATGGAGTGTCAATTATGTAGAATTTCATGATACACAAGTCATTAGTACCTTTAAAAACACAAAAGCTCCTTCCGAGTCCAGCTCCGGCAACACTTCTTCCTGTTTTCAAAGACCTTTGCTCCCAATCCACATAGGTTATGTAAATTCCTGAAAGAAATGTCAAACAGAGTGAATAGCTAGACAGTAACTTTAATTTTATGAAACACAAAGCGAAATGACAAGCTTGAAGTACATATTTGAGGACTCTCATTACAAATTATGTATGGAAGATGGCAGTATATTGAATAAAATGTAGGCCGACAAACAGCTATCGAAATAACTTTGGTCATTACCGAGCATCTATCCCCAATTTTATGTTGTTCCAGTCAACTGTCAATATATTTCGCTAAAAAAAACAATTTAACAAAGGTGGTTGATGAGCTACCAAAGGAAAAAAAAAACAATTGAATTGCATTTAGGTCCAGGTTATGTGGCACCCCGAGTTATCTGAATCCGGTTCGTCGCATTTGCTGTTCATGTGTCTAATCATACTCGAAAATCCATAAAAATTTAAAATTTTACCCATCGTTTAAAACGACATCGTTAAAACATTAAATGTTTGCAGCGAAAAAAAAAAAGATTACTTTATAGAAAACCCATTGTAAAAATCTTTGAACTAAATAAAATAAGATAATGAAATCTTGCTTTACATTAACAAAAACGACAACATAACGTTTAAAACTATAAAATAAAAACCTGCGATGTGAAATTAGATTTCTCATATAGTTTTCAAAATATATTCATACATCAAAATAGACACTATCATTTAAAGACAACTAAATTTGTCATTTACATACGAATCTGTAACTTCAAAACCTTTTGTCCATACATTATCCCAAAATTTCCTATGCATTCGCCCACAGGTCAAAATCGTCTTAGCAGCTACAAGCACACCCCATGGACGTCCTCCACCAACTGCTCCATCAACCTTCTTGAGGATCAATGCCCTCACCTGTATCAAATTCATCTACACCACAAAATAAACTAATAAGTCTAATGTTCAGCAAGTGATGTAGAGTAAAATAAAATGCATGCTCATGATTATGCTATGTTGTTCGTAAAAGCATGTACTGAGTATTCTTTATTTTTCTTGCATGACATGAGTTATTAGGGTACAGCTTCTAGAAAAGAGATGACCTAACTGATTGTCCACCTAGCAGGATGACCAACTCGCTCTAGGGGAAGTGAAATGGCATATCTGACAGTCCATCTGACGGAACCGATTCCTCTGGCGGAACTACCAAACTCAGTTCCTTACTGTGACGACCCGTCTTTCAACGCTTGTCGGAAACCACCCATTCTCCGCGGATCCTGGGGCTGACCTGGGCCGGAGGTGGGTAAAGCTCCGCGGATCCTGGGGCTGACCTGGGCCGGAGGGTTCTACTGGCCGTCTGGCTTTGAAGGAGGGGCCGTTACAAACCCACATCGCTTGGGGAAGTACATGGAAATGAAACATATGTAAGAGATCCCTCCCTAAATAGCAAGACGCGTTTTGGAGCACAATTGACAACGGATCCCATAAGAACTCCGAAGTTAAGCGTACTTCGGCGAGAGTAATTCCAGGTTGGGTGACCTCCCGGGAAGTGCTCTCGCCAAACAAAGCCGTGAGGGGAGGATATTGGGCTGCGGCCCAATCCCCAGAGCGGACAATATCTTGCTGGGAACAGGGGTCGTTTCAAATGGTATCAGAGCCTGTACCCAACCGGAAATGTGGCCAACGAGGACGTTGGGCCCCCAAGGGGGGGTGATTGTGACGACCCGTCTTTCAACGCTTGTCGGAAACCACCCATTCTCCGCGGATCCTGGGGCTGACCTGGGCCGGAGGTGGGTAAAGCTCCGCGGATCCTGGGGCTGACCTGGGCCGGAGGGTTCTACTGGCCATCTGGCGTTGAAGGAGGGGCCGTTACGAACCCACATCGCTTGGGGAAGTACATGGAAATGAAACATATGTAAGAGATCCCTCCCTAAATAGCAAGACGCGTTTTGGAGCATAATTGACAACGGATCCCATAAGAACTCCGAAGTTAAGCGTACTTCGGCGAGAGTAATTCCAGGTTGGGTGACCTCCCGGGAAGTGCTCTCGCCAAACAAAGCCGTGAGGGGAGGATATTGGGCTGCGGCCCAATCCCCAGAGCGGACAATATCTTGCTGGGAACAGGGGTCGTTTCAAATGGTATCAGAGCCTGTACCCAACCGGAAATGTGGCCAACGAGGACGTTGGGCCCCCAAGGGGGGGTGATTGTGACGACCCGTCTTTCAACGCTTGTCGGAAACCACCCATTCTCCGCGGATCCTGGGGCTGACCTGGGCCGGAGGTGGGTAAAGCTCCGCGGATCCTGGGGCTGACCTGGGCCGGAGGGTTCTACTGGCCATCTGGCGTTGAAGGAGGGGCCGTTACGAACCCACATCGCTTGGGGAAGTACATGGAAATGAAACATATGTAAGAGATCCCTCCCTAAATAGCAAGACGCGTTTTGGAGCATAATTGACAACGGATCCCATAAGAACTCCGAAGTTAAGCGTACTTCGGCGAGAGTAATTCCAGGTTGGGTGACCTCCCGGGAAGTGCTCTCGCCAAACAAAGCCGTGAGGGGAGGATATTGGGCTGCGGCCCAATCCCCAGAGCGGACAATATCTTGCTGGGAACAGGGGTCGTTACACTTACCCACAACAATTATTACGTATTTTATTGTTCTTTATTTTGTTACTCTTGTTTACATGAAAACTATGTATAAAAACCATTTTCTATACTTTAGGAAAACCATGATGCATGATTACATGTTGCATACACATCCTTCAATGCTATAACATAATATAAACTAATAAGCAAATCATTCATTAAACAAACAACTAGCATAATTAACTCACTCACAATCTAAGAGTTCTACCCAACCAACTCTCAAAACTACATTCACCAAATCCTCAATCTCACAATCCTTTGTGGTGTAGGCCAATCGGCCAAAACACATGCATACATACACTTACCTCGTGTCTTGAGTTCGATTTCGTCAATGTGCTCAAGTTCCTTCTTGACTTGTATACCTAAAGCATGTCAAATAAAAATTTACTTAACAACCTAATTTTCGGAATTCCCTTCAAATCAACAACAAATTTCAAAATCTCATAACTTTTGCTATACATAACCAAATTCGATAATTCTTGAGGCTATGAAATCCTTAAGGAGTCTACTTTAACATGGTAAGGTCAATTTATCAAGATGAACTAGCTCAATGTACCGAAATTACAGATTTCCAATCTGCCATGTCTTTTACTATTTTCAACTATTCATGTATTACTTGATGTTTTTCCTTCATTTCCAACTATAAGCAACCATTACAATTCATTCAAACTCTAAAACATCAAGAAATTAAGGAGGGAAAACCAAATTTTCTTGCAACCATCTAGGGTTTATCAACTTCTCCATAAACTCAACAAAACTCCAATTTTACAAACCTTATTTTTTTTAAAACACCCCTTATTTTTTGTCAATAGAAACTTAACGGAATTATTGACGGAATGTCAAGACCGATAACGGAATCATAGTACGAGATTCGGTTTGTCGGTTTTTAATAGTACAATGGGTGTTAAGTCTTGAAAAAGACTTATTATACACTCATTTGGATGTGCAAATGATAGGAAAAATGTACTGAAAAGAATGCTGAAACGACGTTTTAAAACGATATTGGAGCAATGCCACAGCATTGTAGTAGCACTGCTGCATTTTCCAGGAAATACGGTTTCCATGCCTTTAGTTGTATGAAATTTGACAGATATGTTCATTGAATTTTTGCTTGGCATTTTATTTATTTGATTCACAGGATTTTGGGCAAAATAAAGCCACATCTAGCCGTTGATTGAAAGAGAAGATCTTTGGCAAGATTTTTTAGCAAATTCAAATATAGAAAGATCAGGAAAGATTGCTTAAAAACCATCTGATCCGATTAGGGCTGACGTGGCACACATGTGGCAGCAAGCTAGGAGATCAATTAAAAAAAAAAGGGAAAAATTTGAAAAATAAAAGGAGGAAGAAGACAAAATATCACGTACCGGGGGCGGCAATTCTGAAGGACTTCAGCTCTTCTTCTTCTTCTCTATCTCTCTCTGAACAAAAAATATTATTATTTCTTTGTGTTATTTTATGAATTCTTTGAATCTCATGATTTGTTTTTGCACAATTATGAACTAACTTTCAATTGATTCGATTAGAGAGTACTGAGTTATTGATTTTCGAAGGGTTATTCTCTTTTTATTGTTGATTAATTTGGCATGTGCTGATTGTTTAGTTTATGTTATGCTAGTCCATAATATAGAGTCTAGGACGCCATGTTTACGTCAATAAGTGGTTGTTAGGACGTGTGCCAAGTTACCTGGGGGATTATTGTGCGTGACAGACAATAGTCCGAGTGTTTTGTCATGTTCACTCAAACCCTTGTGACACGTTGAGAGTTGGGCTGATTTTAGTTGTTTCATCATGTTGGCTTTTCTTGAATTGTAAAAGCAATAGGAAAAACGACTAAATTACGTGACGTCATCTCCGTAATTAATTAGAAATTCTAGTCAATCAAAAGTAACTTGAGTTAACCCATAGGAAATTAATAGCAAGGGAAATCGAAACCGAATCATATTTTCAATTTGTGTTCTCGTAATTCTTTGTGCTAGCTTATTTTAATTTTCTTCGTTGAATATTTTGTTTAGGTCAATTTGAGTCACCCAATCATCTTTTAATTCCCTTTTAATTATTTGTTGATATTCCATAAATTAGTAGAATATAAGAGTTTCTATCTCCGTGGGATCGACATTTTTATATACTACTTGGTAACGATAACGTGCACTTGCGTAGTGTGCTTTTCGCACAACAAGTTTTTGGCGCCGTTGCCGGGGATAGAGATTTTTATTTCTTATTATTTTGTGGAATTTTTCTTTATTTCAGGTACCAAGTGATTTATGTTAGGAAACGAAGAGAACGATCTAGTCCCCTACGACCCAGAAATTGAAAGGACTTTTAGAGATAGACGTCGACAACAAAATCAGCAAGCGAATATGAATCAAAACGAGGGTCAAGGAGGAGAACAAAACGTGGCCAATGAACAAGAGAGACCGATCCGTGATTATGCAGTTCCAAATCTTGATAATTTAAATCCAGGAATAATCCGACCCGCACGCCCTGCTGTACGGTGCGAGTTGAAACCTATGATGTTCCAAATGCTTCAAACGATAGGACAATTCAGCGGGATGGCTACGGAGGATCCGAACGCTCATCTAAGGGATTTTCGGCAATTATGTGATACATTCGAAGACGATGAAGCAACGCGGGAGATGCTGAAATTTAAGCTTTTTCCATTCTCTCTTCGGGATCGGGCAAAAACGTGGCTGAATTCGTTACCTCCAAATTCAATTGATTCTTGGCAAGCTCTAGCACAAAGGTTTCTTACTAAGTACTTCCCGCCAGCGAAGAATGCCAAAATGAGGGGTGATATCATGAGCTTCCATCAACAGGATATTGAGTCCCTATATGAAGCTTGGGAGCGATACAAGGAGCTTATTCGACAGTGTCCAAACCATGGAGTCTCGGCGTGGGTTCAATTGGAAACTTTTTATAACGGTTTAAATGGACAAACAAGGGCCATTCTTGATGCATCAGCGGGCGGAGCATTTTTATCGAAGAGATATACTGAAGCTTATGATTCATTGGAGACCATTGCATCCAATAATTACCAGTGGCCTTCCGAGAGAGCGGCTGTAGCAAAGAAAACACCAGGAGTTTTGGAACTTGACCCAATGACAGCAATCTCCGCTCAATTATCCACTCTTACCAGCGCAATTAAAGCGATGGCCAATCCAGCAAAGCAACAACCGCAGCAAGTATTAAGTCTGTCTTGCGTATATTGTGGAGATGAACATTCATTCGAGCACTGCCCACAAAACCCGGAAGCTGTGAATTTCGTGGGTTTCAATCGAAACAATAACACTTTTAATCCCGGATGGAAGCAACCGAACCAATGGAATTCTCAGCCAAGGAATTTTAATTCTGGTTTTCAGCAAAATCAACAAGGATTTCAGCAGCAGCAAAGCTACGCACAAGCTGGAACTTCTTCACAAATCAAACCACTTCAAGCTGAATCGTCCTCCTTGGAGCAGAAAGTGAATAATTATATAGACAGAAATGATGCAATGATGCAAAACCTAATGACGATGATTCAAAACCAGGCGACGTCCAATAGAAATTTGGAAACACTGATCCAAAATCAAGCTGCTTCTCATAGGAATCTGGAAACACAAATGGGTCAAATGGCACAAGTTTTAAGCAACAGATTTCCTGGAACATTGCCAAGCAACACTGAACTACCGAAGAGGGATGGAAAAGAGCAATGTAATTCCATTCAATTACGCAATGGAAGAAATGTGGAGACAGTTCCTGAACCTGAGAAAGAACCCGAGCTGGTTGAGGTTGAGATAGAACAGGAAAAACCCGTGGAAAACAGTGCAGAAAAAGAAAAAAATCAAACTGCCAGGAACGATGCTGAAACTGTGCTGCAGCATCGATCAAAAAGTTACCCAGAAAATGATGTTGCCAGAAACGATGCTGGAACATTGCAGCAGCATCGTTTACAAATTGACGTTAACGAGAGGCCACCTCCACCTTTTCCGCAAAGACTTCAAAAACATCAGCAAGAGCAGAAATTTAAGAAATTCCTTGACGTTTTAAAACAGCTCCATATCAATATCCCGCTGGTAGAAGCTTTGGAACAAATGCCCAGCTATGCGAAATTCATGAAAGATATACTTTCAAGGAAACGGAAGATGGGTGAATTTGAGACTGTTGCCATGACGGAAGAAAGCAGTTATATTCTTCAAAATAAGCTGCCTCAGAAATTAAAAGACCCGGGGAGCTTCACAATTCCATGTTCGATAGGAAATCATTACATCGGGAAAGCTTTGTGTGATCTTGGTGCTAGCATTAATCTAATGCCGATGTCTATTTTCAAAAAGTTGAATATTGGAGAAGCGAGACCTACAACGTTGACTTTGCAATTAGCTGATCGATCTTTGGCTTATCCTGAGGGAAAAATCGAAGATGTCTTAGTGAAAGTCGATAAGTTTATATTCCCAGCCGACTTCATCATTCTTGATTGCGAGGCCGACAGAGAAGTTCCAATTATTCTGGGACGTCCATTCTTGGCTACTGGTAGGACGTTAATTGATGTACAGAAAGGGGAACTTACAATGCGAGTGAATGAACAGAAAATCACATTCAATATATTAAAGGCTATGAAGTTTCCCGACGAGATTGAAGTTGAGGACTGCTATTCTATAGGAACGGACGAAATACACACTATGCAATACACATGTGAAAGCATCGAGGGAATTATGGGTAAAAACCAGCATCAGAACACAAAGTTTCATAAGCCATGGCCACGACAGTACGAGAACCTGGAGAGGGAAGTATCTGAATATAAGGCTTTGCAATCTTCGTTGATCAAACCACCAAAATTGGAGTTGAAACAGCTTCCTGCCCATTTAAAATATGCTTACCTAGGAGAAGCAAGTACGCTGCCAGTCATCATCTCCACAACCCTAACGCCAGAACAGGAAGCTGAATTATTGGAGGTCTTGGGAAGGTTCAGAAATGCTATTGCATGGACTATTGCTGATATTAAAGGGATCAGTCCCACTATCTGTATGCACAAGATACTTATGGAACCAGACTTTCATCCATCCATTGAACAACAGCGACGCTTGAATCCTGTAATGAAAGAGGTAGTCAAGAAAGAGGTGATTAAACTACTGGACGCAGGAATCATATACCCCATCGCCGACAGTTCCTGGGTAAGCCCAGTCCAATGCGTGAAGAAGAAAGGAGGAATGACTGTTATTCAGAACCAAAACAATGAGCTACTACCCACACGGATCATCAGTGGTTGGCGGGTGTGTATGGACTATCGCAAATTAAACAAAGCAACAAGGAAGGACCATTTTCCGCTCCCATTCCTCGATCAAATGGTAGATCGTCTAGCTGGGAAGAAATATTTCTGTTTCCTTGATGGGTACTCGGGCTACAATCAGATCTCTATTTTACCTGAGGACCAAGAGAAGACCACGTTCACCTGTCCTTATGGAACGTTCGCCTTCAGACGCATGCCCTTCGGATTATGCAACGCTCCCGCTACTTTCCAGCGCTGCATGGTATCCATTTTCTCAGACATGATAGAAACTTTCTTGGAGATATTCATGGACGATTTCTCAGTCACCGGAGACTCATTCAAAAATTGCTTGACGAGTTTGGAAAAAGTGCTGCAGCGGTGTACCGAGACGGATTTGGTTTTGAACTGGGAAAAATGTCAGTTTATGGTTAAGGAAGGAGTTGTACTCGGACATCGAATATCTGAGCAAGGTATTGAAGTAGACAAGGCAAAAATCGAAGTGATAGAGAAATTACCGCCGCCGAAAAATGTCAAAGGGATTAGGAGTTTTTTAGGACATGCTGGGTTTTACTGGAGGTTCATAAAAGATTTCTCAAAAATTGCCAAGCCACTGTGTTCACTACTGGAAGAGAACAGACCGTTCATTTTTGACGAGGCATGTCATCAAGCGTTTGAAACATTGAAACAGAAACTCATCTCAGCCCCAATAATAGTTGCACCTGACTGGTCATTACCTTTTGAATTAATGTGTGATGCTAATGATTTCGCCCTGGGAGCAGTGCTTGGACAACGAAAAGAGAAGATATTCTATGCCATATATTATGCCAGTAAAACACTAACTGGTGCACAGCTGAATTACACTACGACTGAAAAGGAACTTTTGGCCGTGGTGTTTGCATTTGAGAAGTTCAGGCAATATTTACTGGGAACAAGAGTAGTGGTTTACACAGACCACTCGGCCATCAAATACCTGATGACGAAAAAAGATGCTAAACCTAGATTAATACGTTGGGTACTTTTGTTGCAGGAGTTCGACTTAGAAATAAAAGATCGAAAGGGGAGGGAGAACCAAGTTGCTGACCATCTATCCAGGTTGGAGTTGGACGAAAAAGTGGACTTCACAGCACCTATTTCAGAAAGCTTCCCAGACGAACAGTTGCTGAGCATTAAGGAAATACCATGGTACGCTGACATCGTGAACTTCATTGTAAGTGCTATTATTCCATTCGATTTTAATTACCAGCAGAAGAAAAAGTTCCTAAAAGATGTTAGCCACTATTATTGGGATGACCCATATTTATTTAAGCTCTGCGCTGACCAAATATATAGAAGATGTGTTTCGGACAGTGAAATCCCAGCAGTGCTGCAGCACTGTCATTCAGCATCGTATGGTGGCCACTTCGGAGGAATCAGAACAGCATCAAAAGTCTTGCAATCAGGTTTGTTTTGGCCAACTTTATTTCGTGATGCTAATGAGTTTGTCAAATCTTGTGATAGGTGTCAACGAGTGGGGAATATTTCGAGAAAGCATGAGATGCCGCTAACGAACATACTCGAAGTCGAACTCTTCGATGTTTGGGGAATAGATTTCATGGGACCATTCCCCTCCTCATTCGGAAATCAATATATTTTGCTTGCTGTTGATTATGTCTCCAAGTGGGTAGAAGCAGTTGCCCTTCCTTCAAATGATGCTAAGGCTGTTACACGATTTCTCCATAGGAATATTTTCACGAGGTTTGGAACACCTCGTGCTATTATCAGCGACGGTGGAACCCATTTCTGCAACAAGCAATTCAACAGCTGCTTGCTAAGTAAGGGAGTTCGTCACAAGGTAACTACTCCCTATCACCCGCAAGCTAATGGCCAAACAGAAGTATCAAATAGGGGAGATTAATGAATTCTAGAGAAGGTGGTCAACTCGGAAGAAAAGATTGGGCTGAGAAATTACCAACGCTCTATGGGCATACAGAACTGCGTACAAAACTCCCATTGGAACCTCACCCTTTCGTTTGGTTTTCGGAAAAGCATGCCATTTACCATTGGAACTAGTGCATAAGACACAATGGGCAATTGCTAAGCTGAACATGGGACTTGACAAATGCTGGAGCACTTTTTTTTTTTTTTTTTTTTTTTTTTTTTTTTTTTTTTTTTTTTTTTTTTTTTTTTTTTTTTTTTTTTTTTTTTTTTTTTTTTTTTTTTTTTTTTTTTTTTTTTTTTTTTTTTTTTTTTTTTTTTTTTTTTTTTTTTTTTTTTTTTTTTTTTTTTTTTTTTTTTTTTTTTTTTTTTTTTTTTTTTTTTTTTTTTTTTTTTTTTTTTTTTTTTTTTTTTTTTTTTTTTTTTTTTTTTTTTTTTTTTTTTTTTTTTTTTTTTTTTTTTTTTTTTTTTTTTTTTTTTTTTTTTTTTTTTTTTTTTTTTTTTTTTTTTTTTTTTTTTTTTTTTTTTTTTTTTTTTTTTTTTTTTTTTTTTTTTTTTTTTTTTTTTTTTTTTTTTTTTTTTTTTTTTTTTTTTTTTTTTTTTTTTTTTTTTTTTTTTTTTTTTTTTTTTTTTTTTTTTTTTTTTTTTTTTTTTTTTTTTTTTTTTTTTTTTTTTTTTTTTTTTTTTTTTTTTTTTTTTTTTTTTTTTTTTTTTTTTTTTTTTTTTTTTTTTTTTTTTTTTTTTTTTTTTTTTTTTTTTTTTTTTTTTTTTTTTTTTTTTTTTTTTTTTTTTTTTTTTTTTTTTTTTTTTTTTTTTTTTTTTTTTTTTTTTTTTTTTTTTTTTTTTTTTTTTTTTTTTTTTTTTTTTTTTTTTTTTTTTTTTTTTTTTTTTTTTTTTTTTTTTTTTTTTTTTTTTTTTTTTTTTTTTTTTTTTTTTTTTTTTTTTTTTTTTTTTTTTTTTTTTTTTTTTTTTTTTTTTTTTTTTTTTTTTTTTTTTTTTTTTTTTTTTTTTTTTTTTTTTTTTTTTTTTTTTTTTTTTTTTTTTTTTTTTTTTTTTTTTTTTTTTTTTTTTTTTTTTTTTTTTTTTTTTTTTTTTTTTTTTTTTTTTTTTTTTTTTTTTTTTTTTTTTTTTTTTTTTTTTTTTTTTTTTTTTTTTTTTTTTTTTTTTTTTTTTTTTTTTTTTTTTTTTTTTTTTTTTTTTTTTTTTTTTTTTTTTTTTTTTTTTTTTTTTTTTTTTTTTTTTTTTTTTTTTTTTTTTTTTTTTTTTTTTTTTTTTTTTTTTTTTTTTTTTTTTTTTTTTTTTTTTTTTTTTTTTTTTTTTTTTTTTTTTTTTTTTTTTTTTTTTTTTTTTTTTTTTTTTTTTTTTTTTTTTTTTTTTTTTTTTTTTTTTTTTTTTTTTTTTTTTTTTTTTTTTTTTTTTTTTTTTTTTTTTTTTTTTTTTTTTTTTTTTTTTTTTTTTTTTTTTTTTTTTTTTTTTTTTTTTTTTTTTTTTTTTTTTTTTTTTTTTTTTTTTTTTTTTTTTTTTTTTTTTTTTTTTTTTTTTTTTTTTTTTTTTTTTTTTTTTTTTTTTTTTTTTTTTTTTTTTTTTTTTTTTTTTTTTTTTTTTTTTTTTTTTTTTTTTTTTTTTTTTTTTTTTTTTTTTTTTTTTTTTTTTTTTTTTTTTTTTTTTTTTTTTTTTTTTTTTTTTTTTTTTTTTTTTTTTTTTTTTTTTTTTTTTTTTTTTTTTTTTTTTTTTCCTTTCGTTTTTTTTTTTTTTTTTTTTTTTTTTTTTTTTTTTTTTTTTTTTTTTTTTTTTTTTTTTTTTTTTTTTTTTTTTTTTTTTTTTTTTTTTTTTTTTTTTTTTTTTTTTTTTTTTTTTTTTTTTTTTTTTTTTTTTTTTTTTTTTTTTTTTTTTTTTTTTTTTTTTTTTTTTTTTTTTTTTTTTTTTTTTTTTTTTTTTTTTTTTTTTTTTTTTTTTTTTTTTTTTTTTTTTTTTTTTTTTTTTTTTTTTTTTTTTTTTTTTTTTTTTTTTTTTTTTTTTTTTTTTTTTTTTTTTTTTTTTTTTTTTTTTTTTTTTTTTTTTTTTTTTTTTTTTTTTTTTTTTTTTTTTTTTTTTTTTTTTTTTTTTTTTTTTTTTTTTTTTTTTTTTTTTTTTTTTTTTTTTTTTTTTTTTTTTTTTTTTTTTTTTTTTTTTTTTTTTTTTTTTTTTTTTTTTTTTTTTTTTTTTTTTTTTTTTTTTTTTTTTTTTTTTTTTTTTTTTTTTTTTTTTTTTTTTTTTTTTTTTTTTTTTTTTTTTTTTTTTTTTTTTTTTTTTTTTTTTTTTTTTTTTTTTTTTTTTTTTTTTTTTTTTTTTTTTTTTGGTAGAATGAGAAATTTTTGGAGAACCCTAGACTCAGAAAATTATGTTTCTAATTTAAGGTTGCATGTTTGAATCATACCTTCTTAATGCAAAGCAAGGAAAATCTAGAGTTGAAGATCCATACACAAAATGATAAGTTTGGGGGGGTTATATTGAAAAAAAAAAAAAAAAAAAAAAAAAAAAAAAAAAAAAAAAAAAAAAAAACAAAAAAAAAAAAACAAAAAAAAAAAAACAAAAAAAAAAAAACAAAAAAAAAAAAAACAAAAAAAAAAAAACAAAAAAAAAAAAAAAAAAAAAAAAAAACAAAAAAAAAAAAACAAAAAAAAAAAAAAAAAAAAAAAAAACAAAAAAAAAAAAACAAAAAAAAAAAAAACAAAAAAAAAAAAACAAAAAAAAAAAAAAAAACAAAAAAAAAAAAAAACAAAAAAAAAAAAAAAACAAAAAAAAAAAAAAAATAAAAAAAATAAAAAAAATATATATATATATATATCTCCCCTAATTCTTATGAAATACTTGCATTATGGATCCGAACCTTTAGAAATTTCTTGTTAGTAGAGAGAAATATGTTTTTGAACTTGTGATTTTAAATAGAGCATGATTGGTAACTCTAGGGGGGTTGAAAATGTTTTGATTCTAACCATGGCGCACACACAATTTAGAAGGGATATGTGATCTTGAGATTGTTTAAACTCGACTTGAAATTGATTGGTCAATACTTTGTTATGTTTGTGGATTTGAGTATGTTAGATGATTTTGAAGATTGTTAAGATTTATTGATGTGTTGATTTTGGACATTACTCGAGGGCGAGCAATGAGCTAAGTTTGGGGATTTTTTTTTTTTTTTTTTTTTTTTTTTTTTTTTTTTTTTTTTTTTTTTTTTTTTTTTTTTTTTTTTTTTTTTTTTTTTTTTTTTTTTTTTTTTTTTTTTTTTTTTTTTTTTTTTTTTTTTTTTTTTTTTTTTTTTTTTTTTTTTTTTTTTTTTTTTTTTTTTTTTTTTTTTTTTTTTTTTTTTTTTTTTTTTTTTTTTTTTTTTTTTTTTTTTTTTTTTTTTTTTTTTTTTTTTTTTTTTTTTTTTTTTTTTTTTTTTTTTTTTTTTTTTTTTTTTTTTTTTTTTTTTTTTTTTTTTTTTTTTTTTTTTTTTTTTTTTTTTTTTTTTTTTTTTTTTTTTTTTTTTTTTTTTTTTTTTTTTTTTTTTTTTTTTTTTTTTTTTTTTTTTTTTTTTTTTTTTTTTTTTTTTTTTTTTTTTTTTTTTTTTTTTTTTTTTTTTTTTTTTTTTTTTTTTTTTTTTTTTTTTTTTTTTTTTTTTTTTTTTTTTTTTTTTTTTTTTTTTTTTTTTTTTTTTTTTTTTTTTTTTTTTTTTTTTTTTTTTTTTTTTTTTTTTTTTTTTTTTTTTTTTTTTTTTTTTTTTTTTTTTTTTTTTTTTTTTTTTTTTTTTTTTTTTTTTTTTTTTTTTTTTTTTTTTTTTTTTTTTTTTTTTTTTTTTTTTTTTTTTTTTTTTTTTTTTTTTTTTTTTTTTTTTTTTTTTTTTTTTTTTTTTTTTTTTTTTTTTTTTTTTTTTTTTTTTTTTTAGAACCCCTTCACGTCGTAGCTCTCCTTCCAGCCGAATATGAGCACCACCTTCCATTGCCTGTCTTCCCTCAGAGTCTCACAGCCATAGCCCTCCTGCCAAATCAAACAGCTCCTGAATCTGATGAGGAAGTCTCTGAGGATGAATAGTCCATCCAGGGAAGTCCTACTCCTCCCTCTCATTCAATTTTTGTGCTAATATCTGTTTATTGACTATGAGGGCATAGTCAGTTCTTAAGTTTGGGGGGGTTATATTGAAAAAAAAAAAAAAAAAAAAAACAAAAAAAAAAAAAAAACAAAAAAAAAAAAAAAAAAAAAAAACAAAAAAAAAAAAAAAAACAAAAAAAAAAAAAAAAAAAAACAAAAAAAAAAAAAAAAAAAAAACAAAAAAAAAAAGGGAAAAATTTGAAAAATAAAAGGAGGAAGAAGACAAAATATCACGTACCGGGGGCGGCAATTCTGAAGGACTTCAGCTCTTCTTCTTCTTCTCTATCTCTCTCTGAACAAAAATATTATTATTTCTTTGTGTTATTTTATGAATTCTTTGAATCTCATGATTTGTTTTTGCACAATTATGAACTAACTTTCAATTGATTCGATTAGAGAGTACTGAGTTATTGATTTTCGAAGGGTTATTCTCTTTTTATTGTTGATTAATTTGGCATGTGCTGATTGTTTACTTTATGTTATGCTAGGTCCATAATATAGAGTCTAGGACGCCATGTTTACGTCAATAAGTGTTGTTAGGACGTGTGCCAAGTTACCTGGGGATTATTGTGCGTGACAGACAATAGTCCGAGTGTTTTGTCATGTTCACTCAAACCCTTGTGACACGTTGAGAGTTGGGCTGATTTTAGTTGTTTCATCATGTTGGCTTTTCTTGAATTGTAAAAGCAATAGGAAAAACGACTAAATTACGTGACGTCATCTCCGTAATTAATTAGAAATTCTAGTCAATCAAAAGTAACTTGAGTTAACCCATAGGAAATTAATAGCAAGGGAAATCGAAACCGAATCATATTTTCAATTTGTGTTCTCGTAATTCTTTGTGCTATCTTATTTTAATTTTCTTCGTTGAATATTTTGTTTAGGTCAATTTGAGTCACCCAATCATCTTTTAATTCCATTTTAATTATTTGTTGATATTCCATAAATTAGTAGAATATAAGAGTTTCTATCTCCGTGGGATCGACATTTTTATATACTACTTGGTAACGATAACGTGCACTTGCGTAGTGTGCTTTTCGCACAACAATGGGCTACTTGAAATTACGGGTATAGTACAATGTTAAAATCGATAATTTCTTTATTTACTATTATTAATACAATAAATTTTTTAATTTAGTTAAAATAAATTTTTTTAACTAAATAGATAAATACTATTGGTTGAAGTAAACTTTAATTATAAAGATCTATAGTTAAATTATTAAACTATACTTAAACGGAAAAGCATTTACTGATTTACTTGTTATAATAACTACTTTATATGTCATAACCTAATTTAATTAGGTTATACTAAACCGTTAAATTATGTAAATTCATTTAAAGTAATTTACTATAAATAAATAATTATAAGGGCCAGAACTGAGTTTATATGTCATTCCTTAATAAATTATTTAATATAAGAGAACTTTACCCATATTCCTAATATCTCAAGTTTATGGTAATTTGATAAAATATTTCAGTATAAATCTCATGAGTTATGTATAGACTGATAAAATTATAGTACATTATATTGTCAAATTAATTCTTCACTATATATTTATGATAAGGTGATTACATATAAGTAATCGTTTGATAAACCATTGGCGTAAATCACAAGTCAATATTGTTTGTTAATTTAAGTGATTCATAATACTTAATTTAGGATTGATGAGCAAACCTAAAATGTTTGGAATTGAATCGATCAACTCGGTTTCAAATTGTTGTAGAATCAAATCGAAATCGAACTAGTCCGAGACCAAAAGAGACTAGCTAGATCGTTATAACCTCTAATTACTAAGAAGAAGAAGAAGAAGAAGAAGAAGAAGAAGAAGAAGAAGAAGAAGAAGAAGAAGAAGAAGAAGAAGAAGAAGAAGAAGAAGAAGAAGAAGAAGAAGAAGAAGAAGAAGAAGAAGAAGAAGAAGAAGAAGAAGAAGAAGAAGAAGAAGAAGAAGAAGAAGAAGAAGAAGAAGAAGAAGAAGAAGAAGAAGAAGAAGAAGAAGAAGAAGAAGAAGAAGAAGAAGAAGAAGAAGAAGAAGAAGAAGAAGAAGAAGAAGAAGAAGAAGAAGAAGAAGAAGAAGAAGAAGAAGAAGAAGAAGAAGAAGAAGAAGAAGAAGAAGAAGAAGAAGAAGAAGAAGAAGAAGAAGAAGAAGAAGAAGAAGAAGAAGAAGAAGAAGAAGAAGAAGAAGAAGAAGAAGAAGAAGAAGAAGAAGAAGAAGAAGAAGAAGAAGAAGAAGAAGAAGAAGAAGAAGAAGAAGAAGAAGAAGAAGAAGAAGAAGAAGAAGAAGAAGAAGAAGAAGAAGAAGAAGAAGAAGAAGAAGAAGAAGAAGAAGAAGAAGAAGAAGAAGAAGAAGAAGAAGAAGAAGAAGAAGAAGAAGAAGAAGAAGAAGAAGAAGAAGAAGAAGAAGAAGAAGAAGAAGAAGAAGAAGAAGAAGAAGAAGAAGAAGAAGAAGAAGAAGAAGAAGAAGAAGAAGAAGAAGAAGAAGAAGAAGAAGAAGAAGAAGAAGAAGAAGAAGAAGAAGAAGAAGAAGAAGAAGAAGAAGAAGAAGAAGAAGAAGAAGAAGAAGAAGAAGAAGAAGAAGAAGAAGAAGAAGAAGAAGAAGAAGAAGAAGAAGAAGAAGAAGAAGAAGAAGAAGAAGAAGAAGAAGAAGAAGAAGAAGAAGAAGAAGAAGAAGAAGAAGAAGAAGAAGAAGAAGAAGAAGAAGAAGAAGAAGAAGAAGAAGAAGAAGAAGAAGAAGAAGAAGAAGAAGAAGAAGAAGAAGAAGAAGAAGAAGAAGAAGAAGAAGAAGAAGAAGAAGAAGAAGAAGAAGAAGAAGAAGAAGAAGAAGAAGAAGAAGAAGAAGAAGAAGAAGAAGAAGAAGAAGAAGAAGAAGAAGAAGAAGAAGAAGAAGAAGAAGAAGAAGAAGAAGAAGAAGAAGAAGAAGAAGAAGAAGAAGAAGAAGAAGAAGAAGAAGAAGAAGAAGAAGAAGAAGAAGAAGAAGAAGAAGAAGAAGAAGAAGAAGAAGAAGAAGAAGAAGAAGAAGAAGAAGAAGAAGAAGAAGAAGAAGAAGAAGAAGAAGAAGAAGAAGAAGAAGAAGAAGAAGAAGAAGAAGAAGAAGAAGAAGAAGAAGAAGAAGAAGAAGAAGAAGAAGAAGAAGAAGAAGAAGAAGAAGAAGAAGAAGAAGAAGAAGAAGAAGAAGAAGAAGAAGAAGAAGAAGAAGAAGAAGAAGAAGAAGAAGAAGAAGAAGAAGAAGAAGAAGAAGAAGAAGAAGAAGGAGGATAATCATTGTGAGGTGTCACTTTAAGATTTAAATAAGAAAATTTTGACTTTTCTTCATCCTTATCCTCCATTTCTTTTCTTCATTTCCTCCTTCCAAGTCTTCCAACGTGAAAACCATATCTTCCTTCAGTTTCTATTTGCCAAACACCGTTTTTAAAGTTTGACTCCTTTCAATCTTTCACTCCATTAGTTCTTCATTTGTTGACTCTTCAAACTCAACGTCACTCTTCATTTCTATTGGATCTTAATTACTTTTGACTTTTCAAATCCCACTTCTATTGGTTCATCATTCTCTTTAGCTTTTATAGTTAATTGCTATTGCTCTATTACTTTGTTGACTTCTCAATATTCCATTGCTTCTTCTTATTTTTAAAATTAAGAAGTTTTAAATCATAAAACACTTTGCACGAGTAATAGGGTGTACGATGAAAATTTTTGGTTATTACAGGTTATTTATCCTTCATTATTATTTTCTATACAAAAGTATTGAGATGATCAATTAACCATTGATACTGACCTTCAAATTGTCAATTGTCCTTTTTTGTGTAGACTTTTAAACTTTTCCAATAGAACTGCAACTCCCTCTTTAATGGTAGCCTTGCGATTCTCTCTGTTGTTCCATAACTCGGTTATTATGTACCCTCCACTTGGATTGTACTCGTTTATCTCCATTAAAGCAGTTGTTACAGCATCATATGCTTCCTCACCCATCTCCTTTCTCAGATCTTTCAACTTTTCATCTTCTGCATTGATGATTACCTAAAAGAAGCATCATGAAAAGTGTAACGCCCGGATTTTCGGATTTTAGGATTTTCTAATTCCTTAGATAATTTTCGTAAATAGAAAATTAAAGTATTTTCTTGAGCGGGATGTTTCCTTAGAGCCCTAGAAATTTACGGGAATTTTTAGAGGAATAAGTGAAATTTTAGAAACCCAAATCGAAAAGAGTAATGTTAGAGTTCCCGTTTTACCCTTTTAAGATGTTAATTCGTAAAAATAGCAAAATAAGTCCGTTTCGTGAACGGTGAGTTTTGTTAGAACTCTAAGATTTAATTGGAATATTTGGAGAAATAAGGAAATTGCAGAGAAACCGAATCGATAGACTAATTAAAGAATTAAGCATAGAATTGAGGGAGGGGCATTTAAGTAATTTAGTAAATAAAAATTATAATTTCTAATTATAATTTTTATACAAAAATTTGAATGGCTTCGCGAGGAAGCCATTCCGTTTCGAACTCCCGACGCCGTGAGAGACGAGGGCGAGCAGCGACGATTCTTCTCCGGCGACCACCCGGCTCCGACCTCCGTTCAGACGAGCAGACGCCGGCGAACTGAACCAGGGCTCGGTTCGGCCTTCTCCGCGCCAGACCCGACCAAAAACAGGTAGAGATTTCTTCCCTGTTTTCGTTCTGCTTTTGGCCGTGAATGGCGAGCCAACTTGGCTCCGATCTCCGGCCATTTTTGGCTAATCTGAGCGTCAAATGGCCGGGTATTAGGCCGGGCTTTGGTCGCCTGGGCCATGTGGTGCCCGAATTGGGCAAAATTCAGTGATGCCCGTTAGGGCAATTCGGGTGTTGTGGTGTGGAACTCGATTTTTGGTTAGATTATTCTAATTGAGGGTAGATATGGTCGATTGGTGATGAAATAGGTGGAATTTTGATAAAAAATTGAAAAAGAGAAATTTAGGGAAAAAAAGGGGCAGTTCGGGTTTTGTGATTTTTGACCTAGTTCCGGTTATTTGTTTAAAATTCCTTTGGCAGATTAAAATAGGTTAGTTAGAGGGATACGTTCAACTCTTTTGGAACAAATCGATTGAAGTGAACTTTCTTATACTTCATCAAACGCATTACTAAGTCTTAATTACGCGTCCATGAAGGTTATTGGGTCCTCAATACACGTCGTTCTCATCACTTCAAGTTAAACCTTGAAGGTGAAATGGATAACTTAGGTTCTAACCACAAGTCATGTAACAGTCAACCTCATTTGCTTGATACGTTCAACTCTTTTGGAACAAATCGATTGAAGTGAACTTTCTTATACTTCATCAAACGCATTACTAAGTCTTAATTACGCGTCCATGAAGGTTATTGGGTCCTCAATACACGTCGTTCTCATCACTTCAAGTTAAACCTTGAAGGTGAAATGGATAACTTAGGTTCTAACCACAAGTCATGTAACAGTCAACCTCATTTGCTTGATACGTTCAACTCTTTTGGAACAAATCGATTGAAGTGAACTTTCTTATACTTCATCAAACGCATTACTAAGTCTTAATTACGCGTCCATGAAGGTTATTGGGTCCTCAATACACGTCGTTCTCATCACTTCAAGTTAAACCTTGAAGGTGAAATGGATAACTTAGGTTCTAACCACAAGTCATGTAACAGTCAACCTCATTTGCTTGATACGTTCAACTCTTTTGGAACAAATCGATTGAAGTGAACTTTCTTATACTTCATCAAACGCATTACTAAGTCTTAATTACGCGTCCATGAAGGTTATTGGGTCCTCAGTACACGTCGTTCTCATCACTTCAAGTTAAACCTTGAAGGTGAAATGGATAACTTAGGTTCTAACCACAAGTCATGTAACAGTCAACCTCATTTGCTTGATACGTTCAACTCTTTTGGAACAAATCGATTGAAGTGAACTTTCTTATACTTCATCAAACGCATTACTAAGTCTTAATTACGCGTCCATGAAGGTTATTGGGTCCTCAGTACACGTCGTTCTCATCACTTCAAGTTAAACCTTGAAGGTGAAATGGATAACTTAGGTTCTAACCGTTTGAAATGGATGATTCAAGATAATACTACTGGAAGTGTTATGAATAGCCTTAGGTATCCCAAGCTCTTCAAGGACGGTGCTCGGCTACGCTACGGACGCAGGTAAAGAGGAGGTTAGCTTCGGCCTTAAGTGAATGATGCGAAACCACGCCAACGATGTGACGGTGACCCACGATAAAAATTTTGGCGTCGTCGCTAACCCAGAATCTACAAGTTCGAAGAGGAAATCCTTGACCCGAAATCTATACAGATCCGAACCTTGGAATAAGGAGGACGCCACAAACGAATATGCCTGTTCGTTTGATAAGTCAGATTTTGAACGCCACAAGGAGAACCTTGATAAGTTCGGAGTTTCTTCAAGAAACTAAGAGAAATTCTCTCACAATTAGATAAAACCTGAATCCCTTTTTTATTCAACTAGGAATGAATTTATAGGCATGAAACACCCCTTCATGCTAGGGTTTCAAGAACAAAATTACTATCTTGTCCTTGTAACTCTTAATTAAAATAATGACAATTGCTAAAATAATGACAACTTATGACTTGACATACGACAAGTACTTTTTAAACCCTAAAAACGACAATCGAATTAACTAAATAAATAAAACGAAAATGACATAAAAATCATCCCAAAATAGCTTGGATTAAAAGAACAATCTCTGGTTCTTGCTTCTGAACGCAATTTCCTTCTTTAGGTAAGATTTGACGGACCAAATGCTCATTTGCTCCTTGATCTGCTTTGCCTTTGCTCTCGTTATTGGTCCATCCACTTGTAATGTATCCGTCTTGAGGTCCTCATCATTCCCTCCCTCTTGAAAATGATTTGTCCTCAAATCAAAATCTGCATCAAAAGGACTCAAGTCAGAAACATTAAACGTTGCACTTACGTTGTACTCACCCGGTAAATCAAGCTTGTAGGCGTTGTTGTTAATTCGCTCAAGCACTTGGAATGGTCCATCACCACGAGGAAGCAATTTAGAACGTCGTTGTGCGGGGAATCTCTCTTTGCGCATATGCAACCAAACCCAATCTCCTGGTTCAAAAATGAGTTGACGGCGACCCTTGTTGGCATTCTTGATGTATTGATCTGTTCTCCGCTCAATGTTTTGTCGAGCTCGCTCGTGGAGTTGTTTCACGACTTTTGCCTTCTTCTCGCCATCTAAATTCACTTGTTCAGAAACAGGTAAAGGTGATAAATCCAATGGGGTTAGCGGATTAAAACCATAAACAATCTCAAATGGTGAAAATTTAGTGGCTGAATGAATTGAACGATTGTAGGCAAACTCAACATGTGGCAAATATTCCTCCCATGACTTAATGTTTTTGCTAATGACTGCCCTCAACAATGTCGATAAAGTCCTATTCACTACCTCAGTTTGACCATCAGTTTGGGGATGACAGGTAGTTGAAAACAAAAGTTTTGTTCCTAATTTCCCCCACAAAGTTTTCCAAAAGTAACTTAAAAACTTAGCATCACGATCCGAAACTATTGTCCTCGGCATCCCATGTAACCGTACTATCTCTCGAAAGAACAATTCAGCAACATTAGAGGCATCATCAGTTTTATGACAAGGAATAAAATGAGCCATCTTAGAAAAACGATCTACAACCACAAAAATCGAATCCTTACCATGCTTAGTCCTAGGTAACCCTAGCACAAAGTCCATCGAAATGTCAATCCAAGGTGAACTACGAATAGGCAGTGGTGTGTAAAGCCCGTTCGGTTGTACTCTCGATTTAGCTTGCTTACACGTAAGACACCTACCAACTATCCTCTCAACATCTCGTTTAATGTGGGGCCAATAGAAATGTTCTTGTAGAATTCCTAGAGTTTTTGCTACCCCAAAATGCCCCATCAACCCTCCCCCATGGGATTCCCTAATCAATAAATCACGCAAAGAACAGTTGGGAACACACAATTTACCTTCCCTAAATAGGTACCCGTCATGCCTAAAGAACTTCCCAAACCCAGATTTCTCACACAACCTATAACTCTCTCCAAATCAACATCATCAATGTAAAGCTGCTTGATATGTTCGAATCCAAGTAATTTAGCATCTAAGGTTGATATTAAAACATACCTGCGAGAAAGTGCATCAGCAACCACATTCTCCTTACCTTTCTTGTACTGGATGACGTATGGGAATGGCTCCAAGAATTCAGACCAGTGACCATGGCGTTTGTTCAGCTTGTGTTGGCTCTTGAAATGCTTCAAGGTTTCATGATCGGTGCGGATCACGAACTCCTTTGGCATAAGGTAGTGTTGCCACGTCTCGAGGGCACGAACTACGGCATAGAGCTCTTTGTCGTACGTCGGGTAGTTGAGCGTTGCGCCGCTCAACTTCTCACTGAAGTATGCAATTGGTCTTCGTTCCTGCATTAAAACAGCTCCAATCCCTACACCTGAAGCATCACACTCAACAAACATTTTATCAAAGTTAGTAAAGCAAGTAAAGGGGCATGCGAAAGTTTATATGTCAGAATCTTAAATGCCTCCTCTTGTGCCTCGCCCCACTTGAATGGAACATTCTTCTTCATCACATCGGTGAGCGGTGCGGCCACGGTGCTAAAGTCCGTCACGAATCGCCGGTAGAAGCTAGCAAGTCCATGAAAACTTCGCACATGGTCCAACAGTCGTCGGAGTTGGCCATTCTTGAATTGCGGAACCTTTCATTGTCAACCTGGAGTCTGACCTGTTCCCTGCGCGCTAACAATAAAACCAAGAAAACAAGCTGGTCGGTGCAAAGTGCACTTGCCCTGGGTTAGCGTACAATGTTCTCTTCCTAAGAACATTCAAGAACTGCTCTCAATGGGAAACATGGTCATGCAGATTCGAACTATATATTAAAATATCATCAAAGTATACAACCACAAATTTTCCAATAAACGGACGCAAAACATGATTCATCATAGAGAACTGCGTACGCTGGTTTCTTCTCAGTGCATTATGCCCAGCCTGGGGTTGGACTCGTGTCGCAATCTGTTCCACTTGATCAATTCGCTCATTGATCTCATTGAACCCTTGTCTCACACCGCCTCATCTCCCCATGATCGCCTCCATTTGTAAATTTGGCATGTTAGCTGGATGTTGGTTGTCTTCTGCGTCAGACATGGTTAGGTATTCTTTGCAAGAACGTAGAAGGTGAAGTAAAATAGACCTCACAACACTCCCTCACGTGTTTCACTCGAAAGATTCCCCTGCGCGCTAACAATAAAACCAAGAAAAAACAAGCTGGGTCGGTGCAAAAGGTGCACTCTGCCCTGGTTAGCGTACAATTTTCTCTTCCTAAGAACATTCAAAACTGCTCTAAAGGGAAACATGGTCATGCAGATTCGAACTATATATAAAATATCATCAAAGTATACAACCACAAATTTTCCAATAACAGGACGCAAAACATGATTCATCATAGAGAAATGGCGTACGCTGGTTCTTCTCAGTGCATTATGCCAGCCTGGGGTTGGACTCGTGTCGCAATTCTGTTCCACTTGATCAATTCGCTCATGATCTCATTGAAACCCTTGTCTCATCAGCCGCCTCATCTCCCCCATGTATCGCCTCCATTGTAAATTTGGCATGTTAGCTGGATGTTGGTTGTCTTCTGCGTCAGACATGGTTAGGTATTCTTTGCAAGAACGTAGAAGGTGAAGTAAATAGGACCTCACAACACTCCCTCACGTGTTTTCACTCGAGGAAAATCACTCAATTTCACTCGTGTTTGCTCTCAATAATATTGGCTTTTACCTTTAGATATGCTCACCCACTCGTGCCTTTTCCACTTGATTTTTTTTTTTTTTTTTTTAAAGAAAACTAATCAAATAGTAATAATGAGTTTTCCTGCAATAACAAAACTGACAAACCAAAATAAAAGAACAAAAAACTAAATAAATAATGGCAAAATAAGTACTACAATTACGAAACAAATAAGAAAGTAAAAGGTGAGGAAATATAGGACCTCACAGCACTCCCTCACGTGTTTCACTCGAAATGAAGAAAAATCACTCAATTGCACTCGTGTTTACACTCAATAATATTGGCTGTTACCCTCTAATATGCTCACTCACTCGTGCCTTTTTCCACTTGAATTCTCTTTGATTTCTTTCGAAACTAACCGAATAGTAATGGAAGTTCACAAGTGGCGAACTAAACAAGACAAACCAAAATAACAGACACTACAATTAGTGATGAAAGAACTAGCTCAAAATAATCAGAATAGTATAAGGATGCAAAGGAACAATCCAATGAGATAAGGTAGTTGAATAGATTTAGAGAATCACAATTTTTTTTTTTTTTTTGAATTTGTAACCGAATTGGTAACCGAATTTGTAACAGAATTGGTAACCGAATTTGTAGATAACGTTTTAGAGACCAAATCAAATCGGAATTTTACGTTCAGGTATGATTTGGAAAGATAACAATCTCATCTAACAACTTAAAGAATAACAATTTCGCAATCGGAATCGTTATCAAGATGAAAACTGCGAAATACTTTTGAGCATCACCAATCCTTGATAGTTACAAAATTTCACTTTTGAATAAGAAAACAAGATCCGATTTTGACGTTTCAATACAGATCGGAAAGATAAAACACTAATTCACAAATCATAAGATGCAGACAATTTTGTTTGAGGTCTAGAAAATATTCGAATGATTAAAATGGTTTTAACCAGATTCGAGTACACCAGAACGAAATCGACGACAGTTACAAAACTATGAATTTGAATAGGCAAACAAGATCCGATTTTGACGTTTCAACACAGATCGGAAAGCTAACACGTCGTTCTATGATTCATATGAAGACAATGTTTTCGTATGACGCATATTTGAATAGCGAATCAACGAGACAAATTGAAACAGATTTCAAGACTCAAGAACCAAATTTATGAAACAAAACAAAACGAAAAGGAGGGATAGAACCTGACGAACTCGATTTGTCTCTGATACCAAATGATGCGAACCACGCCAACGATGTGACGGTGACCCACGATCAAAATATTGGCGTCGTCGCTAACCCAGAATCTACAAGTTCGAAGAGGAAATCCTTGACCCGAAATCTATACAGATCCGAACCTTGGAATAAGGAGGACGCCACAAACGAATATGCCTGTTCGTTTGATAAGTCAGATTTTGAACGCCACAAGGAGAACCTTGATAAGTTCGGAGTTTCTTCAAGAAACTAAGAGAAATTCTCTCACAATTAGATAAAACCTGAATCCCCTTTTTTTATTCAACTAGGAATGAATATATAGGCATGAAACACCCCTTCATGCTAGGGTTTCAAGAACAAAATTACTATCTTGTCCTTGTAACTCTTAATTAAAATAATGACAATTGCTAAAATAATGACAACTTATGACTTGACATACGACAAGTACTTTTTAAACCCTAAAAACGACAATCGAATTAACTAAATAAATAAAACGAAAATGACATAAAAATCATCCCAAAATAGCTTGGATTAAAAGAACAATCTCTGGTTCTTGCTTCTGAACGCAATTTCCTTCTTTAGGTAAGATTTGACGGACCAAAATGCTCATTTGCTCCTTGATCTGCTTTGCCTTTGCTCTCGTTATTGGTCCATCCACTTGTAATGTATCCGTCTTGAGGTCCTCATCATTAAGGCCCTACATCATGTCAACGTTAGGTTTTTGTATTTTGATGATGATTTTCTGACTGTGGGTTTAATGTGTCGGGTAGCCCAGGTTATTAGTTAATAGTTGTTTGTTAGGTTTTTAGTGATTAAAGCATGTCTAAGTATGTTATGAACGGTTTGATGATATGTCTTGATGATATGTTATATGTAAAGTCCCCATGCATCATGTTTTAGAAAAAGTACGAAAATGTTTTAGCATATGATTTCACGATTTAAACGTAGAAACGACAACGATGTAAAACGGAAATGTAAAGTGTCTGAGGGAAGTGGTTCACCCCTCAGATGTAAATTGTGGAACGTCCAGAAAATGTATGATATTTGAAGGAAGTGGTTCACCCTTCAGGTAAAGATTTATATGTGGAACGTCTAGAGATGGAGAAACTAATCCGCCCTTCATTGGTAGAGGATTACATGTATGTATGATAGAAACGAAACGAATATGAATGATGAAACGAAACGAAACGAATATGAATGATGAAACGAAATGAATACGAACGATGAAACGAAACGAAACGATTATGTACGATGAAACTGTAGAAACTGCATATGTTAAGTAAAATGTTTTAAATTCATATAGTGCATCCCCTTACTAAGCATTAGGCTTACTGTTTATGTTGTATGATGTAGGTGACAGGTGTGAACTCGATGACAAAGAATAGGCGGTCGACGGATGGTGCTCGTGGCGGCGGAGCGTGTTTTGGCATGGTTCAGTGACATGGGTGTGCGTCGGGTTGTTTTGTGGTAATTGAATGTGAGTTAGAAGGTTACCAGTTGTTTGGAAGATTTTAGGATGTATATTGAAGTTTGACATTTTTATGGTTTTATAGTGGATATTGGTTTGGAGTTAAGTGTTAATTTGAATGAATTGATTAATGAATTTGTTTTAAGAGAAGTTTAGGGGTTTAAATGTTTATATTCACGTTTGATTGGGGATTTGATTGGATTATCTTTGGAGGAGTTTAGGTGTCTTTATTTTAGAAATATACTGGAACTGCTTGGGTTATTTTTACAGGTAAGGATATGCTCGATTTTTAGAGCGATCCACGCAGTTCGATTTCTTGAATTTGTCTGAAATTGTAGGTTAGATTAGTGTTATGTTTTGACGATCGAGGAATGAGTGATTTTAAGGGATTTCAACAATCCGAGACTTCGATTTAATGGTTTTGAAGTCGAAACGTTATGAGTAATATAAAAAGAAAAATTTACGTGGTTACGAGAGTTTAAAGTTAAGGTTACGTTAGGGTTAGTTTGTTTAAGGGTTTTGGGTTATGTTTAAAGTAAAAATGAAAAAGTTTATGTGAAAAATACGAGGGCTTAGGTAATGATTATGTCACGGCAAGTCCGTGGCGGCCCTGATCGGGTTGGGGTCGTCACAAAAAGTGATCAACCATATATATAATCTCAGATTTTTATGCATAGGGTAGCATTATGCACACTTAGATATTTTTTAAAAACCACAGGAAAACCCAAATTTTACAGTGGTTATAACCCATAAAAACTAATCTGCCACCACATAGATAGACAACTCCATTATCAAAGAAATAAAGGAAAGTGGCACCGATTCGGCACGGAGATAGTGCCATACTGGAAATAAAAAAGCCCTTATTCGAATTCGAACCGATTAAGGCCAGCCAATAATAACTCGAAAATTGTGGTAGACATAGGTCCACTCTATAACCAAGCAACTAGTGAGCCATCCGTCAGTTGGCCTGCTAGGCATGTATGCTAGAAAGATATTATATGAATAAAGGTATGAGCAATAATAATGAGATCTGCAAAAGTAATATCTGGTTTTGCCCTTCAATCCTAATGAAAGGATGCCAGTTTGGATCCTTGAGATATTCAACCCACAATAAGCAGATCTCTGTAGCCCTTTCTTCTGCCTCATTCTGCTTATGTTTTTTCTTCATTACTTCATAGAATGGTTTATTGTCAAGCTCACCCATTCTCTTAACGCCAATATGTGAAGGAATTTCTTTGAAGATCTAGAAAATGATATAAACAAAATTGGCTCATGGGAAGAGGTAGCCATAAATCATAACTCAAACATAAGAAGCAGAAATCTAGTAAGGGAGAAACTTTTCAGAAGTTAATTAACAGAGTGGAGAAAGAAACTAGTCCTAATGAGAAGCATTTTGTCCATAAACAAAGCCAGACTCTTAAACAAACCAAAACAAGAGGCACATTAACCAATCATCAATCCTTCTTTGGCACCACAAGAACACAAATATAGACAAATGACTCTTCAACCTCAATATTTACATTCAACTTTTAATAAATAATAATTGAGCTTTGTCTCAGTCAAGTACAAGTGGCATATTAGCTAAAAGTGGGAGAAAAAAGGTAAAGAAGAGAAACCCAAAACCGCACTTCGTGAGAGCTTGGATACAGTAGTGATGTCTTCTAAGAAATTGGCAGAGAATTTCGTGCAAGTTAAAAGCAAATCTTACATTAGTTAACTCTTTACGAGCTTCCTGAAGCTCATAATTGTTCATCCACTCTTGTACAATCAAAGTCTGATTCAGAGCTTCTTCATCTTCAAGCTGTCCTTCTTTCTCCTTCAAGACTTTGAACATGTACTCCATCTTTTGCAGGACTTCCACATCTCCATCACCCGCCATGTGTTGCATCACATTTAAATTTCCTCTCAACTGCTCAATTTCCAAACTCTAGTGCTTGTTTCGCATCCAGTTGGATTATTATATTATGGAGTTCCGCCCTTGCTTTCTGCTTGCAATTAAGAAACAAATTTGAGCAACTTACTATTCTCTGATAGATAACAATAAAATGATCAGATAATTTTCTGGACCTAGAAAGATAACAAACCTTCTGATCTTCAGCTAATTTCAAAACATTTTCATCAGCTTTCTCTTGCTCCAAAGAAGCCAATTGAAGAGAACTGTTTCTCATCTCATTCTAAAAAAAAAAACAGCAAAATCAGTGAGACCAATAATCAATTACTTTCTCAAGAAACTTGAGTACTTATCCAAGACTATGTATCCAGTGATACAGTTGAAACAAAGTAGAACTGTAACACCTGGGATTTTTTTTTAAAGGAAAAATTGGAGAGAAAATAAAAGGATTAATGATTGATTAATTAATTGATTAATTAATTGGTGTTCGGATATTCAAATTGGAGAACTTAAGCCGTGTATAGAGTGAGGGTCAATTTACAAAATTTATAATTTAAGAACGTGATTTAACGAAAGTTGAAAGGATCGGAATTACGGGAAGGCAAAAATGGTAAATGAAAAATTATAATATGGTTAGTTTTATTATTATTATTATTATTATTATTATTAAAAAAAAAATAATAAATAAAAACTAAATAACAGAATAGCCGAAGCTCGGCTATTCTGTCGGGCACCCCAGCCCCGAGCGCGAGCAGGGGAGAGACGACGGAGGAGCGACGGTCGCCGGTCGTGAACACCGACGACTCCCGACGATCTCTGGCCAGACATCGGCGGCGAGCTGTTTCCGGCCGTCTTCGCGCAAGAACCGACAGGTAAGGTTTGGTTTTTATGCCCTGTTTCGGTTCAGTCGTGGCCGAGGGTGAGGACCGACTTTGAGCTCCGATCGCCGGCCGATTTTGGTCACCTCCGGCGTGGGTTTGCCGACCCTTGGTCCGGTTTTCATCGCCTGGCCGTGATGAGCCTCGTTTGGGCGAAATTCAGTGAAGCCCGATTTAGGGCATTTCAGTTTTGCTGTGTTTTCTCGGGGTTTTTGGTTAGATTATGTTAATTGAGGCTAAATATGGTTGATTGGTGAGCAATTGAGCGAGAATTGATGAAAAACTAAAATAGAGAAAATTCCGGGTAAAGGGGCAATTCGGGTTTTTGTCAATTTGACCTAGTTAGAGTCGTTTGTTTTCAAATTCCTTTTGGCAGGTTAAAATAGGTTATTAGAGGAGTACGTGGCCGCTGGAATCGTTCGATTCCGATAACCAACGCAAAAGTTATGCACGTTTGAGGTTTCGGGTTGGTTTTTACCGAACCCAAATTGGTGGCCCGTTTTGTTAGGTTTTTATTGGATTAGGCTAGAAATAGTAGTTTGAGAGTAATTGGTGAATGTAGGCTTAATTTGAATGAAGTTTGAATAATTATAGTTAGAGTTAGCTTAAATATTCTTTAGAAGTGAATTGTGATGCTTAAGTGACTTTTGTGAATGTGATAGGTTACCGAGTGGGGAAATTTACGTAGCCAAAGCGAGTAAGTGCGGTGCAAGGGTGCAAGAGTTCAGGTAAGTAGAGAATGTCTGTGTTTTGCCTTCGGGCCTACACCACGGAATGGTAGGGAAATGATTGCTTGTTTTGTTTGGTTGTTTATTTCATTTAGTGTTGAGTATTGCCTGAACATGCATTATTGTTTTCAAACTACGAAACGAATGGGTTTTTAGCATGTTTTGAAGTGTGAGAACAATGTAAGATATGCAACGGTGTGATATGCAAATGTGTCTCGAGTAGAAGGATTTCTACTCGAGAGGTACGCTGATGAGTCTCTTGTGGAATGCTATTCCACGAGAGAGGTACGCTGTGTCTCGAGTAGAAGGATTTCTACTCGAGAGGTACGCTGATGAGTCTCTCGTGGAATGCTATTCCACGAGAGAGGTACGCTGTGTCTCGAGTAGAAGGATTTCTACTCGAGAGGTACGCTGTGTCTCGAGTAGAACTCGAGAGGTACGTTGTGTCTCGAGTAGAAGGATTTTTACTCGAGAGGTACGCTGATGAGTCTCTCGTGGAATGCTATTCTACGAGAGAGGTACGCTGTGTCTCGAGTAGAAGGATTTCTACTCGAGAGGTACGCTGATGAGTCTCGAGTAGAATGCTATTCTACGAGAGAGGTACGCTGATGAGTCTCGATTAGAATGCTATTCTACAAGAGAGGTACGCTTACGATGAATGAAGTGAAAATGTGATGTATACAACCGAGAGTTAGAAACTGCATGTGTTAGGGTGTATGGGAGTGTTGTGATGCATTGTGCATGGTTTTTAAACTGCATTATTCCCTACTTGCTAAGCATTAGGCTTATGTTTTGTGTTCTGTGGTGTAGGTGTCGACAGGTGTACAGGTGAGTGCCTTACGGAAAGCCAGGATTGGGACGCAGTTGGTGATGTACGGGGCATGCCTGTGCAGGCAATTGTCGGGGCGTCTCGACCATGGTCTTCGGAGATGTGGGGTTTAATATTTTGGTGGTTATTGTAAATGTTTATTGTTGTATATAGTTAAGTTAAGGGTGATGGGTCGCCCTAACTTGTGTATTTTCTGCATTTGGGGATGTTAGTATTTTAGTTTCCTTTTTTCTATTATTGGAGATTTTGTATGTTGGATAGTTGAGTGATTAGTTGAGTAGAGTATTCTGGGTGGTTGAGAATTGGTTTGTGTGCAGGTATTTAACATTTTGGAGGCGCCATTTTCAGGTGTTACTTTGCCAAAATTTTTGGAAAGGACACTGTGGTGCTTAAAGGTTAGGATTAAGGGAAATTAGCGAGTCTAGGCTTAGTTTAAATTCTGTTTTAACGTGGGATTTGGTTAGCAAAGTACGCACCGAGCCGGGGTGTGTTCGGGGGCGTTACAAGATGGTATCAGAGCATAAAATGGTCGAGTCGTTCAAAGGATTACCCGACAATGCCGGCCGCCGTGCAATGTGCTTCACCGACTGTAAGTATTTCTTTACTTTCACTTAGTTTCTACCTAAGGTTAGATTGGTTTAACCCCTGTTTGTTTGTCTGTGTGGTTTAACCCCTATTCGTTTTATGATTGTAGTGGACTAGAAAGTGTCAAGGGTACCGAGACAACCTAAGTGAATCTTATGAGCCGACTCATAGACGTACTGACTCGATAGTTCGAACAACTAGGGGTATTATTTGAAAAGAAAAACGGACAAGGTAACATCCTTAGAAGTAAGATTTGCAATTAAAGAAATTAGAGGACCTTAGGATGGGAATGTAAATCTGATATCTTAAGGATATGTAAAAAGGGGTCTGATCGGCCGAGTTGAGTGTAAGCGTTAGCTTGAGTGGAAGTGATAGTAGTTGAGAAAAGCGTGAGTTACGTCCTAGTGTGAAAATGGTAAGGGTGTGGTAGGTTAAATGTGAGAGGAAGTAGACCTTAGAATGAGAAAGCTGAGCATCAAATCAGATAACTAGGTGTGACTGTCGTAATAGTACCCCTAGGATTTTATTACCCTAAGAGAGATAAATTTTATGTGAGATAAGATTAGAATAGATAGAATTGGGACCTAGTTAGCAAACCCTTGAGAGTTTTATAATGGAATCTTCGAGGAGATTGAAGTTAGGAGTGAAATTTTCGGGAGATACCCTACACTGTCATGATTGCATTAATATGTTTTAGTAAGGATAAAGGGAGATAGTGGAAATATATATATGTAGACTGTACTTAAGGATTTAATTTAAGTAAATAGTTGTGAGAGTATCATAAGTAGTTATTGCTGTGGTATTTTAGAAGATATAATTAATCAATGTGTGGTCAGGAGTGTAAGATTTATTTGACCGTGTAGGAATGTTGGTATTAATCAACATTGAGGATGGGAATCTAGATATCGATTTAGAATTAAGAAAGCTAGTACTTTGAGGCATTAAAAGATTGTATGGAAATTAGGTGAATATGGGGAATGTGAGCTGGGAAAACAAACGAGAGCGGAGTAATGAGTAAATTTTGGGAGAGCATATTAGTGGAATTCTAGATTTAGGTGAGTATTGAGAAGATTGAGAAAGAGATTAGAGGTAGTATTATATAGAAAGGAGAAATGTTAGAATTTGATGTTTGGACCTTAAGTAACTAGTAGTGTATGACTTGAGGAATTATAGAATTTCGAGTAAGAGGGATGAGAAATTGTACGAGAAGTGTTTGAGTGACTTAGGGATAATGCTAAGTTAGAAAGTGCAGAGTGACGAGATTAGCTAACTAAGAGAGAGAGTTAGAGGATATTGAGAATTAAAGTATAGGTGGGGATTTATTAAGTTAAATGTAATAAATGTGTGGGAGTAAATAGTTATGAAAGTTAGATTCCTAAGTTATAGGTTTGAATTATGTTGTTGGATGAAGAGTAGTGAAGAGTGAGAAATGAGATAAATTAGACTTATGACTTTGATAATGTTTGATGATAAGTGAGGTAGAAGTTGGGCAAATTGATTATAATGTATGTGAGTATGACAACTTAGAGGACACTTTGAAAATAGAGGATGTGTGATGCAAGATAGATGGGTGGCCGTTTATATTTTAGATGTTAGAATCGACTAGAGGATAGTTAACTCAAAAAGAGGGTTAAGATAAGGTGGGATATTATATTTAGTGTTCCATGTGAAACTGGGAAAGCTAGAAGGTATTGAATACGAAAGCGAAGGAAGGTTCACATGGACTTAGAATTAAGTTGAGATTGGGAGAGTTACGAAATATTAGGTTTTTAAGTTATGGGACCGTAGGGGATTGAATTCGATATTTTGAGAGAAGATGTTGACAGAATAGTTGATAGATTTAGATAATGAGAGTTTGGAGTACGTGGATGATGTTAGAACGATTAACAAAGTAGCATGATGATTCGCATGATCATTCGAGGTAATTGGATGTAAGATGAGATAGTAACCTAGAAGGGAAGTTGGAATTAAGGATTAGGACAAGAGGTTCCTTAGTGAGTTTTAGTATTACGCTATTGAAGTAAGGAATTAGATTAATTGAGCCCGTGAAAAAGTTATAAATGAAACTAAGTTAGAAGGGTTTGAAGATATGAGTGATGAGTATTTAGGTGAGTAAAGATATTAAAGTAATAAGTTAAAGTGGGAACTAAGTTACAGAGATTCGAGGGATGAGTGCTCAATGTACAATAAATGGACATAGTTCGGAAATTGAAACGTTGTAGATGTAAAGAGTTAGCAGTACTCGATAAATGATTTAGGCCGTAGTGTAGTTGAAATTCATCATAGCAACCTGAAAGGTTAGGAGGTTAGCTTGGAGTAGGTAAGTTGAAGAATGACTAAGGTTCCACAAATTTTGAGGACAAAATTTTTGTAAGGAGGGTGGATTGTAACACCCGGGATTTTTTTTTTAAAGGAAAAATCGGAGAGAAAATAAAAGGATTAATGATTGATTAATTAATTGATTAATTAATTGGTGTTCGGATATTCAAATTGGAGAACTTAAGCCATGTATAGAGTGAGGGTCAATTTACAAAATTTATAATTTAAGAACATGATTTAACGAAAGTTGAAAGGATCGGAATTACGGGAGGGCAAAAACGGTAAATGAGAAATTATAATATGGTTAGTTTTATTATTATTATTATTATTAAAAATAAAAAATAAATAAAAACTAAATAACAGAATAGCCGAAGCTCGGCTATTCTGTCGGGCACCCCAGCCCCGAGCGCGAGCAGGGGAGAGATGACGGAGGAGCGACGGTCGCCGGTCGTGAACGCCGACGACTCCCGACGATCTCCGGCCTTACATCGGCGGCGAGCTGTTTCCGGCCGTCTTCGCGCAAGAACCGACAGGTAAGGTTTGGTTTTTATGCCCTGTTTCGGTTCGATCGTGGCCGAGGGTGAGGAGCGACTTTGAGCTCCGATCGCCGGCCGATTTTGGTCACCTCCGGCGTGGGTTTGCCGACCCTTGGTCCGGTTTTCATCGCCTGGTCGTGATGAGCCTCGTTTGGGCGAAATTCAGTGAAGCCCGATTTAGGGCATTTCGGTTTTGCTGTGTTTTCTCGGGGTTTTTGGTTAGATTATGTTAATTGAGGCTAAATATGGTTGATTGGTGAGCAATTGAGCGAGAATTGATGAAAAACTAAAATAGAGAAAATTCCGGGTAAAGGGGCAATTCGGGTTTTTGTCAATTTGACCTAGTTAGAGTCGTTTGTTTTCAAATTCCTTTTGGCAGGTTAAAATAGGTTATTAGAGGAGTACGTGGCAGCTGGAATCGTTCGATTCTGATAACCGACGCAAAAGTTATGCACGTTTGAGGTTTCGGGTCGGTTTTTACCGAACCCAAATTGGTGGCCCGTTTCGTTAGGTTTTTGTTGGATTAGGCTAGAAATAGTAGTTTGAAAGTAATTGGTGAATGTAGGCTTAATTTGAATGAAGTTTGAATAATTGTAGTTAGAGTTAGCTTAAATATTCTTTAGAAGTGAATTGTGATGCTTAAGTGACTTTTGTGAATGTGATAGGTTACCGAGTGGGGAAATTTACGTAGCCAAAGCGAGTAAGTGCGGTGCAAGGGTGCAAGAGTTCAGGTAAGTAGAGAATGTCTGTGTTTTGCCTTCGGGCCTACACCACGGAACGGTAGAGAAATGATTGCTTGTTTTGTTTGGTTGTTTATTTCATTTAGTGTTGAGTATTGCCTGAACATGCATCATTGTTTTCAAACTACGAAACGAACGGGTTTTTAGCATGTTTTGAAGTGTGAGAACAATGTAAGATATGCAACAGTGTGATATGCAAATGTGTCTCGAGTAGAAGGATTTCTACTCGAGAGGTACGCTGATGAGTCTCTCGTGGAATGCTATTCCACGAGAGAGGTACGCTGTGTCTCGAGTAGAAGGATTTCTAATCGAGAGGTACACTGATGAGTCTCTCGTGGAATGCTATTCCACGAGAGAGGTACGCTGTGTCTCGAGTAGAAGGATTTCTACTCGAGAGGTATGCTGTGTCTCGAGTAGAACTCGAGAGGTACGCTGTGTCTCGAGTAGAAGGATTTCTACTCGAGAGGTACGCTAATGAGTCTCTCGTGGAATGCTATTCTACGAAAGATGTACGCTGTGTCTCGAGTAGAAGGATTTCTACTCGAGAGGTACGCTGATGAGTCTCGAGTAGAATGCTATTCTACGAGAGAGGTACGCTGATGAGTCTCGAGTAGAATGCTATTCTACAAGAGAGGTATGCTTATGATGAATGAAGTGAAAATGTGATGTATACAACCGAGAGTTAGAAACTGCATGTGTTAGGGTGTATGGGAGTGTTGTGATGCATTGTGCATGGTTTTTAAACTGCATTATTCCCTACTTGCTAAGCATTAGGCTTACGTTTTGTGTTCTGTGGTGTTGGTGTCGACAGGTGTACAGGTGAGTGCCTTACAGAAAGCCAGGATTGGGACGCAGTTGGTGATGTACGGGGCATGCCGGTGCGGGCAATTGTCGGGGCGTCTCGACCATGGTCTTCGGAGATTTGGGGTTTAATATTTTGGTGGTTATTATAAATGTTTATTGTTGTATATAGTTAAGTTAAGGGTGATGGGTCGCCCTAACTTGTGTATTTTCTGCATTTGGGGATGTTAGTATTTTAGTTTCTTTTTTTCTATTATTGGAGATTTTGTATGTTGGATAGTTGAGTGATTAGTTGAGTAGAGTATTCTGGATGGTTGAGAATTGGTTTGTGTGCAGGTATTTAGCATTTTGGAGGCGCCATTTTCAGGTGTTACTTTGTCAAAATTTTCGGAAAGGACGCCGTGGTGCTTAAAGGTTAGGATTAAGGGAAATTAGCGAGTCTAGGCTTAGTTTAAATTCTGTTTTAACGTGGGATTTTGTTAGCAAAGTAGTGCACCGAGCCGGGGTGGGTTCGGGGGCGTTACAAGAACAAACTATAATATACTGATCAATGTTCAATCTATCCACTAACATTGTTCATATTTTTAATGATGTTTTGATCCATAAGCTATCTTATATAAACAAGAATGTGAATAAACTCTCTGAGAAAATGTGGATAATTAAGTGAAAAATAAAGTACCTTCTTAATTTCCTCAACTAGCTTTTTTCTTTCATGTTCATTTTGTGTCTCACGCTTTTCCAAGTCAGCTACTCGTGACTCTAGTTCCTTTTTATGAGATTCGAGTTGCAACTTAAGCTTCGCATGGTCATTGAAAATCTTCTGATAGTGATCCCATGCACTTGTCTGTATTTTTCTTATCTCTGCAAAAGGCAAACAGACATTATATGGAATGCCAACGTCATTATACCTCCATGAAAGATGGTGATACCCGCAGTAAGAGTAGCAATGATCATGCAATGAAATTATTTTCTGGTTTTGGTAGGTAAAAGAGCAACTTAAGCTCTCAGAATATCAAATACCTTCATTATAAGCTTGAAGCAGTTTATCCCTCTCACTAATTGACTTATTAAGAGACTCTAACGTCTCACTACATCTTTCCTCCATTTCTTTCAGGTATTGGCTCTTCACCTGAATAATATTAGTAAGATTTGACACAAGTTTTTCTTGCTTCCGAGCTTCTTCCTCCATAATTTGTAAGGTGTTCCCCAACTATATTGGTAGAGTTATAATCATCTCCACGGGCCACCCAAGCATATATACCAGATTTTTCATTCCCACTAGCCTGCCAGTCCTTTTTCCCATGATGATCTGCCTCATAAGCCCTCTCAAAGGAAATAGCATTATGTAAACCAGACCAATCTTTGTTAAATTCCACAACAGCACAGCCTGAATGACCTCGAAAAGTCCACAAAGGGTGGACTCTATTGGGATTGAATCCTCTCGCTCTTAACTCATCCCTAAACTTTGATCCACTTCCTCCAACATATTGACCATCCTGTGCAAGTGTGGTTGGAATGTTGACAATAATTCCCGTCCAGGGCGACACAAATTTCTCATCGTGATCACAGCTAATGAGAGGACCATTCTCGCTAGTAGGCTTTGGTTGCTCAACATGAACAAGATCTTTTTCTAAATATTTCGCCAATGCAAGGTGATTAGCCTTCTCCTTTGCAGTCCTTTTATCTGACCTGCACTTTCCCACCCCAGAAGCATGTTGTAGGAGATCCTTATATGAGTAGTTACTTTTTTTCTTCGTAGGGCAGTATGGACAAGCAAACGTCTCCTCTGAGGTTTTAAAGTTGTAAGCTCCATTTTTCAATTCCTCGTAGGATATCTCTTGATGCTCTTCCATTTCGGATTCACTAATATCTGAATCCACTTGTGACTCGCCATCCATTAGACTTGCAACAAAATTTACTAGAGAAGCTGAAAATCATTTCAATTGTTATGTATAATCTTTTAAAAACAAAGAAAATGTAGGCAATCTTCTTCCCTCAAGAAAAAAAAAAGAATAGAATTGCACGGACCACTAAAAAGAACAATGTAAACCATCTGCACAGATGACAAAGAAGAAGAATAAACACTGTGAAAACTGAGCTGAATCAACGCATTAAAAGCCCCAGTGACTCTAAGTCTTAGAAAAAACATTATGATCTAAAAATACAGTAGTCACAAAACAAAAATCTAGAATATGTAGGCTGCACCTCCTAAACTTAACTCAAAACGGAAATGCATGGCGAAAGAACACAGAAAATGAACTCCATCAAGAAAATGAAAGAAATAAGCTAAAATGCGAATTGAAACAGACTCGATTACCTTTAAAATTGAGGATCACTGAGGTCAAAGACTTAGATTACAGTTAGCAAATCAATCCGGAAGCTTTCTGAAAAACTATGAGCCAACGGACTTGATGAAAGAATTGAGATTAGAAACAGAACTAGGGTTTAGCACTGTCACGCCCCAAAGGGGACCCGCAACAGAACGGGGAACGACCCGACCTGAAAAGGGCTAGATCATCTGACCCAAAATCTCATTCACTTAAAAAGAACACGTAGCGGAAAAGGGTTATAAACTAACATAAAGTCAGGGTCCCAAAATATAATTTAAACAGGTCCAACAAGAGACACCAAATAATGTGAGGATATACGTCCAACAAAATATCTAAATACCATACGACTTACAATTTCAAAAGTCTCTAACCTCAAAAGAAATATAAAATGAAACTTAAAGAAAATTCTTGATCCCTTGCTGATAACTAGAACTCCTCTTGATTCGATCCTGAAAAAAAAGTCGTTTGGGGTGAGTCGACTAAACTCAATAGGGATAGAGTTTATTTCCAGTAGTTATGAAATATTATGCATAATTTTATAAAATGCAGTTTTCAATTTAAGTAGGTGTTCGGTGAAAATGGAGCCTCTCATGGACCCCGAGCACACTGGGCCATACGCCAAAACATCGACATCAGGCGGTCGCAGGCCATAATTACCCTGATCAAGTTTAGGGTTTCGCACCCAAGGACACGGCTCTTTAGCTGTCCTATTATTTCTAGTTAAAACCACACAAGTTTTATCAATGATAATATATGCAGTTGATAAATGTGTGAATAAAATAATAACATGAATTAAATAAGCATTTGATGCTAAATAAATGAATTAAAATAATACTTAACCAAAAATAAAATAAACCCCTACCTCAAGTGCACTTACAACAGGTCAAACCCAATAAATTTTAAGAGTCCAAGCAATGAGTCCACAGCTCAATTCAATAAATTGGTACATAACAAAGAATAAAGTCATTCATCATTTTTGGGCTACTTTGTCTCTCAATTCATTCTCCGTAAGACAATCCACATCAAATTGGGTAATTAATCCTTAATTTGGTCTCATTTCTTCACAATTTGGGCTCGACTACAATGCATATATAACTACATTCTAGAAATTTCAACTCTCTGTTTTGCTAACTATAAGTCTACCATTGATGCAAGATAGAAATTTATTTCCCACAGCAGAGAAGAACCTTTATATATAACCCTTGACAATAAACATAGCAGAGAAGAACTCCAAGGTTTTGACAATAAACATGGCAGACAAGAACTCAAGGTTTGGGTTCATACCTACGGCCAGCAGAGAAGAACTCAAGGGTTTTGACAATCTCCTTCGATCTCAAAAAAACCTCAAAAGTAGAGAAATCAACAAGTCCAAGAAGAAAGAGATAAAGCTTTGGAGAATTTAGCAGCTCCGACGCACACCTCGATCACAAGCAGTAACGTAAGAAACTGGAAAAAAAGAAGGGAGGTAAGCAAAACCATTACTGGGACAGAACGGTACGAGAAGAAACTGAAATCCGAAGGTTAAATCCAACGTTTCTCTCACTATTTCCTTCGTTCTCCTCTGGTGCGCGGCGCCTTCAACAGGAGGGTTTCTGGGAGGGGGGAAATAACAGAAAGAAATTCATTAAGTAGGAGGAGAAGAATAATTGTATAGGTGGCAAGTTGATTTAGGGAAAAGGATATTACCTTTTTGTCCTCTGGCGTTTTCTCCCCCAAAGGAGCCGGTGGGTTTCACAAGCACAGTGAGAGTAAGACACCAGTACAAGACAAATATCTGTTTTTGAGTAGTAGTGTACGCGTGATACAGCGCGTTTTGGAGAAGGACGGACCACTGGAAACCATTGATAATCGGAGTGGAAATGCAAGTGTTTCTGCAGAAGGACAAATGAGTAATTGCACATAAAATGAAAAAGGGAAAAATGCAAAATCAACTTTAATGTTTAGGAAATAGACAATAAAAATGAAAGAATTTTGGTTTTAGGCAAAAAAAAAAGGAAAAAACTGAAAGAAGTTTGGAAAGTAGGGAAAAAAAATGGACTCTGGCCGGATTTTTTTTTAAACAGGGCGGCTCTCTTATCCATTTTTTTTATTTTATAAATTAATTTAAAAAAAAAATAGCAAACAATATTCAATTTACTTGAAAATTTTAACACATGTTTACCATATTATAGGAAGATAATCTAGAAAGTTTCGTGATTTTTTGATACACGTACAATTTATTTTAATTTTATTTATTTATTTGATAACAAAATTATAATAAATCGTACAAGCGTTAAAACATCACGTAACTTTTCACATAATCTTCTCATAATGTGGTAAAAATGTGGTAAATATTTCATGTATATTAAATATTGTTTGCTATTTGTTTTAAATTAATTTATAAAGTAAAGAAGAAACAAAAATTAATTTAAAGAAATTAGAAAAAGATATTTAATATACTTGAAATATTTACCACATATTTATCACATTATGAGAAGATTATGTGAAACTTTTCGTGATTATTTAACGCTTGTAAGATTTATTATAATTGTTTTATCAAATAAATAAATAAAATTACAATAAATCGTACAAGCATCAACAAATCACGAAACCTTTTTGATTATCTTTTCCTAATGTGATAAATATGTGGTAACAATTTCAAGTAAATTAAATATCGTTTTCTATTTATTTATAAATTAATTTATAAAATAAAAAAATGAATCAGAGAGCCGCCCGCGTGTTAAAAAAAATCAGGCAAGAGTCCTTTTTTTTGCCTAAAATCAAAATTATTTCCTATTTTTGCCTATTTCTTAAACATCAGAGTTGATTTTGCCTTTTTTTCCCAAAAAAAATGATTTTTCACTGTATAAAATATAAATACACTTGCAGGTTTTTCTATTAAAAAATGATTAACTAATTAAGGAGAAAAAAACTGACATCATCTTCCTTCTCAGCTTCCCGGGAAAGACCCTCCATGGATGCAGTATTAACGAACTTTGGTATCTCCCATCCAGAGATGGAGAAAAACTTCCCGATCGCAACTCGGTTCGTTTTCTGACTTCTGTGTGCATTATTTATACGATCCCTGATTTCCTCACTTCGGATCCACTGCCGATACGCTGAGCAGGGCATGAACGATGGTGTTTAGGATCGTTACGGATGATCACCTGTGGCGACTGGCCCACACCATCGGAGTAACAACCCAACAAACATGGGCCCCCGAGTCACAATGTGGCATCGCTTCGCACTCACAGGACTTTTTCCCAGCTGGCATGGGAAATTTTATACCTTCCCCAGATTCGAACCCAGGACCTTTAGCTTAAGTAGGTTGGGTTTACGGAATCTGGTACCACTTCACCTCTACGATGAGTCTGAAGATTTCAACATTGCTCCCCTCCTTGATAACGAGTTCGACTCCGAGAAGTGCGACGCTCTTAAGCGCTTGCTTGCTTGCTCTTATTGCGCAGGGTTTCGATGTGTCCAGTTTCTTCCCTCAGGTTTGTAAATCTTTCTTTCTTGTTTCGTTATAAGTTTTAAGTTTTTTTTTTTTTTTTTTGGTTTACCGATATAGAACGAGGTTGTTGAATAAAAGGAATTTTGTCAGCTGATTCTAAACCCTTAATGCTGGATTCAAGATCTCCCTCTCCTGCAACTTATTGGATATTATTGTATGAACAGATCCACCTTCATTGACCACATTGAGAAGCTCAGGGAGAACGGAATTGATGGAAGTTTCTTGTGATCTGCAAGAGTCTGGCATTGAAGATGCTTGGCAATGCAAATCTGTTCCTTGTTTCTTGTGGATCGACCAGTGTCTACCAGTCTGGACGATGTCTCGGGTTTGTGCTCATGGTTAAGTGTGGGAGATTTTGAACAACGGGATTCCCTGCTTGATTAGTCTCAAAGTTGAAGGAAAATGCATGGATACACTAGTTGTAATTGTAAAAGTAAACTGTATTCGGCTTGAATTTGTTGAATAGGATAGTGAGTTTCTTAGATAGATCTTTGCAAGTAGTAGACAGATAGATAATATCGACATGGCTCTCTCTTCGTCCCTACTCTTCAAAGCTTCATTTTCTCTGTTATGAAGAACAATACCCAATATGTCTTTAGCTCCGACAACCCACCTATCCCTCTATTCTTCCCCGCCATTGCTGAAATTTGGCCACCTCAAACGGAGCTCGACTCTCTTTCCCCACTCTAACGTCCTCGCTTCCAATAATCACTCGCTTCAAAGCGTCCTCTTGGTTTACTACCATCTATGCTGTCGATCCCACCTCTAGTTTCACGGTTAGTGCTTCGGACAGTGAAGGAGGCGGCGAGGAAGGAGAAAAGCTTTTTGAAGAGTACGAAGTCGAGATCGAGCAGCCTTATGAGTTGAAATTTGCTAAAGGCCGAGATAGGGGTACTTACATCGATGCAATTGCCCCGGGTGGTTCTGCAGATAAGACTGGGAAGTTCAGTGTTGGAGTCAAAGTTAAACTTTAATACAATATTTTAGCCGTTATGATATTTGATGGTACAAATAATCCTCATTAATTGTATCAGATACAAAATATGTTGTAATAAGTTCAATTATTTGTACCATCTTCTTCAACCTCATAGTTACATATGTTAACTAAGATTGTACTTATGAGGTCGATGAATTCATCGTTGGACTTCCAAAAGCACACGATGGTAATGAGACTTGCCAATCGAATAAAGTTCGTAGCATCGTTGGCAGGCTGGCGAATCGAGCAGCTGAAAGGTCAGAAAATTTTGGTTCCTTTTCTTTCTAATTTCCATCTTTATTTTTGCATATTTTTTCATGGTCAAAGATTTTGACATTAGGGGTTGGAGAGTGTTACACGCCTAATTTTTCGTTTCGGCAATGCACGGCGCCAAGTCCCCGACTTGACCAGCCTTCCCCTTTTTGCCCACACTTAGCTCACCGACCCTCGAATGACACAAGCAATTACGGGAGGAAATGGCCTCCCAACCTTTCTTTTATTCCAAATAAAAGAACTAGGAACAAATTACACTCAAGGATCACCACAATAGCACAAGGATGTCTCTTTCACGAGGTCTCCTTTGCTTGGTGTCTTAAGGACTATTTATACACATTTTGCCCCAGCCAAAATACATGAATGAAGAGTAAATGCCCATAAAACATTAAAGTCGCCTCGGTTCATGCATGTCCAGCGTGCCCAGTGTCACGGTCCTACTTTCAAAGGGCTTACAAGACCGTGCGGCACCCAATATCACACCTGTACTGGGTCAGCCAATGTGCGTGCCAACGACACTGAGTGCCCACTTCGTTATAGCGAGTTTGTGTCTAACGAGTAAGCAACGAGCGAGCGAGATTAACGTGCGTGCCAACAGCACCGAGTGCCCACTTCGTTAGAGCGAGCTTGTGTCTAACGAGTAAGCAACGAGCGAGCAAGATTAGTCGAAATGAGCATCATTGAGCATAAAGTGTGTGTAAAAAGCATGTTCATTGATTAGCAGCAAATTACAACGTTGGGTAGGGGGGTTCTACGTGCAGTCATTCCTCTCCCCCAAAGAGCAATCTGGACCATCTCCACTCTAGCAGTAGTATACATGCTATGTGGGCGAGGAGTCACTCTTGCCAAAAATAGAAAGAAAATAATACAGTAGAATTACTTAAAAAGGAAATAAATCTAGCTAACAGCATGGGCGGCCATAGGCAACATGCCTTGGACAAGCCCGGACCTTGAAATTCTCCCCTATTTAAACTGTTGACGTCCTCGTCAACTCTACTTTTGCTTGAATTCCTCGATCCTCCGTGTTGAGTTCTCCAAGTCTTTTGCTTTCTTCCAAGATACATCATCATCTCCTGGTCCTTTCCACCTGATGAGATATTCCTGGTACTTTCGCCGGCCTATTCTGATGCTTCGATCTGCAAGGCCTTCTTTAACTTCTTTCTTCTTTTGGTTGCTACTGGCAACTTCTTTCTTCTTCTGGTTGTTGATGGAGATATTTGATCTAAAGATGTCGTTCCTTTCCTTGTTCTTGTCGGCTGGATGATAGAGCTTCAAGTTTATGAGAGGGATTACTGAGTGGATTTTGAGCCATGATGGAAGATTAACTCTGTAGGACGTTCTCCCGACCTTCTCGATGACTTCCATGGGACCTTCATACTTTCTGAAGAGTCGCTTGTCTTTCCTACTCTTCAAGCGAAGTTGTTCAGGTAACAACTTAACCAACACTAAGTCACCAGCCTGAAACTTCGTGGGCCGCCATTTCTTAGATATCCACTTCTTCGTATGCTCAGAGGTTTGCTCCAGGTAAGCACGAGCTATCTCTGTATTGTGCTTCAACTTTTCCTTGAATTGCATAGCAGACATCATCTTTTTGTTAATAGCACTTGGTTGTTTAAGAATCGCAGGGACAACAGTTGGGTTGTTACTTGTGATTACTAAACATTTCGTTGAGGGTATTGGGATGGCTCTATGTTCTATCAAGAACTCCATCCCCAAGATAATATCAAAGTCATCCATCGGTGCTACAACAAAGTCAATGAGTCCCACCCATGAGCCAAGCTTCAACTGTACTCTCCTTACAATCCCGAGTACTGGCATCGCTTTTGCATTCACAGTTTTCACCCTACCATTATTCTTTTCTAGCTTCAAACCAAGACGACGAGCTTCCTTTTCTGTGATGAAGTTGTGAGTAGCTCCCGAGTCTATCATCGTACTCTTAGTAGATCTATTGTTGATGAACGACTCCACATACATGAGACCTTTAACTGGGATCTTCTTCAGCACTTCCATCTGTTGTTGTATAGCTGACAAGAAAGTCATAGTCCCAACTTCAGCAAGCTCAGTGGATTCTTCTTGCACAACTTCCCTAGCTGAGTTGTCATCCCGAATTGAAGCTTGTAAGCAAGTTAAGGCTGATCTATGCGGACACTCGGCTACTCGATGGGGTCCCTTGCACAGAAAACATAATATAGGTCTATTTGTTTGTCGGTGGTTGTTAGCATTTCTTGTTGCTTCATAGCCTTCTCTTCAGACAAACGGTTTCCTTTCATCAGTTCCTGTGTCTGGTTCCTGAAACTTGCTGGCGTTTGGGCTACAAGGAGTGTTCTTCTCTGGCCCAAGGTTCTCAGAGTTATAATCGAACAACCGCTCTGCTGCGGCCAGTGCGCTTGAAAGGCTTTGCACCCTTTGTTCGTATAATTTGGTTCTGGCCCACGGTTTAAGACCTTCGATGAAAGCGAAGATCTTATCTTTTTCTGACATATCTCTAATATTCAGCATGAGTCCCGAAAACTGTTTGACATAATCTCGAATGCTTGCAGTGTGCTTCTGTAACACCCGGCATTTTTGCCATGTAATTGTTTTCCCGAAACCATTTGTGCGGGATTAACATTTATATTTATACAACGTCTGTTTTGGTTGAGTTGTTGGAAATGTTTAGTGAAACTAAACTAATGTGTAACCAAAACAAATTAATTAGGTTAAAAGCTACTGGAAGGGTAAATGTGGAAGTAATTAAGGTAGGTGGAAGCAAACCAATGGATGAGTGCCAAGTGGCAACTTGTTGAAGAAGATATGTCTTCTCTTCCCTCCTACGTGAAAGTTTCCACTTCTCCATCTTCTCTCCCTCTGTTTTCTCTCGGCCAGGCGACAAAAGTTCACCCAAACACCCTTGATCTCCTAGGGTTTTCCTTGTTTTCTGCCTAAGGTAAACATCTCCCAATGCTAACACATTTGGACAAGCAAAAAGTATGCGTTTTGCTGAAGTTTTAGGTTAGGATATTTAGGAGAAAACTCTCGAGTTTTGTATGGAAACACATTGTTGTTTTCTACCAGTCTGAGTGGAGTTTTCTGCATAAATTTCCAAGTTATTTGTTAGCATTGCAGCTTCTTTTATACCTCTTCATGCATGCTACAGATCCAAGCATTCCAGGGACATTCGAGCATCTGACACCGCAGCAACCAGGTAAGTTCATACGTTTATGTTGGCCTTATGGCCCTACAACTTGGAGGTACTAGGTATGGTTTGGGTAGATAGGTTCTAGGTTATGTTTTAAGTTAAACATGTCTCTGTTATATTCTGTTTCCCTGTTGTATCCATTCTGCCATCTGTGAATGTTGGGTATCGCACTTATCCATGCATACACGTTTTCCAGTAAAATCATGCAAATGTTTTCAGCACTGGTTTTGAAGTAAGTAAAGATAAAATCCTGTAATGTAATGAACGGTTAAGTGTGGACGAGGACTGACATCCTGTTCTTGTCCTTCCCTGGGACTCATGTAAAATTTATCCCCGCCAAGGATACCCTGTACCTTGTCCTTCCCTGGGACACCGGCAAAATTACTAACAAGTGTCATGTCCAGTATGTTATGTATGTTATGCGCCAGTTCCTCTATAAGCCTCACTTATACCACCATGTGCAGTGAAACGTAATGTAATGTTCTGTCACCGTTTTTCTGAAAACTGCATGCATAGCATTTTGCATCACTGCATGTTGATTATGTTCTTACTGAGCTTTAGGCTCATAGGTGAACTCCCTGTTGTAGGTACGGATATTCCAGATGAGGACCCGGTGCCTCGAAATGACGGGCTGATGTAGTTGGTGGATCGAGCTCACGGGGTCTGGCTGTTGCAGTCAGACAAGATGTATTCCTGTGAGCGTGTATATTTGAAAGTTAAGTCGAGTCCTGTATAGATTTGTGTTTTGTTTTTAAAACTCCTGTTTTGGTAAAAAAATTTAACTGTATGTCAAGTTCCTGTAAAACTTTTGGAATCTGTTATTGATGTATTTAAAACCTCTGTATTTGACAGATTGTATCCATATATTTTAAATGTTTTGAAAACATTCTGGAACTGCTTGAGTTCTCCCTTTCAGGTCATGCATGGATAGTCTCGAATTTTAGAGCTCTCCATGCAGTTTGTTTTCTCGAAATTTGTCATTCTGTGGTGAAAGTTTGAAACTTGTATGCCTTCTATTTTTCATGCTTCTGCCAGCAGGTATCTTCGTTAAAAGTTTGTGAACAGTGACCGGAAGATGAAATTTGTGAACAGTGACCGGAAGATGAAATTTGTGAACAGTGACCGGAAGATGAAATTTGTGAACAGTGACCGGAAGATGAAATTTGTGAACAGTGACCGGAAGATGAAATTTGTGAACAGTGACCGGAAGATGAAATTTGTGAACAGTGACCGGAAGATGAAATTTGTGAACAGTGACCGGAAGATGAAATTTGTGAACAGTGACCGGAAGATGAAATTTGTGAACAGTGACCGGAAGATGAAATTTGTGAACAGTGACCGGAAGATGAAATTTGTGAACAGTGACCGGAAGATGAAATTTGTGAACAGTGACCGGAAGATGAAATTTGTGAACAGTGACCGGAAGATGAAATTTGTGAACAGTGACCGGAAGATGAAATTTGTGAACAGTGACCGGAAGATGAAATTTGTGAACAGTGACCGGAAGATGAAATTTGTGAACAGTGACCGGAAGATGAAATTTGTGAACAGTGACCGGAAGATGAAATTTGTGAACAGTGACCGGAAGATGAAATTTGTGAACAGTGACCGGAAGATGAAATTTGTGAACAGTGACCGGAAGATGAAATTTGTGAACAGTGACCGGAAGATGAAATTTGTGAACAGTGACCGGAAGATGAAATTTGTGAACAGTGACCGGAAGATGAAATTTGTGAACAGTGACCGGAAGATGAAATTTGTGAACAGTGACCGGAAGATGAAATTTGTGAACAGTGACCGGAAGATGAAATTTGTGAACAGTGACCGGAAGATGAAATTTGTGAACAGTGACCGGAAGATGAAATTTGTGAACAGTGACCGGAAGATGAAATTTGTGAACAGTGACCGGAAGATGAAATTTGTGAACAGTGACCGGAAGATGAAATTTGTGAACAGTGACCGGAAGATGAAATTTGTGAACAGTGACCGGAAGATGAAATTTGTGAACAGTGACCGGAAGATGAAATTTGTGAACAGTGACCGGAAGATGAAATTTGTGAACAGTGACCGGAAGATGAAATTTGTGAACAGTGACCGGAAGATGAAATTTGTGAACAGTGACCGGAAGATGAAATTTGTGAACAGTGACCGGAAGATGAAATTTGTGAACAGTGACCGGAAGATGAAATTTGTGAACAGTGACCGGAAGATGAAATTTGTGAACAGTGACCGGAAGATGAAATTTGTGAACAGTGACCGGAAGATGAAATTTGTGAACAGTGACCGGAAGATGAAATTTGTGAACAGTGACCGGAAGATGAAATTTGTGAACAGTGACCGGAAGATGAAATTTGTGAACAGTGACCGGAAGATGAAATTTGTGAACAGTGACCGGAAGATGAAATTTGTGAACAGTGACCGGAAGATGAAATTTGTGAACAGTGACCGGAAGATGAAATTTGTGAACAGTGACCGGAAGATGAAATTTGTGAACAGTGACCGGAAGATGAAATTTGTGAACAGTGACCGGAAGATGAAATTTGTGAACAGTGACCGGAAGATGAAATTTGTGAACAGTGACCGGAAGATGAAATTTGTGAACAGTGACCGGAAGATGAAATTTGTGAACAGTGACCGGAAGATGAAATTTGTGAACAGTGACCGGAAGATGAAATTTGTGAACAGTGACCGGAAGATGAAATTTGTGAACAGTGACCGGAAGATGAAATTTGTGAACAGTGACCGGAAGATGAAATTTGTGAACAGTGACCGGAAGATGAAATTTGTGAACAGTGACCGGAAGATGAAATTTGTGAACAGTGACCGGAAGATGAAATTTGTGAACAGTGACCGGAAGATGAAATTTGTGAACAGTGACCGGAAGATGAAATTTGTGAACAGTGACCGGAAGATGAAATTTGTGAACAGTGACCGGAAGATGAAATTTGTGAACAGTGACCGGAAGATGAAATTTGTGAACAGTGACCGGAAGATGAAATTTGTGAACAGTGACCGGAAGATGAAATTTGTGAACAGTGACCGGAAGATGAAATTTGTGAACAGTGACCGGAAGATGAAATTTGTGAACAGTGACCGGAAGATGAAATTTGTGAACAGTGACCGGAAGATGAAATTTGTGAACAGTGACCGGAAGATGAAATTTGTGAACAGTGACCGGAAGATGAAATTTGTGAACAGTGACCGGAAGATGAAATTTGTGAACAGTGACCGGAAGATGAAATTTGTGAACAGTGACCGGAAGATGAAATTTGTGAACAGTGACCGGAAGATGAAATTTGTGAACAGTGACCGGAAGATGAAATTTGTGAACAGTGACCGGAAGATGAAATTTGTGAACAGTGACCGGAAGATGAAATTTGTGAACAGTGACCGGAAGATGAAATTTGTGAACAGTGACCGGAAGATGAAATTTGTGAACAGTGACCGGAAGATGAAATTTGTGAACAGTGACCGGAAGATGAAATTTGTGAACAGTGACCGGAAGATGAAATTTGTGAACAGTGACCGGAAGATGAAATTTGTGAACAGTGACCTCTTAAATTGGTGCCGGCTTGTCTTCTTGAAATTTTTGTCCATTGTAAAGTATAATTTTTATAACTTCTTTTGAATCGGGTTTGAAGGTTTTGAAACCTTTATGCTTCCTGTTGAGGTTGCCTTCTATAGTCTTTCTGTCAAAAGTTGTAATTCTGTCTTTAAAACTATGTCTTCCGATTGCGTCTTCCGGTTACTGTTCACATTTTTCTTCTACCGGTGACGTTATTTGTCTTCCGGTTGACATCATCTTCTCTTCCGATGACGTCAGCATAAGTCTTCCGCCCAGTTTATAACTTTGCCTTCCGGTTGACGTCATCTTCTCTTCCGATGACGTTGGCATAAGTCTTCCGCCCAGTTTATAACTTTGTCTTCCGATGACGTCAGAACGTCTTCCGGCTGACGACATCATCTTCTGCCGGTTATGTTTGCTGCCTTTATCTTCCGATGACGCTATCCACTGATTTCTCCTCCGGTTCAGTTTGAAACTACATCTTCCGCCACTGTTCCCTGTTTCCATTTCCGCCAGTCTTATGCCTATTTCTGTTCGGTTATCTATTATTGAGATTTGTTTGCTTTCCATTCCAGAGAACCCTCTCTCCCCCTGCAAATGTTTTCGATTACTCCCTGCAGTTCTCCCTCCCTGTTCACTACTTTGATCGTTCTATTAGTAAAAAAAAAAAAATAATAGTCACCGTTTCCTGTAAATGTCCCGGAGTGACGGCTCCGATCCCGGAACCCGATTCGGATCCGGTTTCGGGCTGTCACAGCTTCAGTTCTCGAAGTAGTCTACGAGCATTGAACTCAACGTTCTCTGGAAAGAATTGGTCTTTCAGCTGTTGTTTTAGTTCTTCCCAGGTAACAATCACACATTCACCCATACTGTTATCATGGTATTTTGATCTCCACCAAAGTTTTGCATCATCAGTAAAATGCATTGTGGCCAAGGTCACTTTTGATTCCTCATCTGTTTTAGTGGCCTTGAAATACTGTTCCATGTCGAAGATGAAATTCTCTATTTCTTTTGCATCCCGGCCTCCCCCAAAGGGTTTTGGCTCAGGGATTTTCACTCGACTGAATTCAGCAGCAGTAGTAGCCTGGGATTGACTTCCCATGGCTCTCATAGTAAGGTTCAGTTTAATGTTGATCTCGGCAATCTCAGCCCTGAGAGAATCAAACATTGTTCTGAAGTCTATGGTCACTTGAGACACAGTTTCTGACAACTGGGTATGAGCTAGCTCGATCTCATCGACACGCTCCAGGACCCCAATTATTGCACTTGTGGAGCTTTCTCCTGTGTCAACTCCCTTTCCCTTTGCTTGTCGGGATTCGAGAGTTTTCACCTGATTCAACAGCTCTGGAATCGGTATGGCGCCTATTCTGTTGTGAATGGCCGCTACTTCAGCAGGATTCAGAGATTTTCGTCATTCGTTCTTCTATGAATCGAATGTTGTCCGGTATGTCTTGCAGATACCGTACTTCTTCTTCCAACTCAACGAGGCGCTCGAGTTGATCCGATAGAGCACTCTGCCTTTCCATCGAACTATTCTTCGGCATGACTTCTCACGATATTTGAGCAAACCTGGCTCTGATACCAACTGTCACGGTCCTACTTTCAAAGGGCTTACAAGACCATGCGGCACCCAATATCACACTTGTACTGGGTCAGCAAATGTACGTGCCAACGACATTGAGTGCCCACTTCGTTAGAGCGAGCGAGCGAGATTAACGTGTGTACCAACGGCACCGAGTGCCCACTTCGTTAGAGCGAGCTTGTGTCTAACGAGTAAGCAACGAGCGAGCAAGATTAGTCGAAATGAGCATCATTGAGCATAGAGTGTGTGTAAAAAGCCTGTTCAATGATTAACAGCAAATTACAATGTTGGGTAGGGGGTCTACGTGCAGTCATGCCTCTCCCCTTAAAGAGCAATCTGGACCATCTCCACTATAGCAGTAGTATACATGCTATGTGGGCGAGGAGTCACTCTTGCCAAAAATAGAAAGAAAATAATACAATAGAATTACTTAAAAAAGAAATAAATCTAGCTAACAGCATGGGTGGCCATAGGCAACATGCCTTGGACAAGCCCGGACCTTGACACCCAGCGTGCTGCCCCGCGCGTGCCCAGCGCGCACGCTCCACCCGGCCACCTGGTTCGCCCAGCGTGCGCCGTGGCTTGTCTCTGGCGCCCAGTGCACCGCGTCCCAGCCGCGTGCACCCCGTGTGGATGCCGTGTTCGCCCCATGTCTTGCATCCAAGTCGCAACACTTCGTGCTGAAGCGTCGCGCTCCTTCGCGCCAACCAGCGCCCAGACCGTGTCCGTCTGGCGCGCCACCCAGCGCCCAGACCGCGTGCAAACCCCGTCTGTCGAGTGCGCGCCGCGTACCACGTCGCGCCCCTTCGCGCTCTCACCTCCTCACGCGCACCTACTCGTTCGCGCCTCCTCACGCTCACGTCTGCTGGTTCGCGCCCCTCTGCGCACTTCGCATCTGCTCGCGCTCGCGCCTCTGCGTGCATGCACCTCTGCGCGCTCCCTCGCTCACGCTGCTTTGCTCGCAACGTTTCGCCTGGCGCACAAGGTCATCCAGCTCCTGGCCCAACTGCCCAATGCCTGGCCCAGTTTGCCAAACACGTTGCCCAGCTACCCAACGCCTTCAGGAGATTGCCATTTCAGCACCTATGGCCCATTTGGCCATCAAATACCCATTTTGGGCTTGCACCACCCATGTAGCCACATTTGCTCCTAAGTGTCCAACACTTAGCCTTTCTTTTGCGTGCCATAAAAGGTTGCCTCGCCTCTTTCTTGCTTAGACCCTCGGCCCGAGCTACCATGCACCATGGTTGTGTTAACATAGCCACACACGGCTTGTTGATCTTGTCGCACCACTTTGCCCCACGTCTAGGTCTCGGTGGTGTGGCCAACAACCCTTAAGTGCCCCATATCGCCCCGTGCTTCATGTCTAGCCAACCATCATGTCTCCAAGAGCCCCGCTCTTGCCCTCTTTGAGCACACCGACCCACTTGGCCCCGTACTCAATCTTGTGCACACCAACCATCATGGTTGCACATTTGTCCATCCATGCCTTGTGCCAGCCAACTCCCACGTTTTGCCGCACCGTCATGGATCATGGGAAATGGTCCGTGACAGAGAGTGTATCTGCAGGATGAACACGGAACGACTGCAGATGCTAAAAATCATATGATTTGCGAGTACTTGTTTCCCCAACTATCTTGATTCTTTATTTTCTAAGTTTTATTTTAGTAATTTATTTTTTTTAATCTTTTTTTAGTAGCTTAGGATTTTAACATTGTTACTCGTAATGAGACTGTTGTTTGTACCTTTGGTTGCAGGGGCCTTAGCAAATCCACTCGGGCGACAGAAGTTGACGCGTATGCCGCCATGGTAAAGTTCACATGTTTATATTTGGATTCTGTTCCTTTTTTAAAACATAGGTGTTACAGACCAATCGGAAGTTCATGTTTTATCAACAAATTTTGAATTCCTTTAATGATTATTTAAACCAATGCAAATGGTGTTAGGGAGATACTTTTCCATGTCAGGCCGGGGCACCGAACTCGTACTGCCCAAAAATCTCGATTTACAGCAAAAACTTCTCAAGGGTCCACCCAAAGATATCGACTTTTTCCCGGACGGCTAAGAAATGACTAAATGCAAATGTTTGTTTGTGCATAGAAGAGAGAAAGAGGGTTGAACTCTACGAGTGAGTTTTGCAAGATTCATTAAATTATTTCATATCTAAGCATAAATATAGCCATATTAGTTTTTTTTCTATGTTGCTGCCTAACCAAGAGGGTTACTCATCACTTCATAGTATGTCAATTAGTTGTTCAGAGATGAAGATGCTGCAAATCATAGAAAAGATGAAAATTATCACTTGAAATTGGTCTACTGTACATGACAAGAACGGATATGAGTCTGTTAGATGATATAGAAATTGGATGCAAATAGATTAACTGTTTTGACAATGTACTTTGATCTTCTGGATATTAATCGTTTGCAAAATTCACCTTCGAACGATAAATTTGTCGGCAACATTTGATGTCTCATCAATCATTTTTTTTACTTGAAAAGCACTATCAATTGCTAGTCCAAATCTCTACTGCCCATCTTTTATACGATGTCGTTGGGAGTAGCCTGCCGGAGATCCAGTGTGGTTGTGTTTGCAGAAAGAGACTCGAGGATTTTCAAAGTCTGTATACCAAAAAAGACGAAATGAAAGAGGCATCTTGGCAACAAAGGAAAGACTAGTTAGGCAATTGATTATAGAATTACTCACCACCTGTGCCTTCAAGATAGGTCAATGAACAACAAAGCACATGTTCTTCTAGTCTGCTTTGCTGAAACTTTAAATTGACAATCAATAGAGATTCCTGTATGCTGGATCTCTGTAGATGTAATCGATTCTGCATTTTTTTTTTTGTCAAATAGCAGCTGTTAAGCGTAAAGTGAAATGAAACAATAGTTTACGGCTGAGATAACAGATAATTACAAATCAGAGGCTTAATTGATTGAACCACAACAACCAATAATCTTGAAAAGGTGGTTCGGCGAGGGTACCAGGTCTATGACAACTCAATGTTCATATCTCGTGTTGCAAAATCCACAATTTTTCTTCTTCTGATGTCTACCCAAAAAATTGTAACAAGGAACGAATATTCAACCGGAAGAAGTTGGATGTGTTCAAAGGACATATAAAAAGCAAGGGAAAAACACACCAGGGTCGGAGAAGTTTCTTCATAATTTCATCAGATCTTGCGGTGGAGGTCCTTGTTACAATAACGTTGGATCTTGATTGGAACTCCACAAGGAATTCAAAGCATCTCCAACTAAGCCAAAACTCTTATCTGGTTCCAATAGATCGTTGTATATCAATGATACTACAGATTATAGATAAAAGTACAATAATGCAAACACCTTCAGATGGGGGAGAAAGGCCATATGTCAAATCATCACATTTCCGGAGCAATTTCCCAAGCCATAACTAAGTCATGTTGCAAGTTCAAAATGTATAAGATTCTTATTCATGCCTTTTTAAGAAAAAAATAATGGAGAGTTCTATGTAAAATTTATTGGTAGCATGATTACCGATATATGTAGATATCAGGCGTTAAAACAAGTCAATGCTAGGAATAATTTGATTCAATAATCTATAGGGTGACTTTGCACACGTGTCACCTGTTGGGAATAATGTGCCCAACAAGCAAATGTTATGAACATTTTTATTGCTGTAATTAATAAATTTTGGCTTCTCCCACTGCTGAAGCTGAAACAACCGCCCCGTTGCCAACTCTGAGGGTGAATTCTCCATCAGCTAGTCTCCTATAAGAGTTTAGCATCTGCAAAGAACAACAAACATGATTAGTCGCACCTGAATCAATTATTCAGGGTGATAAATCACTTTCAACCAAACAAGACTCAGTAACTAGTAAATCAAATTTACCTTTTTGCTTTTTCAGCTCCTCGAGATACTGCTTGCAGTTTCTCTTCCAATGGCCATCTACCCCAAAATGAAAACATTTTCCTTTGGGCTTTAAATGGTCTGAGCTTCTCTTGTTTGACTTGTTCTTTTTCTTGAGCTTCTGGGCACCCTGTTGTTGGCCCTTTTGACCCTTGGCCTGTTTCTGGAATTTCTTTCTCTTCTTAAGAGAAGAATTGGATGAAGAAGGTTCCACAACATTTGCTTCACTCTTCTTATCCACAGAAATAGACTCAAAAATGGTCAGCTCATTCAGCAGCTGAGTCAAATCATAACTCAATTTATTCATGAAATAATTGCTTTTGAACTGGAGGAATTGTGGGCTGAGGCTTTCTAAAATCATGCCCACTTGGGTTGCCTCATCAATATGAGCTCCATTAATTTCAACTTCATGAATTGTACTGATCATCATCAGAACATGTTGACGTACGGGGACTCCTGTTTTCATCTTAGAGTTCATAACTCTCTTTATTGCTTCATGTCGGGCTTGGTCAGACGGTCTGCCAAACATGCCTTGAAGAGACTCCATTATCTCATAAGCAGTCTCACAGTTCTCAAATTTTGCACTGAGAATATCAGACATGGTTGCAAGCAAATAACAACGGGCTTTGATATTTGCTTTGATCCATGTATCATAAGCATCTTTCAGAGCCCGTTGAGCATTAGTCGCAGGAGTAGGAGGACATTCCTCTATCAGTACGAATTTCAAGTTGTCATGCACGAGAATGAGATTCAAATTCTTTTTCCACTTAACAAAATTGTCGCCGTTTAGCTTTTCAGTCGCAAGTAAATTTATCATTAATTGAGACATGATGCTGTAATAAATAAATAAAATTATAATCAATTTTATGGTATAAAATTCAAAATGTTATGGCATACTAGTATGATGCATGAACATGCTAATCACAAAAATATGTAAATGCTACTATAGCCTCGATAACATAATAAATCACCTTAGGGTAGAAATATTATCAATTAATAAATTTACTCAAAATATCTCATATTTTCGAAATTTATTAACTTACCGAAAATTTTGGTCAAAATATAACTAACACATTTAATTATACTTTTATAAGTGTGACCCACTGTTTTGGATTTATGAAACTTAACTTATAGTCGCCGCCTTAGGGTTGGACAACTATAAAATACATTTCACATATCCTATCTCTAGGAGACCAACCTTGGTATTGACCTAAGTGAACACTCTCTTTAGGGAGGATGAAAACAAAGTCATCTCGGAGCCCCACTTAGATCTTACGGTGTTGTGCCAACAGTGGAGACCATGAGATGTTAAGCCTAACTTCCCGCTCCCACTCATTATTTTGAATTAGTGATTATCGAATATCAAATATTCCCTGGTATCGATAAATTAATCATATTAATTTATCAAATACTTAATTATTAATCTTATAATCATATTATAAAATTAATAATTTCAAATAATCAAATTATTTGAATTTTCTAAAATAAAATAAATTTTTAACAAATTAAAATTATTTTATTTTTCATTCTCACATCATTCAATAAAATGAATTAATATTAGTTTTAATCAAATTAAAACTAATTTATTTAATAAACTCTTTATTAAATCAATATGCAATTTAATATATGTTTAAATGCATGACATGTGAGAAATTTAAAATAAACCTAAACATGCATAATCTATATGACATGTGAATGCATGGCAATATAACAAATTATATCAACATAAAAATAAATGAAATAGTGACCGGGTTGACCTTTGGGTATTTCTAAAATTACAATCCCAAAATTAAAATAAAATTAAATCTAAGATTCTAAATCTTCGACTTCTTTGAAACTGCCACATCCAATCTTCAAAAATTCACATATCAAATATGTGAATCCGGATTTGCTCCATCCTTGGCCTTGAAGTCTTCGATCTCCATCGTAGGATTTCAAATTTGACAGTAAAGAAAAATACGTAATTTAAAAAATCTTAACCCAAACAACCGACTTAATTTTGATCACTATTTCATGCCATGCAAAACACACATCCACAATATATATTCATAAATATATATAATGCATAAAATCTAATTCTAACACATATCACAATTTACATTAAATTGTATCATCAAAAATATTTTTAGACTAATAAAACCTGTCTCTGATACCAATTGTTGATTTTCACGGGTTCCTACGCATGGCGAAATTCACTATTATTCATAATAATAGTGACATGCGTTACCCTGTGACTTTAAAACTATTTTAAAATCATCAAAAACCATAAGATAGATCGTTAGTCTAAAAGAAATTATTTTTGATAAATATGTAATTTTTCAAAATGTAAACAATTTACATTGAGAAAAATTATTAGAATTAGATTGTGAAGTAATAAAAGAAAAAACCTTTTTGGAGCAACGCTTTTACTCAGGTACTCCCGTCTGATCTTAACAGCTTTAACTCAGGATCAGGTGTTTTTTCCGAAGACTTTGATACCGTCGAGTCTTCTCTGAAGATCTTTACACTTAAATCTCCTGACGTGTGGGCGTCTCTCTTACAAGAACAATACACTCTTATATTTCTAGAGAGACGTGTTCTCAACACATGAGACGTCTCTCTTCGATCTTAGAAAACGATTTTCTAAAATCGAAAACGGAAAGGACACACCTTTTTTTTTCTAGGGATTTGTTTTCAATCGTTCTCTCTCACCTGTCTGTCAAAATACATTTGACAATTTAATAGATCTATTATAAAATAATTTTTCAGATTTATTTTAATAAAAATTTATTTTTAAAAAAAATAAATCTTATCTAATCAAAACTAATTTGATTAGCAGTTGATTTATCTAATAAATCAATTTATCAATTATTCATATAATCTAAAAACAGTTTTTAGAATATATTTATGAAAACAACTTTTCATGATAATATCATCTTATGAGATTATTCAGATCTACTTTTAAACATTAAACAAACTATAAGTCAATTTGTAGATCAAATCTAATCTGATCAGATTTTCCAGATCTACTTTTATTCAAATTTAAAAAAATCTGATTTGATAGTTTGTTAAATAACTGCTTTCAATTTGAAGATCAAATCTCATCTGATGAGATTCTTCAAATCTAATTCAAATCCTTTAAAACAATCTCATCTAATGAGATATTTTATTTTGAATTCAAAATATAAAAACTATTTATATATTTTGAATTACAATTAATTCATTTGAGTGTCTATAAATGATTAATCATTATTAATCATTTATTTATTTATTCTCATAACATAGAAATTAAATAGTGATATAAGATAACAGAGGGACCGATGGACCTATAGTTCTAAGCTCCAATAATATTTGTTAATTAATATAAACTCTTTATATTAAATAACATAATTATTAACTCTAGAGTAATTCCACTAAATACCTAGAGTTGCACTCTTAGAACTATAGAGTATATTTACTCAAAGTAATGTCCATTGATATAGTCATTACATATATATTAATCCTCCACTAAGATTCGTAATAGAGCTAGGTATAAAATCCGTTAACCTCTCATATTACATCTTTATCCTTGACTACCATTAGTTCTTGATTGAATAATTAATTCATAACATTTATGAATTTGCGTGCTAATTATTCAATCCCTGAACTAACAAACAAGGGAATCTTCTATTATGGATTTCATTATATCAATATTAGCATTCCCAGCTACTCATTTAATTTATTCCCAAAATACAAGGTTTATGTAATGGCAACTCATGCCAAGACATGTACCGAGTTAAATCAAAGAATAATTAAAATGAATAAGGAGTCTACTAAATACAATGAATTAAGGATCATACATATATGACCAGCTATTATGATGAAAATTAATTGTTCTTCATTTAACGGATATTATAAAAAGAACAATATAATTCGATCTGGTTCTGAGTCCTATATAAATCATATTATATAAAATACAATGCACTTTAATGTCACTACATATAGAGTCGTGGATTTGACTATAGGCGTTCTCAACGGAAGGTGAAGCTGAAAAAAATATTTATGACTTTATTAATTTGAAGATCGAATACTTCAGAAGATAAGGTCATGGACCTATTGGGAATTATTTCTTTTAAGTTTTTGTAACGCCCTCCAAGAGGTTATCTGAACCCGGTGCGCTACCTCATAACATTATCATGACATAGAGAAATTGTGATAATAAATTCAAAAGCTTCACTCGACAGTCAAGATTAGACTTCTCAAAATATTTAAAAAAAACTTGGCAGCGGAATTCTTTTGAAACACACAACAGATGAAGTTCATCTTCCGATAGACTTACACACCGCATCTACCGACAGACTTTCATCTTCCGATAGACTTACACACCGCATCTACCGACAGACTTTCATCTTCCGATAGACTTACACACCGCATCTACCGACAGACTTTCATCTTCCGATAGACTTACACACCGCATCTACCGACAGACTTTCATCTTCCGATAGACTTACACACCGCATCTACCGATAGACTTTCATCTTCCGATAGACTTACACACCGCATCTACCGACAGACTTTCATCTTCCGATAGACTTACACACCGCATCTACCGACAGACTTTCATCTTCCGATAGACTTACACACCGCATCTACCGACAGACTTTCATCTTCCGATAGACTTACACACCGCATCTACCGACAGACTTTCATCTTCCGATAGACTTACACACCGCATCTACCGACAGACTTTCATCTTCCGATAGACTTACACACCGCATCTACCGACAGACTTTCATCTTCCGATAGACTTACACACCGCATCTACCGACAGACTTTCATCTTCCGATAGACTTACACACCGCATCTACCGACAGACTTTCATCTTCCGATAGACTTACACACCGCATCTACCGATAGACTTTCATCTTCCGATAGACTTACACACCGCATCTACCGACAGACTTTCATCTTCCGATAGACTTACACACCGCATCTACCGACAGACTTTCATCTTCCGATAGACTTACACACCGCATCTACCGACAGACTTTCATCTTCCGATAGACTTACACACCGCATCTACCGACAGACTTTCATCTTCCGATAGACTTACACACCGCATCTACCGACAGACTTTCATCTTCCGATAGACTTACACACCGCATCTACCGATAGACTTTCATCTTCCGATAGACTTACACACCGCATCTACCGACAGACTTTCATCTTCCGATAGACTTACACACCGCATCTACCGACAGACTTTCATCTTCCGATAGACTTACACACCGCATCTACCGACAGACTTTCATCTTCCGATAGACTTACACACCGCATCTACCGACAGACTTTCATCTTCCGATAGACTTACACACCGCATCTACCGACAGACTTTCATCTTCCGATAGACTTACACACCGCATCTACCGACAGACTTTCATCTTCCGATAGACTTACACACCGCATCTACCGACAGACTTTCATCTTCCGATAGACTTACACACCGCATCTACCGACAGACTTTCATCTTCCGATAGACTTACACACCGCATCTACCGACAGACTTTCATCTTCCGATAGACTTACACACCGCATCTACCGACAGACTTTCATCTTCCGATAGACTTACACACCGCATCTACCGACAGACTTTCATCTTCCGATAGACTTACACACCGCATCTACCGACAGACTTTCATCTTCCGATAGACTTACACACCGCATCTACCGACAGACTTTCATCTTCCGATAGACTTACACACCGCATCTACCGACAGACTTTCATCTTCCGATAGACTTACACACCGCATCTACCGATAGACTTTCATCTTCCGATAGACTTACACACCGCATCTACCGACAGACTTTCATCTTCCGATAGACTTACACACCGCATCTACCGACAGACTTTCATCTTCCGATAGACTTACACACCGCATCTACCGACAGACTTTCATCTTCCGATAGACTTACACACCGCATCTACCGACAGACTTTCATCTTCCGATAGACTTACACACCGCATCTACCGATAGACTTTCATCTTCCGATAGACTTACACACCGCATCTACCGATAGACTTTCATCTTCCGATAGACTTACACACCGCATCTACCGACAGACTTTCATCTTCCGATAGACTTACACACCGCATCTACCGATAGACTTTCATCTTCCGATAGACTTACACACCGCATCTACCGACAGACTTTCATCTTCCGATAGACTTACACACCGCATCTACCGATAGACTTTCATCTTCCGATAGACTTACACACCGCATCTACCGACAGACTTTCATCTTCCGATAGACTTACACACCGCATCTACCGACAGACTTTCATCTTCCGATAGACTTACACACCGCATCTACCGACAGACTTTCATCTTCCGATAGACTTACACACCGCATCTACCGATAGACTTTCATCTTCCGATAGACTTACACACCGCATCTACCGACAGACTTTCATCTTCCGATAGACTTACACACCGCATCTACCGACAGACTTTCATCTTCCGATAGACTTACACACCGCATCTACCGACAGACTTTCATCTTCCGATAGACTTACACACCGCATCTACCGACAGACTTTCATCTTCCGATAGACTTACACACCGCATCTACCGACAGACTTTCATCTTCCGATAGACTTACACACCGCATCTACCGACAGACTTTCATCTTCCGATAGACTTACACACCGCATCTACCGATAGACTTTCATCTTCCGATAGACTTACACACCGCATCTACCGACAGACTTTCATCTTCCGATAGACTTACACACCGCATCTACCGACAGACTTTCATCTTCCGATAGACTTACACACCGCATCTACCGACAGACTTTCATCTTCCGATAGACTTACACACCGCATCTACCGATAGACTTTCATCTTCCGATAGACTTACACACCGCATCTACCGATAGACTTTCATCTTCCGATAGACTTACACACCGCATCTACCGATAGACTTTCATCTTCCGATAGACTTACACACCGCATCTACCGACAGACTTTCATCTTCCGATAGACTTACACACCGCATCTACCGATAGACTTTCATCTTCCGATAGACTTACACACCGCATCTACCGACAGACTTTCATCTTCCGATAGACTTACACACCGCATCTACCGACAGACTTTCATCTTCCGATAGACTTACACACCGCATCTACCGATAGACTTTCATCTTCCGATAGACTTACACACCGCATCTACCGACAGACTTTCATCTTCCGATAGACTTACACACCGCATCTACCGATAGACTTTCATCTTCCGATAGACTTACACACCGCATCTACCGACAGACTTTCATCTTCCGATAGACTTACACACCGCATCTACCGATAGACTTTCATCTTCCGATAGACACCAAACCACAACTCAATACCTGCCGATAGGCATCACCTACCGATAGAAACAGAGCGACATTCCGAATACTCTTAACTATACCTATACGACCCATCTAAGAAGAGAACCTGTTTGCTCTACTGAAATCGCTTTATAACAAATCAGACCAATGCATCACTCTACATCCATCAAATAATAAATTTCAAATTTCCAAAAAAAATACCAACATCAGAAAGTAAAACTCAATTTGTCCAAACGCTGAAATCACTACTGTTATGAAAACTCGATCCATCTAAAATAAAGCATTGATAATAAAACCTTCACTCCACAGACATCAATTTAAACTGCCCCATCAGCTGCCAGAACATTGTGTGGATGCACTCCTCCAACCCAACTAGCCTTCTGTGAACTCAGTAACACACCTGCTAAAACTTCTTCACCTACATCACAAAACTCATCTATTAGCCTAATGCTAATCAAGTAAGCAATAATGCATGAAAAGCTGAAGACATGTCATCCTAGCATGGCCTTTTTCTACTTTTTCTTCCTCTCGGTTACATATTCATCGTTATAATCGGATCCCTCTCTAAATTGTGGAGTTGAATCACTTCTCCAAAGTATGAACATCCCTGTCTCATTAGGAGTTGGATTAATTCTCCTAACAGTGAATATATATATACTGTCAATGTTCAGATCCACTTCGAAATTGGGAGTTGGATCAGTTTTCCCAAAGTATGATCCCTGGCTCATTAAGGGTTGGATTAGTTCCCTTAACAGAAAATGTTTCACATAAATCACTTCAGAATGTTCACTTCCTCACTATATCAAAACAGTAAACTCATTTTCGTATATTTTCAAATATATGATGCATGAAACAGGAAAATATTCAAACACACAAAAATCCTAATGTTCTGTGATGTAGGCCCGAAGGCACAAGCAAACTTTACTTACCTGGATTCTAGCAAATGCTCGGTTAAGAGTACTTCGGGGGTTTGTTCACCTATATTCATAAACAGAATGTTAAACCTTAATCTAAGCTATTCAGAAATCTAAGGAGTTAGTTTGGAACACTACTCATAGAGCATTCCCGAATAAACTCCAACCCGAACCGCTATTTCTCTCAACTTTTCCAAAATACTCACATTGTCCTAATTCGGTTATCTATTCATCAATACATGAAGAAAACTAAAGAACTTACCTAAGTTGAAGGATATCGGGAAGGGAAATCGTCTGGAGAGCTCTACTGGGTTGAGCTGAAAAATCGAGAGTGAAATGAGCATTGACGGCTATACCTCATTTACTCTTTCCTTAAATACGTTATCCACAATATAAATTGACAATTACCCTTATGCCCTCACTTAGTTACTCATTAACCTAATTGCTATTTCTCCCTATTCATTCTATAAAATTCACACTTAGACGATTAATTGGTTATGTAATTCTATACCCCGGTGTACAATGTAATCCCACATATATCAACATATATGTAAATTTAAAATTGCACAAATAATCAAGGATTTTTCTTTGAATTTATAAAGCATATCGAATATTGCAAACATAAAAAATAATCATAAAAATTATTTATTAATTACAGCAATAAAAATGTTCATAATGCTTGTTGGGCACATTATTCCCAACAATCTCCCACTTGCCCTAAAGCAAATGAGACATGTCTCTAATCCCCAATCCTTCTAGATGTTTATCAAAACTCTTTGCAGACAACGTCTTGGTGAAGGGATCTGCAAATTCTCAAAGTGGGGGTGGAATCTTCAAAGCGACGTCTCCATGTTGCACGATCTCTCTAATTAGATGATATTTTCTTTCTATATGCTTTGATCTTTTGTGCTTCTCGGTTCTTTAGAATTCGCCACTGCACCACTATTATCACAATAAAGTGTGAGTGGTTTATTCATCTGCCGATGAAGTCAACATAACTTCATCTGCCGATGAAGTCAACATAACTTCATCTGCCGATGAAGTCAACATAACTTCATCTGCCGATGAAGTCAACATAACTTCATCTGCCGATGAAGTCAACATAACTTCATCTGCCGATGAAGTCAACATAACTTCATCTGCCGATGAAGTCAACATAACTTCATCTGCCGATGAAGTCAACATAACTTCATCTGCCGATGAAGTCAACATAACTTCATCTGCCGATGAAGTCAACATAACTTCATCTGCCGATGAAGTCAACATAACTTCATCTGCCGATGAAGTCAACATAACTTCATCTGCCGATGAAGTCAACATAACTTCATCTGCCGATGAAGTCAACATAACTTCATCTGCCGATGAAGTCAACATAACTTCATCTGCCGATGAAGTCAACATAACTTCATCTGCCGATGAAGTCAACATAACTTCATCTGCCGATGAAGTCAACATAACTTCATCTGCCGATGAAGTCAACATAACTTCATCTGCCGATGAAGTCAACATAACTTCATCTGCCGATGAAGTCAACATAACTTCATCTGCCGATGAAGTCAACATAACTTCATCTGCCGATGAAGTCAACATAACTTCATCTGCCGATGAAGTCAACATAACTTCATCTGCCGATGAAGTCAACATAACTTCATCTGCCGATGAAGTCAACATAACTTCATCTGCCGATGAAGTCAACATAACTTCATCTGCCGATGAAGTCAACATAACTTCATCTGCCGATGAAGTCAACATAACTTCATCTGCCGATGAAGTCAACATAACTTCATCTGCCGATGAAGTCAACATAACTTCATCTGCCGATGAAGTCAACATAACTTCATCTGCCGATGAAGTCAACATAACTTCATCTGCCGATGAAGTCAACATAACTTCATCTGCCGATGAAGTCAACATAACTTCATCTGCCGATGAAGTCAACATAACTTCATCTGCCGATGAAGTCAACATAACTTCATCTGCCGATGAAGTCAACATAACTTCATCTGCCGATGAAGTCAACATAACTTCATCTGCCGATGAAGTCAACATAACTTCATCTGCCGATGAAGTCAACATAACTTCATCTGCCGATGAAGTCAACATAACTTCATCTGCCGATGAAGTCAACATAACTTCATCTGCCGATGAAGTCAACATAACTTCATCTGCCGATGAAGTCAACATAACTTCATCTGCCGATGAAGTCAACATAACTTCATCTGCCGATGAAGTCAACATAACTTCATCTGCCGATGAAGTCAACATAACTTCATCTGCCGATGAAGTCAACATAACTTCATCTGCCGATGAAGTCAACATAACTTCATCTGCCGATGAAGTCAACATAACTTCATCTGCCGATGAAGTCAACATAACTTCATCTGCCGATGAAGTCAACATAACTTCATCTGCCGATGAAGTCAACATAACTTCATCTGCCGATGAAGTCAACATAACTTCATCTGCCGATGAAGTCAACATAACTTCATCTGCCGATGAAGTCAACATAACTTCATCTGCCGATGAAGTCAACATAACTTCATCTGCCGATGAAGTCAACATAACTTCATCTGCCGATGAAGTCAACATAACTTCATCTGCCGATGAAGTCAACATAACTTCATCTGCCGATGAAGTCAACATAACTTCATCTGCCGATGAAGTCAACATAACTTCATCTGCCGATGAAGTCAACATAACTTCATCTGCCGATGAAGTCAACATAACTTCATCTGCCGATGAAGTCAACATAACTTCATCTGCCGATGAAGTCAACATAACTTCATCTGCCGATGAAGTCAACATAACTTCATCTGCCGATGAAGTCAACATAACTTCATCTGCCGATGAAGTCAACATAACTTCATCTGCCGATGAAGTCAACATAACTTCATCTGCCGATGAAGTCAACATAACTTCATCTGCCGATGAAGTCAACATAACTTCATCTGCCGATGAAGTCAACATAACTTCATCTGCCGATGAAGTCAACATAACTTCATCTGCCGATGAAGTCAACATAACTTCATCTGCCGATGAAGTCAACATAACTTCATCTGCCGATGAAGTCAACATAACTTCATCTGCCGATGAAGTCAACATAACTTCATCTGCCGATGAAGTCAACATAACTTCATCTGCCGATGAAGTCAACATAACTTCATCTGCCGATGAAGTCAACATAACTTCATCTGCCGATGAAGTCAACATAACTTCATCTGCCGATGAAGTCAACATAACTTCATCTGCCGATGAAGTCAACATAACTTCATCTGCCGATGAAGTCAACATAACTTCATCTGCCGATGAAGTCAACATAACTTCATCTGCCGATGAAGTCAACATAACTTCATCTGCCGATGAAGTCAACATAACTTCATCTGCCGATGAAGTCAACATAACTTCATCTGCCGATGAAGTCAACATAACTTCATCTGCCGATGAAGTCAACATAACTTCATCTGCCGATGAAGTCAACATAACTTCATCTGCCGATGAAGTCAACATAACTTCATCTGCCGATGAAGTCAACATAACTTCATCTGCCGATGACGTGTACAAACAAAGACATCACTCGGTAGACTACATCTGCCGATAGACTGCATCTACCGGTAGATGGCAAAACAAATACCCTGAACAAGGAACATCTCTACTTAGCAGAAGGACTTGTAAAATAGACTGAAAACATTCAGACAACCAAATTTTCATGAAAACACTAAACAAACCAGTAAAACACAGCTAACCCATCAATTTGTCATTTCCAATCAAATCTTAAGAAAAATCATTTTTTTTTATCAAACACCAACTGTTGTCACTAAAATTCTCAGAAAATTTCTAAACTGAGCTAAATGTTCTCAACCTAACACATACAACCATTGGTTAAACCGCCTCAACAGATTGCCAAACCGATGCCTGGATGTGCTCCTCCAACCAGTCTAGTCTTCCAATTGTTCTGAAAACGCACCTTCAATAACTTCTTCACCTACATCACAAAACTCATCTATTAGCCTAATGCTAAGCAAGTAAAGCAATGAATGAAATAAATCAATGAAATAATAATTTCCCTAAACATGCAATTTCTACTTTCTCATCTCAGTTGCATTCAAATTCGTTTACTGATCTGATCCCTCTGTAGGATTGGGAAGCGGATCATTCTTCCCAAAACCTCGATCCTCTGTTCTCAATTAAGGGGCGGATTAATTCCCTTAACAGTTAACTGATCTGATCCCTCTGTAGGATTGGGAAGTGGATCATTCTTCCCAAAACCTCAATCCTCTGATCTCAATTAAGGGGCGGATTAATTCCCTTAACAGTTGTTCTGTTCTTCCTGCTCACACATGCCATACCACTTCATGAAAAAATACATTTTCGTAGTCTTTCAAAAACATGATGCATGATTATGGAAAAAATAAACATACAAGTATGCATAACTCCTACTGTTTTGTGATGTAGGCCCGAAGGCACAAACAAACTTACTTACCGGGTCTCGCCTGAAAATGCTCGGTTACAACTACTTTGAAAGTCATGTTCACCTAGTGTCACAAACAGAATACTTATTAGATCATCACTAACCTTTTTCCTATGTCATTCAAAAATCTAGGGAGCTAGTTTGGAAGCTCAGGTCATCGTACATTCTCGTCTCGACACTAAAACCGAACTTAACTCACTCTCGGCATTAACAAACACACACACATTACACTTTCCCTGCTATCTAGCCACTAAAGTCTCGATAAGATGAACGGAAAACTTACCTAGTCGGAGGAATGAAGGTCGGAGAGGAAAGGAAATCGCCTGGAGCTCACTGCGCTTAAGCTGAATATCGAGAAAGGAAATAAGGGTACAGTGGCGGTTAATCCTCTAAACTTTCTTTTAAATACGTTATCCACTTCAAAAGCTCTAATTTACCAATTACCCTTATGCCCTTGCTTACTCACTCTTCAACCTAATCCACATTATAATCAAATTTCATCCACTAATTATACTTAATATATTGATCAGTTATTTTAAATTTTTAATGAAAGCGGGTGCTACAATCTACCCTCCTTAAAAGAATTTTGTCCTCAAAATTCAGTACCTGAACAGTTCTGGGTGGTGGTTCATCATGTCTTGTTGGCGCTCCCATGTTGCCTCCTCGACATTCTGATTACGCCATAAGACTTTCACTAACGGCACTTCCTTGTTGCGCAGTACCTTCACTGCAAAATCTAGAATCTTTACTGGCTTTTCTTCATAGGTAAGTGTAGGCTGAATTTCAATGCTCTGCTGTTCAACAACATGAGTGGGATCCCGTATGCATTTCTTCAACATGGAGACATGGAATACATCGTGTATCCCTTCCATAAAAGCTGGTAGCTGTAACTGATAGGCTACCTTCCCAATCCTTTTTAGGATTGAGAAAAGACCAACAAACCTAGGATTCAGTTTGCCTCTCTTTCCAAATCTCACAACTCCCTTAAACGGTGACACCTTAAGGAAAACTTCATCTCCAACTTCAAATTCCAACTCTCTACGCCTTCTATCAGCATAACACTTCTGTCGGCTTTGAGCTGTCAAAATTCGTTGTCGGATAAGGGCATTCTTCTCCACTGTTTGTTGAACAAAATCAGGACCAATTAAGCATGCTTCTCCAACTTCGTCCCAGTACAAAGGTGATCTGCACCTTCTTCCATATAGAGCCTCGTATGGAGCCATTCCTATGATTGCTTGAAAACTGTTGTTATAAGAGAATTCTACCAAAGGCAAATACTTGTCCAGGAACCGGGAAATCCATACACAGCTAACCGGAGCAATATCCTCAATGTTTGATGTTCTCTATGCTTGTCCAATTTCGGTTTGAGGGTGAAAGCGCTGTGCTGGCAGTTTAGTTGGTGCCCTGGCTTTATGTAAACTTTCCCAACTAGAGGTAAATCTAGAGTCTCGGTCTGGAAACTAGAGTAGTTGGACCAATTTTTTTTTTTTTTTTTTTTTTTTTTTTTTTTTTTTTTTTTTTTTTTTTTTTTTTTTTTTTTTTTTTTTTTTTTTTTTTTTTTTTTTTTTTTTTTTTTTTTTTTTTTTTTTTTTTTTTTTTTTTTTTTTTTTTTTTTTTTTTTTTTTTTTTTTTTTTTTTTTTTTTTTTTTTTTTTTTTTTTTTTTTTTTTTTTTTTTTTTTTTTTTTTTTTTTTTTTTTTTTTTTTTTTTTTTTTTTTTTTTTTTTTTTTTTTTTTTTTTTTTTTTTTTTTTTTTTTTTTTTTTTTTTTTTTTTTTTTTTTTTTTTTTTTTTTTTTTTTTTTTTTTTTTTTTTTTTTTTTTTTTTTTTTTTTTTTTTTTTTTTTTTTTTTTTTTTTTTTTTTTTTTTTTTTTTTTTTTTTTTTTTTTTTTTTTTTTTTTTTTTTTTTTTTTTTTTTTTTTTTTTTTTTTTTTTTTTTTTTTTTTTTTTTTTTTTTTTTTTTTTTTTTTTTTTTTTTTTTTTTTTTTTTTTTTTTTTTTTTTTTTTTTTTTTTTTTTTTTTTTTTTTTTTTTTTTTTTTTTTTTTTTTTTTTTTTTTTTTTTTTTTTTTTTTTTTTTTTTTTTTTTTTTTTTTTTTTTTTTTTTTTTTTTTTTTTTTTTTTTTTTTTTTTTTTTTTTTTTTTTTTTTTTTTTTTTTTTTTTTTTTTTTTTTTTTTTTTTTTTTTTTTTTTTTTTTTTTTTTTTTTTTTTTTTTTTTTTTTTTTTTTTTTTTTTTTTTTTTTTTTTTTTTTTTTTTTTTTTTTTTTTTTTTTTTTTTTTTTTTTTTTTTTTTTTTTTTTTTTTTTTTTTTTTTTTTTTTTTTTTTTTTTTTTTTTTTTTTTTTTTTTTTTTTTTTTTTTTTTTTTTTTTTTTTTTTTTTTTTTTTTTTTTTTTTTTTTTTTTTTTTTTTTTTTTTTTTTTTTTTTTTTTTTTTTTTTTTTTTTTTTTTTTTTTTTTTTTTTTTTTTTTTTTTTTTTTTTTTTTTTTTTTTTTTTTTTTTTTTTTTTTTTAAAAACAATTCTGCTAGCTGATCCATAGAGTAAGTCATTTTTATAGGTAAGAAATGAGCAGATTTGGTTAATCAATCAACAATCACCCAAATTGCATCGTGTCCTTTTACTGTTCTAGGGAATCCTATAACAAAGTCCATGGTTATCTGTTCCCATTTCCATTCGGGAAGTGGCAATGGCTGTAGCATCCCTGCAGGCCTCTGATGTTCAGCCTTAACTTGTTGGCAAATCAAACATGATCCTACATACTCAGCTGCACTCCTTTTCATACCAGGCCACCAATAAGTCTGCTTAAGATCTCTGTACATCTTTGTACTTCCAGGATGAACGGAGAATCTAGAGGAATGAGCTTCAGAAAGGATTTCGTCACGAAGTTCTTTATTAGTTGGTACAAAATATCTATTCATGAACTTAAGTATTCCATCGACAGTATAATTGAAGTCCAAATTGTCAGTAGAACCCATGCTCGACTTGAACTTTTTACTCACCTCATCATTATTCTGGGCTTCTTTTATCTTTTCTAGAATGGTAGGTTTCAAAGAGATGGCAGAAAGCATAGCTGCTACATTGGACACAGTTTCTAGGTTAAACTTGTGGAATTCTGACTCCAAGGCCACCGGCATATCCAGAATCAAAGCTGAGGCTGATGGTGTTACTCTACTCAATGCATCAGCCACCACATTGGCCTTACCAGGGTGGTATTTAATCTCGAAGTCGTAATCTTTGACAAATTCCAACCATCTACGCTGCCTCATGTTTAGTTCTTTCTGTGTGAAAATATACTTTAGACTTTTATGATCCGAAAATATTTCGCAAGTCTGTCCATACAAGTAGTGCCTCCAAATCTTTAATGCAAAAACTACTGCAGCTAATTCTAAGTCGTGTGTAGGATAATTCTTCTCATGCACCTTTAACTGCCTAGAAGCATAAGCTATGACCTTACCATCTTGCATCAACACACAGCCAAGTGAAATTGTGAACAGTGACGGAAGATGAAATTTGTGAACAGTAACCGGAAGATGAAATTGTGAACAGTGACCGGAAGATGAATTTGTGAACAGTAACCGGAAGATGAAATTTGTGAACAGTGACGGAAGATGAAAAATGTGAACAGTGACGGAAGATGAAATTTGTGAACAGTGACCGGAAGATGAATTTGTGAACAGTGACCGGAAGATGAAATTGTGAACAGTGACCGGAAGATGAAATTTGTGAACAGTGACGGAAGATGAAATTTGTGAACAGTAACCGGAAGATGAAATTGTGAACAGTGACCGGAAGATGAAATTTGTGAACAGTGACGGAAGATGAAAAATGTGAACAGTGACCGGAAGATGAAATTGTGAACAGTGACCGGAAGATGAAATTTGTGAACAGTAACCGGAAGATGAAATTTGTGAACAGTGACGGAAGATGAAATTTGTGAACAGTAACCGGAAGATGAATTTGTGAACAGTAACCGGAAGATGAAAAATGTGAACAGTGACGGAAGATGAAATTTGTGAACAGTGACCGGAAGATGAAATTGTGAACAGTGACCGGAAGATGAAATTTGTGAACAGTAACCGGAAGATGAAATTTGTGAACAGTGACCGGAAGATGAAATTTGTGAACAGTGACGGAAGATGAAAAATGTGAACAGTGACCGGAAGATGAATTTGTGAACAGTGACGGAAGATGAAATTTGTGAACAGTGACCGGAAGATGAAAAATGTGAACAGTGACGGAAGATGAAAAATGTGAACAGTGACGGAAGATGAAATTTGTGAACAGTGACGGAAGATGAAAAATGTGAACAGTGACCGGAAGATGAAATTTGTGAACAGTAACCGGAAGATGAAATTTGTGAACAGTGACGGAAGATGAAATTTGTGAACAGTAACCGGAAGATGAATTTGTGAACAGTGACGGAAGATGAAATTGTGAACAGTGACGGAAGATGAAATTTGTGAACAGTAACCGGAAGATGAATTTGTGAACAGTGACCGGAAGATGAAAAATGTGAACAGTGACCGGAAGATGAAAAATGTGAACAGTGACCGGAAGATGAAATTTGTGAACAGTAACCGGAAGATGAATTTGTGAACAGTAACCGGAAGATGAATTTGTGAACAGTGACGGAAGATGAAATTTGTGAACAGTGACGGAAGATGAAATTTGTGAACAGTGACGGAAGATGAAATTGTGAACAGTGACGGAAGATGAAAAATGTGAACAGTGACCGGAAGATGAAATTTGTGAACAGTGACGGAAGATGAAATTTGTGAACAGTAACCGGAAGATGAAATTTGTGAACAGTGACGGAAGATGAAAAATGTGAACAGTGACGGAAGATGAAATTTGTGAACAGTGACGGAAGATGAAAAATGTGAACAGTGACCGGAAGATGAAAAATGTGAACAGTGACGGAAGATGAAAAATGTGAACAGTGACGGAAGATGAAATTGTGAACAGTGACGGAAGATGAAAAATGTGAACAGTGACGGAAGATGAAATTGTGAACAGTGACGGAAGATGAAATTTGTGAACAGTGACCGGAAGATGAAATTTGTGAACAGTAACCGGAAGATGAAATTGTGAACAGTGACCGGAAGATGAAATTGTGAACAGTGACGGAAGATGAAAAATGTGAACAGTGACCGGAAGATGAAATTGTGAACAGTGACGGAAGATGAAATTGTGAACAGTGACCGGAAGATGAAATTTGTGAACAGTGACGGAAGATGAAATTGTGAACAGTGACGGAAGATGAAAAATGTGAACAGTGACGGAAGATGAAATTTGTGAACAGTGACGGAAGATGAAATTGTGAACAGTGACCGGAAGATGAAATTTGTGAACAGTAACCGGAAGATGAAATTTGTGAACAGTAACCGGAAGATGAAAAATGTGAACAGTGACGGAAGATGAAATTGTGAACAGTGACGGAAGATGAAAAATGTGAACAGTGACCGGAAGATGAAATTTGTGAACAGTAACCGGAAGATGAAATTTGTGAACAGTAACCGGAAGATGAAAAATGTGAACAGTGACGGAAGATGAAATTTGTGAACAGTGACGGAAGATGAAATTGTGAACAGTGACGGAAGATGAAATTTGTGAACAGTAACCGGAAGATGAAATTGTGAACAGTGACGGAAGATGAAATTGTGAACAGTGACCGGAAGATGAAATTTGTGAACAGTAACCGGAAGATGAATTTGTGAACAGTGACCGGAAGATGAAAAATGTGAACAGTGACGGAAGATGAAATTTGTGAACAGTGACGGAAGATGAAAAATGTGAACAGTGACGGAAGATGAAATTGTGAACAGTGACGGAAGATGAAATTGTGAACAGTGACCGGAAGATGAATTTGTGAACAGTAACCGGAAGATGAAATTGTGAACAGTGACGGAAGATGAAAAATGTGAACAGTGACGGAAGATGAAATTTGTGAACAGTAACCGGAAGATGAAATTTGTGAACAGTAACCGGAAGATGAAAAATGTGAACAGTGACCGGAAGATGAAATTTGTGAACAGTGACGGAAGATGAAATTTGTGAACAGTAACCGGAAGATGAAATTTGTGAACAGTAACCGGAAGATGAATTTGTGAACAGTAACCGGAAGATGAAATTTGTGAACAGTAACCGGAAGATGAAATTTGTGAACAGTAACCGGAAGATGAATTTGTGAACAGTAACCGGAAGATGAAAAATGTGAACAGTGACGGAAGATGAAAAATGTGAACAGTGACCGGAAGATGAATTTGTGAACAGTAACCGGAAGATGAAAAATGTGAACAGTGACCGGAAGATGAAATTTGTGAACAGTGACGGAAGATGAAATTGTGAACAGTGACGGAAGATGAAATTGTGAACAGTGACCGGAAGATGAAATTTGTGAACAGTGACCGGAAGATGAAAAATGTGAACAGTGACCGGAAGATGAAATTTGTGAACAGTAACCGGAAGATGAAATTTGTGAACAGTAACGGAAGATGAAATTTGTGAACAGTAACGGAAGATGAAAAATGTGAACAGTGACCGGAAGATGAAATTTGTGAACAGTGACGGAAGATGAAATTTGTGAACAGTAACCGGAAGATGAAATTTGTGAACAGTAACGGAAGATGAAATTTGTGAACAGTAACCGGAAGATGAATTTGTGAACAGTGACCGGAAGATGAATTTGTGAACAGTAACCGGAAGATGAATTTGTGAACAGTGACCGGATTTGTTAAAAATGTGAACAGTGACGGAAGATGAAAAATGTGAACAGTGACCGGATTTGTTAAAAATGTGAACAGTGACGGAAGATGAAAAATGTGAACAGTGACCGGATTTGTTAAAAATGTGAACAGTGACCGGAAGATGAATTTGTGAACAGTGACGGAAGATGAAATTGTGAACAGTGACGGAAGATGAAATTGTGAACAGTGACCGGAAGATGAATTTGTGAACAGTGACCGGAAGATGAATTTGTGAACAGTAACCGGAAGATGAATTTGTGAACAGTAACCGGAAGATGAAATTTGTGAACAGTGACCGGATTTGTTAAAAATGTGAACAGTGACCGGATTTGTTAAAAATGTGAACAGTGACCGGATTTGTTAAAAATGTGAACAGTGACGGAAGATGAAATTTGTGAACAGTAACGGAAGATGAAATTTGTGAACAGTAACCGGAAGATGAATTTGTGAACAGTGACGGAAGATGAAAAATGTGAACAGTGACGGAAGATGAAAAATGTGAACAGTGACCGGAAGATGAAATTTGTGAACAGTGACGGAAGATGAAATTTGTGAACAGTGACCGGAAGATGAAAAATGTGAACAGTGACCGGAAGATGAAAAATGTGAACAGTGACGGAAGATGAAAAATGTGAACAGTGACCGGAAGATGAAATTTGTGAACAGTGACCGGAAGATGAAAAATGTGAACAGTGACGGAAGATGAAATTTGTGAACAGTAACCGGAAGATGAATTTGTGAACAGTGACGGAAGATGAAATTTGTGAACAGTGACCGGAAGATGAATTTGTGAACAGTAACGGAAGATGAAATTTGTGAACAGTAACCGGAAGATGAATTTGTGAACAGTGACCGGAAGATGAAAAATGTGAACAGTGACCGGAAGATGAAATTTGTGAACAGTGACCGGATTTGTTAAAAATGTGAACAGTGACGGAAGATGAAATTTGTGAACAGTGACCGGAAGATGAAATTTGTGAACAGTAACCGGAAGATGAAATTTGTGAACAGTAACCGGAAGATGAAAAATGTGAACAGTGACCGGGAAGATGAAATTTGTGAACAGTGACCGGATTTGTTAAAAATGTGAACAGTGACCGGATGACTAAAATGTAAAAGACAAAACTGGCAACTTTAACATGATTACATAAAAACAAAGTTGTGGAAACAGAATGTATGAAAACCTTCAAACTTCAGAAAACGATTCAAAACATGATTTTTGAACATATCGGGAAAAACACGACGGAATTTTAAGGAAAAACAAATTACATAGAGGCTCTAACATGACAGAAACTTAAGAAAAATCACACTACATGGATAGCTCTAAAACCAGAAGCTGTCCATGCACAGACTAACAGAAAATATTCCAACCGAATTCCAGAATACTTCAAAACATAGTTCAACTGTCGAATACAGAGGTTTTAACAAGAGAAAGCTTAACCAACAGAATACCTTACATTATCTATATCCAACAGAATTTCCTACGGAGTTTTCAACAACCAAAATACAGAATCCTAACATAGTTTAAAAACCAAACACAGAATTCCAGTAGGGTTTACAGACATAGACTTTACTTTAAATACTTAAACCTCGGGACAGGATTTGTCTGGCTGCAGCAACCAACCCTGAGAGCTCGATCCGCCAAGTGCAACCTACACATCGGCCTGAGGCACCAAGTCCTCATCCACGGGATCCGTACCTACAACAGGGAGTCATCTATGAGCCTAGAGCTCAGTAAGAACATACTAGAATGCAGTGTGCATATGCTATGCATGAACATTTTCAAATACATGAACATTACATTACATTACGTTTCACTGGACAGGAAGGTATAAGTGGGAGGAGGAGCTGGCGCAACAGGATGTACATGCCACTTTAGGACATAACAGGAGTACTTGACAGGATGCCAGTCCTCGTCCACACTTAACCATACATTTTCTTTACAGGATTTTATCTTACTTACTTCAAAACCGGTGCTGAAAACATTTGCATGATTTTACAGGAAACGTGTATGCATGAATAAGTGAAATGCTTAAACTTAACATTCACAGATGACAGAATGAATACAACAGGAAAACAGAATATAACGGAAACACGTTTAACTTAAAACATAACCTAAAACCTATCTACCCGAACCAGACCTAGTACCTCCGAGTTGTAGGGCCTTAAGGGCCAACGTAGATGCATGAACTTACCTGTGTGCAGCCAAGTAGTATGCTCGAACGGTCTCTGGAAAGCTCGGACCTTTGCTGAAGAAAACGGAGAAACGCTGGAGAAACAAAGTGTGGAAGCTTTGTTTCAATCGCTTGGAAGAGAGAAAGCCGAGAGAGATAGGGGAAACAGAGAAGTGAATGAACATTCACGTAGGAGAAAGAACTTAACTTCTTCAACAAGCTGCCACATGTCAATCATCTATTTGTTTTCTCCCACCAACCTTAATTTCTTCCTAATTTGCCCTTTCATTGGTTTTTAACTAAACATTATTTAGTTTAATCGATACGGTCTCACGAATCACCCTCGCTCGATTAAACACATCGACAATTTTATTAAAACAATCATTGCATTCATATCGGAGAAAATTCTGCTTACATATTCGGGGAATAATTACATAGGCAAAAATGCCGGGTGTTACATTCCACCCACCTTAACAGAAATTTTGTCCCCAAAATTTGCCTAAGCAAAGAGATCCGGATATTGAGTCCTAACATCCGCTTCTCTTTCCCATGTGGCATCCTCCACATTGTGATTACGCCATAAAACTTTCACCAATGGGACCACTTTGTTGCGCAATACCTTGACTGAGGTATCAGAATCTGTATGGGCCTCTCTTCATATGTCAATGTCGGCATGATATCGAAGTCCACGTGTTCCACGATCTAAGTTGGATCTCGTACACATTTCCTCAGCATCGACACGTGAAAAACATTGTGTACTCCTTCCATAGACGCAGGTAACTGTAGTCTGTACGCCACGCTTCCCACACGCTTCAAGATGGGAAAAGGGCCAATGAACCTTGGGCTTAGCTTCCCTTTCTTTCCAAACCTCATCACGCCCTTGAAAGGTGACACCTTTAAGAATACTTCATCACCTTCAGCAAACTCTAAATCTCTTCTCCGATGGTCTGCATAGCTCTTCTGTCGACTTTGTGCAGCCTGGATTCTTTGCTTGATCGCCGTTATACCCCAGACATCTGTTGCAGTATTTCGGGGCCGATAAGCTTGGTTTCTCCGACTTCATCCCAACATAATGGGGATCTACACTTCCTGCCATAAAGTGCTTCATATGGAGCCATACCGATCGTAGCCTGGTAGCTATTGTTGTAAGCAAACTCCACAAGTGGCAGGTATCTACTCCAAGGAGCATGAAATTCCAGCACGCACGATCTTAGCATATCCTCCAATGTCTGAATCGTTCTCTCAGATTGTCCATCCGTCTGTGGGTGAAATGCCGTGCTGAAGTCCAATCTAGTGCCCAAGGAGCTTTGCAAACTTTTCCAAAATCTGGAAGTGAATCTGGGATCACGGTCTGAGACGATTGATACAGGAATGCCATGCAGCTTAATAATCTCACTAATATACAGCTCGGCATACTGATCCATGGTGAACGTCGTCGTCACAGGTAGAAAATGGGCCGACTTCGTTAATCTGTCCACTATGACCCAAATGCTATTATGGCCTTTAACTGTTCTTGGCAGACCAACAACGAAGTCCATTGTAACGTTCTCCCATTTCCATTCGGGAATCGAAAGAGGTTGAAGCGTTCCACTTGGTCGTTGATGTTCAGCTTTGACCTGTTGGCATATCATACAAGACTCCACATATTTTGCCACTTCATTCTTCATATTCGGCCACCAGAAGTGAAGTTTCAAATCCTGGTACATCTTCGGCTTCCAGGATGCACAGAGAAAGGAGATGAGTGGGCTTCCGATAGATGTGCTTCCGTAGCTCTTCGTCTTTTGGAACCTACCATCTGTTTTTGAACTTTAGAACTTCATCTCCCGAATAACTGAAATCGGAAGAAGCCATTGGTACTTGCTCACCATATCAGCCATCTCTTTTGAATTGGTCTTCTGAGCTTCTTTAATTCGGTCCAGGACGGTGGGTCGTAGCGTCAAATCTGCTAGTATGGCCGATAGCCCAGAAACCATCTCCATATCGAACTTCTGTATCTCCGTCCTCAAAGGCATTGATACGGCCGACATAACTGGTTGCATGGTAGTTGGCATCCTGCTCAGTGCATCAGCTACCACATTAGCTTTACCAGGATGGTATTTGATCTCAACATCGTAATCTTTCACAAATTCTAACCACCGCCTTTGTCTCATATTCAACTCTTTCTGAGTAAAGAGGTACTTCAAACTCTTGTGGTCAGAAAACACCTCACATGACCGTCCATATAGGTGGTTGTCTCCATACTTTCAGCGCAACTACAACTGCCGCTAACTCAAGGTCGTGAGTAGGGTAGTTTTGTTCATGGTTCTTCAACTGTCTTGATGCGTATGCTACCACTTTACCCTCTTGCATCAATACGCATCCCAGGCCAATCTTTGACGCATCACAGTATACGCTGAATTTGCCATCTTCAACTGGCAATACTAACAGAGGAGCAGTGGTTAATTTCTGCTTAAGTGTCTGAAAGCTCTCCTCACATGCTTCAGACCACTTGAACTTGATTTCCTTCCTTGTTAAGCTGGTCATAGGCTTCGCGATCACAGAAAACCCCTTGATGAATTTCCTGTAATAACCAGCTAGCCCGATAAAGCTTCGTACTTCACTTGCATTTCTCGGCCTGGGCCAATCCCTCACAGCCTGAATCTTGGCCGGGTCCACAGATACTCCTTCAGCAGACACCACGTGGCCCAAGAAATTAATCTTGTTTAACCAGAACTCACACTTTGACAGCTTGGCATATAATTGATGTTGCTTTAGGATTGACAGTACCATAGCCAAGTGTTTCTCATGCTCAGCCACACTCCTGGAATAAACCAGAATGTCGTCGATGAAAACGATCACAAATTTATCCAAGACATCATGGAATATCCTGTTCATTAGGTCCATAAATGCTGCCGGAGCATTAGTCAACCCGAACGACATCACCAAGAACTCGTAGTGTCCGTACCGGGTTCTGAAGGCAGTCTTTGGAATATCCTCAGCTCTGACCTTCAACTGGTAATAGCCGGAGCGTAAGTCAATCTTAGAAAATACCCGAGCCCCCTGTAGCTGATCAAACAAATCGTCAATCCTTGGCAACGGGTACTTATTCTTGATAGTCAACTTGTTCAGCTCACGGTAGTCAATACACATCCGTAGGGACCCATCCTTCTTCTTGACAAACAAGACGGGAGCACCCCACGGAGAGAAACTAGGGCGCACAAAGCCCTTGTCCATTAATTCTTTCAACTGAGCCTTCAACTCCTTCAGTTCAATTGGTGCCATACGGTACGGATTCTTCGATACTGGTTCCGCACCAGGATACACATCGATTTCAAACTCGATGTCACGATCAGGTGGCAATCCTGGTAAGTCATCTAAGAAACCTCTGAGAAGTCCCGGACTACCGGAATGTTTTGAAGTTCCACCTCATTTTGCCTTTGAACATCCACAACGTGGGCAAGAAATCCGATGCATCCTGACTTCATCAGTCGTTGAGCTTTCAAGGAAGATATCACAGGCATACGGTGTTTCTTCGGTACTGCCTGATAAGAGAATTCTACTTCATTTGGGCGCTTAAATGACACAAGCCCGGACCTACAGTTGATGGTGGCATAATGTCTAAATAGCCAGTCCATCCCCAGGATGACATCGTACCCTTTCATACCGATGACGATAAGATCGGCATAAAATTTCTGGTCTCCCACTGACACTATATCACCCGTACAACCTGCTCAGAGTGCATAAACTCTCCGGACGGTAGCATAACGCTGTAGGGCTGATCTGAGGACGTACTACAAAATTTTTGTCTAACTACAAAGTCCATGGCCACAAACGAATGTGTGGCCCCCGTGTCCCACAAGGTATAAGCAGGCACATTACATACTAATATTGTACTGTAATTGCTGTGTGCTGATCAGCATTATCGACGTCCTCCATCATTGCAAACACTCTAGGCATAGCACCAACGGCCTTGTGTCAGGCACGGACAATTCCGGACTTGATGGCCTTCTTTACCACACGGAAACCTTGACCAGTAAGAGCCTGCAGTCTCCTGTATGATTCTTCTGGGCAACGTGGGCAGACAGGAGGCTCGAGGAGCTCCCATAGGTCTCTTCCATTTGTCCTGGTAAGTAAGGGTCTCATTGGCCTTTAATGCCCCGTTCTGTTGCTGTTGAGGATGTACATTCTGAATCTTTTTGTGTTGTTGTTGAGGAGTATTCTTATAATTCCTCTCGGTGGTTCTCTCTGTCTCTGGGACTTTATTTCTAAGGCCTCCAGTTGATAAGCCTTGGCCACCACTTTCACATATGGTGCCTCATCAAAACCTCCAGTCGTGATTCCTCGCAGAAGGTCCATCTTTAAACCTTGAATAAACTGGTGCACCTTGTTCTCATCAGTGGCCACCATGTGTGTTGCATATCGGGATAGCGACTCAAATTTCTGAACATACTCGGCCACAGATCCATACTGTCGCAGCCGAGAAAACTCAAGTAACTTCTCCTTTCTCACTCCTCGGTCAAAGTACTTATCGTAGAAAATCCCCTTGAACCCTTCCCAGCTCAATGCCACTGTAGACGACAGTAACCGGAAGATGAAAAATGTGAACAGTGACGGAAGATGAAATTTGTGAACAGTGACCGGAAGATGAATTTGTGAACAGTAACGGAAGATGAAATTGTGAACAGTAACCGGAAGATGAAATTGTGAACAGTGACCGGAAGATGAAATTGTGAACAGTGACCGGAAGATGAAATTTGTGAACAGTAACCGGAAGATGAAATTTGTGAACAGTGACCGGAAGATGAAAAATGTGAACAGTGACGGAAGATGAAATTTGTGAACAGTGACGGAAGATGAAAAATGTGAACAGTGACCGGAAGATGAAATTTGTGAACAGTGACGGAAGATGAAATTTGTGAACAGTAACGGAAGATGAAATTTGTGAACAGTAACGGAAGATGAAATTGTGAACAGTGACCGGAAGATGAAATTGTGAACAGTAACCGGAAGATGAAAAATGTGAACAGTGACCGGAAGATGAAAAATGTGAACAGTGACGGAAGATGAAATTGTGAACAGTGACCGGAAGATGAATTTGTGAACAGTAACGGAAGATGAAATTGTGAACAGTGACCGGAAGATGAAAAATGTGAACAGTGACGGAAGATGAAATTGTGAACAGTAACCGGAAGATGAATTTGTGAACAGTAACGGAAGATGAAAAATGTGAACAGTGACCGGATTTGTTAAAAATGTGAACAGTGACCGGATTTGTTAAAAATGTGAACAGTGACCGGAAGATGAAAAATGTGAACAGTGACCGGATTTGTTAAAAATGTGAACAGTGACCGGAAGATGAAAAATGTGAACAGTGACCGGAAGATGAATTTGTGAACAGTGACCGGAAGATGAAATTGTGAACAGTGACCGGAAGATGAATTTGTGAACAGTAACCGGAAGATGAATTTGTGAACAGTGACGGAAGATGAAAAATGTGAACAGTGACCGGATTTGTTAAAAATGTGAACAGTGACCGGATTTGTTAAAAATGTGAACAGTGACGGAAGATGAAAAATGTGAACAGTGACGGAAGATGAAATTTGTGAACAGTGACCGGATTTGTTAAAAATGTGAACAGTGACCGGATTTGTTAAAAATGTGAACAGTGACCGGATTTGTTAAAAATGTGAACAGTGACGGAAGATGAAATTTGTGAACAGTGACCGGAAGATGAATTTGTGAACAGTGACCGGATTTGTTAAAAATGTGAACAGTGACCGGAAGATGAAAAATGTGAACAGTGACGGAAGATGAAATTTGTGAACAGTAACGGAAGATGAAATTGTGAACAGTGACGGAAGATGAAATTTGTGAACAGTGACCGGATTTGTTAAAAATGTGAACAGTGACCGGAAGATGAAATTGTGAACAGTAACGGAAGATGAAAAATGTGAACAGTGACGGAAGATGAAATTTGTGAACAGTAACCGGAAGATGAAATTTGTGAACAGTGACCGGAAGATGAAATTGTGAACAGTAACCGGAAGATGAATTTGTGAACAGTGACCGGAAGATGAAATTTGTGAACAGTGACGGAAGATGAAATTGTGAACAGTAACCGGAAGATGAATTTGTGAACAGTGACCGGAAGATGAATTTGTGAACAGTAACCGGAAGATGAAATTGTGAACAGTAACCGGAAGATGAAATTGTGAACAGTGACGGAAGATGAAATTGTGAACAGTAACCGGAAGATGAATTTGTGAACAGTAACGGAAGATGAAATTGTGAACAGTAACGGAAGATGAAATTTGTGAACAGTGACCGGAAGATGAAATTGTGAACAGTAACCGGAAGATGAAATTGTGAACAGTGACGGAAGATGAAATTTGTGAACAGTGACCGGAAGATGAAAAATGTGAACAGTGACGGAAGATGAAATTTGTGAACAGTAACGGAAGATGAAATTGTGAACAGTAACGGAAGATGAAATTGTGAACAGTAACGGAAGATGAAATTGTGAACAGTGACCGGATTTGTTAAAAATGTGAACAGTGACCGGAAGATGAATTTGTGAACAGTGACCGGAAGATGAATTTGTGAACAGTGACGGAAGATGAAATTGTGAACAGTGACCGGATTTGTTAAAAATGTGAACAGTGACCGGAGATGAAATTTGTGAACAGTGACCGGATTTGTTAAAAATGTGAACAGTGACCGGATTTGTTAAAAATGTGAACAGTGACCGGAAGATGAAAAATGTGAACAGTGACGGAAGATGAAATTTGTGAACAGTAACCGGAAGATGAAATTTGTGAACAGTGACCGGAAGATGAATTTGTGAACAGTAACGGAAGATGAAATTGTGAACAGTGACCGGAAGATGAAATTTGTGAACAGTAACCGGAAGATGAATTTGTGAACAGTAACCGGAAGATGAATTTGTGAACAGTAACCGGAAGATGAATTTGTGAACAGTAACGGAAGATGAAAAATGTGAACAGTGACCGGAAGATGAAAAATGTGAACAGTGACCGGAAGATGAAATTGTGAACAGTAACCGGAAGATGAAATTGTGAACAGTGACGGAAGATGAAATTGTGAACAGTGACGGAAGATGAAAAATGTGAACAGTGACCGGATTTGTTAAAAATGTGAACAGTGACCGGATTTGTTAAAAATGTGAACAGTGACGGAAGATGAAATTGTGAACAGTAACGGAAGATGAAATTGTGAACAGTAACGGAAGATGAAATTGTGAACAGTAACGGAAGATGAAAAATGTGAACAGTGACCGGAAGATGAAAAATGTGAACAGTGACGGAAGATGAAATTTGTGAACAGTAACCGGAAGATGAAATTTGTGAACAGTAACCGGAAGATGAATTTGTGAACAGTGACGGAAGATGAAATTGTGAACAGTGACCGGAAGATGAAATTTGTGAACAGTAACCGGAAGATGAATTTGTGAACAGTGACCGGATTTGTTAAAAATGTGAACAGTGACCGGAAGATGAATTTGTGAACAGTAACGGAAGATGAAATTGTGAACAGTGACCGGAAGATGAAAAATGTGAACAGTGACCGGAGATGAAATTTGTGAACAGTGACCGGAGATGAAATTTGTGAACAGTGACGGAAGATGAAATTGTGAACAGTGACGGAAGATGAAAAATGTGAACAGTGACCGGATTTGTTAAAAATGTGAACAGTGACCGGATTTGTTAAAAATGTGAACAGTGACGGAAGATGAAAAATGTGAACAGTGACGGAAGATGAAATTGTGAACAGTAACGGAAGATGAAAAATGTGAACAGTGACCGGAAGATGAAAAATGTGAACAGTGACGGAAGATGAAAAATGTGAACAGTGACCGGAAGATGAAATTGTGAACAGTAACCGGAAGATGAAATTTGTGAACAGTGACCGGAAGATGAAATTGTGAACAGTGACCGGAAGATGAAAAATGTGAACAGTGACCGGAAGATGAATTTGTGAACAGTAACGGAAGATGAAAAATGTGAACAGTGACGGAAGATGAAATTGTGAACAGTGACCGGAAGATGAAATTTGTGAACAGTGACCGGAAGATGAAATTTGTGAACAGTAACCGGAAGATGAAATTTGTGAACAGTGACCGGAAGATGAAATTGTGAACAGTAACCGGAAGATGAAATTTGTGAACAGTGGACCGGAAGATGAAATTTGTGAACAGTGACCGGAAGATGAAATTGTGAACAGTGACCGGATTTGTTAAAAATGTGAACAGTGACCGGAAGATGAAATTTGTGAACAGTGACCGGAGATGAAATTTGTGAACAGTGACGGAAGATGAAATTGTGAACAGTAACCGGAAGATGAAATTGTGAACAGTAACCGGAAGATGAAATTTGTGAACAGTGACCGGAAGATGAAATTTGTGAACAGTGACCGGATTTGTTAAAAATGTGAACAGTGACGGAAGATGAAATTGTGAACAGTGACCGGAAGATGAAATTTGTGAACAGTAACCGGAAGATGAAAAATGTGAACAGTGACCGGATTTGTTAAAAATGTGAACAGTGACGGAAGATGAAAAATGTGAACAGTGACCGGAAGATGAAAAATGTGAACAGTGACGGAAGATGAAATTTGTGAACAGTGACGGAAGATGAAATTGTGAACAGTAACCGGAAGATGAATTTGTGAACAGTAACGGAAGATGAAAAATGTGAACAGTGACCGGAAGATGAATTTGTGAACAGTAACGGAAGATGAAATTTGTGAACAGTAACCGGAAGATGAAAAATGTGAACAGTGACCGGATTTGTTAAAAATGTGAACAGTGACGGAAGATGAAATTGTGAACAGTAACCGGAAGATGAAATTGTGAACAGTGACCGGAAGATGAAATTTGTGAACAGTGACGGAAGATGAAATTTGTGAACAGTGACGGAAGATGAAATTGTGAACAGTGACGGAAGATGAAATTGTGAACAGTGACGGAAGATGAAATTGTGAACAGTGACGGAAGATGAAATTTGTGAACAGTAACGGAAGATGAAATTTGTGAACAGTGACGGAAGATGAAATTGTGAACAGTGACCGGATTTGTTAAAAATGTGAACAGTGACGGAAGATGAAATTTGTGAACAGTGACGGAAGATGAAATTTGTGAACAGTAACCGGAAGATGAAATTTGTGAACAGTAACCGGAAGATGAAATTTGTGAACAGTAACCGGAAGATGAAATTGTGAACAGTGACCGGATTTGTTAAAAATGTGAACAGTGACCGGATTTGTTAAAAATGTGAACAGTGACCGGAAGATGAAATTGTGAACAGTGACGGAAGATGAAATTGTGAACAGTAACCGGAAGATGAAAAATGTGAACAGTGACCGGAAGATGAAATTGTGAACAGTAACCGGAAGATGAAATTGTGAACAGTAACCGGAAGATGAAATTGTGAACAGTAACCGGAAGATGAATTTGTGAACAGTGACCGGATTTGTTAAAAATGTGAACAGTGACCGGATTTGTTAAAAATGTGAACAGTGACCGGAAGATGAAATTGTGAACAGTAACCGGAAGATGAAATTGTGAACAGTAACCGGAAGATGAAAAATGTGAACAGTGACGGAAGATGAAATTTGTGAACAGTAACCGGAAGATGAAATTTGTGAACAGTGACCGGATTTGTTAAAAATGTGAACAGTGACGGAAGATGAAATTGTGAACAGTGACGGAAGATGAAATTGTGAACAGTGACGGAAGATGAAATTGTGAACAGTAACGGAAGATGAAATTGTGAACAGTAACCGGAAGATGAAATTGTGAACAGTGACGGAAGATGAAATTTGTGAACAGTGACCGGATTTGTTAAAAATGTGAACAGTGACCGGATTTGTTAAAAATGTGAACAGTGACCGGAAGATGAAATTGTGAACAGTGACCGGATTTGTTAAAAATGTGAACAGTGACGGAAGATGAAAAATGTGAACAGTGACGGAAGATGAAAAATGTGAACAGTGACGGAAGATGAAATTGTGAACAGTAACCGGAAGATGAATTTGTGAACAGTAACGGAAGATGAAATTGTGAACAGTAACCGGAAGATGAAATTGTGAACAGTAACCGGAAGATGAAATTGTGAACAGTGACCGGAAGATGAAATTGTGAACAGTGACCGGATTTGTTAAAAATGTGAACAGTGACGGAAGATGAAAAATGTGAACAGTGACCGGAAGATGAAATTGTGAACAGTAACCGGAAGATGAAATTTGTGAACAGTAACCGGAAGATGAAATTGTGAACAGTGACCGGATTTGTTAAAAATGTGAACAGTGACGGAAGATGAAATTTGTGAACAGTAACCGGAAGATGAAATTGTGAACAGTGACCGGATTTGTTAAAAATGTGAACAGTGACGGAAGATGAAATTGTGAACAGTAACCGGAAGATGAAATTGTGAACAGTGACGGAAGATGAAAAATGTGAACAGTGACGGAAGATGAAATTGTGAACAGTAACGGAAGATGAAATTGTGAACAGTGACGGAAGATGAAATTTGTGAACAGTAACCGGAAGATGAAATTGTGAACAGTGACCGGATGACTAAAAATGTAAAAGACAAAACTGGCAACTTTTAACATGATTACATAAAAACAAAAGTTGTGGAAACAGAATGTATGAAAACTTCAAACTTCAGAAAACGATTCAAAACATGATTTTTGAACATATCGGGAAAAACACGACGGAATTTTAAGGAAAAACAAATTACATAGATGGCTCTAACATGACAGAAACTTAAGAAAAATCACACTACATGGATAGCTCTAAAACCAGAAGCTGTCCATGCACAGACTAACAGAAAATATTCCAAACGAATTCCAGAATACTTCAAAACATAGTTCAACTGTCGAATACAGAGGTTAACAAAGAAAAGACTGAACTGGTGCACCCCATGGCGAATAACTCGGGCGTATGAACCCTTTCTCCAACAATTCCTCCAACTGCTTCTTTAGTTCCTTGAGTTCAGTTGGTGCTAATCTGTATGGATTCTTAGACACAGGTTCAGCACCAGGATAAACATCAACTACAAATTTTATCTCTCTATCAGGTGGTAAACCAGGCAGGTCATCAAGGAAAACTTCAGGGAAATCTTGAGCTACCAAAACATTTTGGAGACTCAGTTCTCCTACCAGTTTCGTGTCCATAACACTGGCCAAAAAGCATGAATACTCACTGCATAAGGAAGGTCTAGCACTAAAAGCGGCTAAAACAGACATCCTCTTATCTTTCTTCGAGGCTTGGAAAGTGTGTCTTGAACCACCAGGGGGTTGAAAACTAACTAAGCCAGTCCTACAATCTATTGTGGCATAATGCTTAAATAACCAATCCATTCCTAAGATCACATCAAATCCCATGATCTCTAAAATAATGAGATCAGTAGGTAGATCATCATCCCCTACTGTCACTACACTATTAAACAACACACGGCTAGAGCGCATGCGTTCACCAGAAGGTAAAGCAACATTGAACACATGCATAGTAGGTGAAGACTTAACATCTAACTTAGCAGCAAATGCAGATGCTATGAAGGAATGTGTTGCACCGGAATCTAGTAAAGCAAAAGCAGGCATAAAATTGACTAGTATGGTACCTGAAACAACAGCGGGCTGGTCTTCATCACCTGACTCTACCATGGAGTATACCCTTGGCTTTATATTCGCAGGGCCATTCTTCAGAGCTGGACAATCCCTATATATGTGACCAACTTTACTACAATTATAACAGCGAAGGATTTTGGGCTTTGGGCAATCCTTAAGTAGATGCCAGGTCTCCTCACAATTGAAACACTTCCCGGCGCTAAGTCTACACTCTCCCGGGTGAAATCTTGAACACTTCGGGCATTGAGGGAACTTCCTAGTGTCTTGTACTTTATTCACCTTTCCTTGGCTGCCCTGGCCTTCACTGGGCCTCTTCATTCCCCTCTGCTGGTACGGCTGAGTGAACTTTCTTGGAGCAGCACTGTAACGCCCCCGAACCCACCCTGGCTCGGTGCGTTACTTGGCTCACTCTAACCCCAATAATTTAAATAAAATCAAACACAGCAAAATTAAAACTAAATCTCCCGATGCTTACTTAAGTCATACCTAGCTACCTAGACTCACTAATTCCCCTTAATCTTAACCGCTAAGCACCACGGCGTCCTTCCCGAAAATTTCGGCAAAGTAACGCCTGAAAATGGCACCACCAAAATGCTAGATACCTGCATACAATCCAATCCCAAACAATCCAGAATAATCTTACTTCACTAACCAGCTATCCACTCAACAATCCCACATATAAAAACCTCCAAATACAGGGCAACACATCACCCTTAACCTAACTATATACAACAAATACAATTAGTTACGCTTTCCCATCATTTCTACAAACAGACATCTAAAATAAACTATCAAATATAAAGCCCCACATCTCCCGAAGACCATGGTGGAGTCGCCCCGACAACTGCCCGCACCGGCACGCCCCGTGCATCTCCGACTGCTCCCAAGTCTTGGCTGACTCACATAGCTCACCTGTACCCGCGTCGTTACCTAAACCACAGAACACACACACACACACGTAAGCTTACGCTTAGCAAGTAGGGGATAACAATTATAGACAAGTACAATGCACACACAACTCTTACACAACCCTAACACAACAACACAAACACCCCAAGACAACTCAACAAACCGACTCAACACAACACGACGACACGACCAAACAATACTAGTTGCCCGCACCGCACCGAAGTGCCTTACTCATTGCCATGCCGGACAATGCCACACCACACAACAATGCCACCACACAATAGCACAACATATACAGCTTCCACTATTTGCTCATGCACGTTATCAACGGGACGTTAAACCCTCTAGTGCATCTTGCACTTTAACGACGAGGCATTCAACTCCCTAGTGCATACTCTCTAGCACGTTAACGACGAGACGTTAAACCCTCTAGTGCTATTGCACGTTAACGACGAGGCGTTCAACTCCCTAGTGCATACTCTCTAACACGTTAACGACGAGACGTTAAACCCTCTAGTGCTATTGCACGTTAACGACGAGGCGTTCAACTCCCTAGTGCATACTCTCTAGCACGTTAACGACGAGACGTTAAACCCTCTAGTGCTATTGCACGTTAACGACGAGGCGTTCAACTCCCTAGTGCATACTCTCTAGCACGTTAACGACGAGACGTTAAACCCTCTAGTGCTATTGCACGTTAACGACGAGGCGTTCAACTCCCTAGTGCATACTCTCTAGCACGTTAACGACGAGACGTTAAACCCTCTAGTGCTATTGCACGTTAACGACGAGGCGTTCAACTCCCTAGTGCATACTCTCTAGCACGTTAACGACGAGACGTTAAACCCTCTAGTGCTATTGCACGTTAACGACGAGGCGTTCAACTCCCTAGTGCATACGCTCTAGCACATTAACGACGAGACGTTAAACCCTCTAGTGCTATTGCACGTTAACGACGAGCCGTTCAACTCCCTAGTGCATACTCTCTAGCACGTTAACGACGAGACGTTAAACCCTCTAGTGCTATTGCACATTAACGACGAGGCGTTCAACTCCCTAGTGCATACTTTTAAATGTTTTAAAGGTTAGATTTCAATTCCGATTTCGATTCTGGTTTCGATTTCGGTTTAGGTTCCGCTTAGAGTCTATTTAAAGTATAGGTGCAAAAAAAAATATATAGTACAGGAAATACGGGTACAGTATTAGAGTCATGACATCTTATGGTATCAGAGCCCCCGGGTTTTAAAATCGGTTCTGTAGACTGCTCGACTGCACAGCCACTACGCAGACATTCTTCATCAACTATAAGTATGTTTATAGTTTTATTTGATTTCTGTTTCTTAGAGTATTTGCTTTTATATTTTATAGGAGTTATATAAACATGGTGCGACGAGGGAATGACCGAGACGACCGAGATGATACTCTCAAGGATTTTATTGCCCAGCAGTCCTAGCACATGGAGCGTCAGACTCAGCAGATGGAGAGACAGTCTCAACAGCTGGGTACGCTTATAGACAGAGAGGGCGTTAGAGCTCGGGACATAGCGGTTTCGGGTAACCATGGGATGGAGAGATTTCAGAAGCTCTAGCCCCCAGTATTTGGCGGACAGTTCACTGATCCCTCTTCAGCTGAGGAGTGGATTCGTACTATGGAGGACATGCTGGCATATGCTAGCATAGAGGACGGAGAGAAGGTGGCGTTGGTGACTTACCACCTAGCTTTAGATGCCAGATTCTGGTGGGACGCAGTGAAGACGACCACCGATGTGACTGTTATGGGCTGGGAGAGATTCAGGACTTTGTTTTACGATAAATATTTCAGCCATACCGTGCACGAGGCGAAGATGGTTGAGTTTATGCAGTTGTGGCAGACTGCTTCTATTGCCGAGTACGTTAAGAGATTTGAGGCGCTGTCTCGATTTGCTCCACGGCAGGTCAGCGTCAACGAGGACAAGGTGCGCTGGTTTTTGCAGGGACTTAGCCAGGAGTTCCGGATGCGCCTTACGATATCAGGGGTACGTAATGTATCCTACGACGAGATAGTGGCCAAAGCCCTCGACATAGAGGCTGTTGAGCAGGGTTCTACCAGACCGAGGGAGCCATCTAAGGGATTCTTCCGAGAGATCCGACCTCAGTCACTGAACCGAGGTTGGCAGCCGAGAGCACAGCCCCAACAGCAGCAGAGGGGTGTGAAGAGACCTCTTGAGGGAGGTCACGACCGGGGAAAGGGGAAGCAGGTACAGGGTGCTTCTCAGGCACCTGTCTGCCCTAAATGTTAGAAGGAGAACACTAGCCAGTGCAGATTTGACATGGGTGTATGCTACCGATGTGGAGATGCGGGCCATTTTGTGAGAGACTGCCCGAAGCAGGGCCGAGATCAGCCAGGCAGTGATCAGAGGAGGATTATGCCGAGGATCTTTGCGTTTATAGAGCCTGGTGATGTCGACGATGAGGCTCATCCTTCAGTGATAGCAGGTACTATTCTTATTATGGGCACAACCGTCTTTACATTGCTGGACACAGGAGCTACGCACTCGTTCATATCTACTGCTTGCATGTCTAGATTGGGGTTAGAGTCTGAGCTATCAGAGTATGAGTATAGTGTGATGCTGCCTTCGGGAGAGCATATGCAGTCAGATCATATTCTCCAGGGCAATGCAGTCTCAGTGGGGGGTAATACCCTCTATGCTTGCATGATTGTTATGAGCATAGAGCGGTACGATCTTATTTTTGGGATGGACTGGCTAGCACAACACTTCGCCACCATCGACTGTCGCTCTGGGATTGTGACCTTCTGACCCCCGGACAGAGCTGAGTTTTCATATCAGGCGATGAACTGATTGAGTGGATCACCTATCTCTTATCGTATGGAGGTCAACGAGCAGTTCAAAGGTGCGTGCTCTATTTATTTGGCCTCAGTTTTTGATATTCAGTTGCTCAGCAGAGTGAAGCCGAGCGACATTCCTATTGTCAGAGACTTCTCTGAGATATTCCTCGATGATCTTCCCGGATTGCCACCGGACCGGGAGTTCGAATTCATTATTGATGTTTATCCTAACACCGCGCCAAGGTTTAAAAACCCGTATCAATTGGCACCAGCTGAGTTGAGAGAGTTGAGGACTCAGCTCGACGAGTTGCTGGAGAAGAGTTTCATTTGACCCAGCGTTTCACCCTGGGGTGCGCCCGTTCTGTTTGTTAAAAAGAAAGACGGGACCCTCAGGATGTGTATTGATTACCGGGAACTGAATAAGCTCACAGTGAAAAATAAGTATCCACTGCCCCGGATTGACGACTTGTTTGATCAGCTACAGGGTGCTCGAGTGTTTTCCAGGATTGACCTACGCTCGGGTTATTATCAGCTGAAGGTCCGGAGGGATGACGTGCCGAAAACGGCGTTCAGAACGAGGTATGGACATTATGAGTTCCTTGTTATGTCTTTTGGACTTACTAATGCCCTTGCAGCGTTCATGGACTTGATGAACCGTGTCTTCAAGGAGTATCTGGACAAGTTCGTGGTGGTTTTCATCGACGATATCCTGATTTACTCTAAGACGAAGGAAGAGCACGAGGAGCATCTGATGATCGTTTTACAGATTCTGAGTCAACGCCAGCTTTATCCAAAGTTTTCAAAGTGCGAGTTCTGGCTTGACAGAGTGAGCTTCCTTGGCCATATCATATCACAGGACGGAGTTTCTGTGGATCCGAGCAAGATTCAGGTGGTCAGAGATTGGCCACAGCCGAAGAACGTACGTGAGGTGCGTGGATTTCTCGGATTGGCCGGTTATTATGTTGCGAAAAATCGTGATACGCAAGTGCACGTGTCGCAAAAGTAATAAAGTGTGTAAAAGTACGAGTGTCGGTCCCACGAGGAATAATTATGTTAAATATTTAATATCTAATTTTCAGTTTAATTTGAAAAGAAATAATAAGTGATTTTTGGATTTTAAACTAAAATAATTCAAATGAAAATCAATTAACAATTTAAATAAAAGATTCGAATGTAAAAGAGTAAGATTATATGATGAGAAAATCCAGGGTTCCGATTTCACTTAGCTAATCCTATTTATTAAACCTAATTCAAGTAATTAAATTCTATTCCGTCGTGTTGATGGCAATTTCACGAAAATATTCATAAATCTCTCTCGAGCAAAAACAAACTTATTCAATTAACGAATTATCACCTCTCGGTCTCTAATCCTGAGAATTAATTGAATACATTAAGAATAAGAAATTATATTACCACTCAAACGCCCTAACTATCTCTAGCCTAGGGTTCTTTTTAAGGCAAACTATTCAGTGCACAGTTAAATTCTCCGCTCTCGCATCCCGAATTAACCCTAAAGTACTTAGTTTTGGTGATCAATCAAACCTAAGTATTACGTTCAGAATAGATTACTCAACACAGAAAAGGAACAGAAAATTAAACACTCGAATCAAGAAAAATAAATAATCATAGCAAAAGTTACATCGAAACCATAGAACGAGAAGTTTAGTTCATGCTAAAAATAAGATAAACAATAATAATACTATAACGTAGCATAATGAAACAGTAGAAATAAAAATAAAATAAAACTATGCTGTTGTTCAAGTCGCCTCCAGAATTGCTTCTCTGTCGCCGCCTCTGAATTTGCCGAATATAGCATACTCCTCCGACTCCAGAATGTTTGAATTAATATAGAGAAGCCGTATGCTCTAGGTTTAATTCAATCTCTCTTCTCAAGATCAATGGTTAAGATTTACTGATGCTTTAAATTAACGGTGCAGATTAGAAGTCAAACTCTTTCCAAAATTGTAAAAAGTCAGCGATCGATCGCTGACAAGCATAGAGATCGATCGCGGCATGTCGTTATTTGCAAACAAGTCTTGTGTAGCGATCGATCTCTTGGCATGTACAGAGATCGATCGCTGTTTCCTTTAAATATATGTGTAGCGATCGATCTCTGCATTTCATAGAGATCGATCGCTGCTGCTTTATGGTAATTACTTCTCCATCTTTTCTCTTTTCCTGAACTTTGAATTTTTCTTCTTTTTCACCTCTTTTCCGCCTCCTGTTCTAAATACAATATCTACGCACTTGCACACAATTTATCAAATTTCTTCAAACGTTTGAGAAAAACTTATCACATCAAGTATAAAAAAGTATAAATAAGTGTGTAAAATACACACTTATCACACCCCCAAACTTGAATGAAAGCTTGTCCTCAAGCGAACAAAATACAATTCAGTTAACACAAATATATAATCTCAATTTAAAATTTGCTCGATAAAATATAACTATGGTAAAGCAATTGTAACACCCGGTTTATTAGAATTAAAATAATCTATTAATCTTCTAAGTGTGAATTTTATAGAATGAAATTAGGGGTAAAATCAATTAGGTTAATGAGTAACTAAGTGAGGGCATAAGGGTAATTGTCAATTTTGCAAATGGATAACGTATTTAAGGAAAGAGTAAATGAGGTATAGCCGTCATACTCATTTCACTCTCGGTTTTCAGCTCAACCCAGCAGAGCTCTCTAGGCGATTTCCTCACCGATTCCTCCAACCCAGGTGAGTTTTGATTCGATTAATTGCTGATTTTAGTACCTAGGTAGCTTAAGGATCCCAACGTATGCATTTTGTTAATGTTACGAGTGAGAGATTCTGCTTGAGGATTAGAGCAGAATCGGGAATGTTAGATAAATAGAAATGCCCAACCCACTCCTTAGATTTCTGAATAGCTTAGATTGAGGTTTAACGTTCTGTTTATGAATATAGGTGAAAGGTAGCTCTTAACCGAGCATTTGCAAGGAATCCAGGTAAGTAAAGTATTGCTTGTGCCTTCGGGCCTACATCACAAAACAGTAGGTTTATGTATGCTTGAATATTTCTATTGTCCATGCATCATGTTTTTGTTAAAAGTTACGAAAATGAATTTCATGTAAGGAATGGTAAGGTATGAACTGTATGCGACAGACAAACTATTAAGGGAACTAATCCACCCCTTAACTTATGAAGGGATTTAGACATTGGGAGAATTGATCCCACTCCCAAGGGAACCATGGGATCAGATCAGCTGTTAAGGGAATTCATCCGCCCCTTAATTGAGTATGAGGATGTAGACATTGGGAGAATTGATCCCACTCCCAAGGGAACCATGGGATCTGATCATGATATGAACGAATATGTATGCCACTGAGAGGAGAAAATAGAAACTGCATATTTAGGAGTTTAAGCTCAGCATTTTATTTCATTCATATACTGCTTTACTTACTTAGCATTAGGCTAATAGATGAGTTTTGTGATGTAGGTGAAGAAGTGTTAGCAGGTGTGTCTCCTGATCATGTTGAGGAATAGTGGACGTTGGAGGAGTGCATTCAGGCCTCGACATGGTAACTGATGGGGCGGTTTAGCATGTTGTTTACAGATGTAGAGGTTTAGTGGATAATGATTTAAATCGAGTATATGGAGTTTTTAGTAAAGGAGATTACAGCTGCTTGACTTCGTTTTTCGAAAATTTCTGATTTTCATGTTCTTACTGATTTTGATCAATACAATGACTTGGAGTGTTATGAATGGATTTTTGGTAAAATGTTTTAAGTCTGTTAGATAGTCGAATCTTTCTCGGGTTATAGACAGGTTGTTTAGTCCATTGGTGGGAATTGAATAATTTTGTATCAGTGGATATGTGTAGAGGTTTATTGCGTTCTGTTGAAAGGAATTGTGTTGATGTCTATCGGAAGAGGGAAGTCTACCGGTAGATGTCTCATGTTTGTCTTCCAGCTGACGTCATCGGAAGAGTAAAGTATTTGTCTTCCGGCTGACGTCATCGGCAGAAGAAATGTAATGGAAGTCGGGTGAGTATGTCTTCCGGCTGACGTCATCGGAAGAGGAAAGCATTTGTCTTCCGGCTGACGTCATCGGCAGAAGAAGTGTAAGGGAAGTCGGGTGAGTATGTCTTCCGGCTGACGTCATCGGAAGAGGAAAGCATTTGTCTTCCGGCTGACGTCATCGGCAGAAGAAGTGTAAGGGAAGTCGGGTGAGAATGTCTTCCGGCTGACGTCATCGGAAGAGGAAAGCATTTGTCTTCCGGCTGACGTCATCGGCAGAAGAAGTGTAAGGGAAGTCGGGTGAGTATGTCTTCCGGCTGACGTCATCGGAAGAGTAAAGTAATTGTCTTCCGGCTGACGTCATCGGAAGAGGAAATAGGTATTTTGTCGTTTACTGACCGGAAGAGGGAATGGGTGTTTCGTCGTTTTCGGTTGATGCCGCTGACGTCACCGGAAAACGAAATAGGTGATTTGTCGTTTTGTCACTGATGAAGTCTTCGGTTTTCTATTTCTGCTTCTTTCGTTGACCTTGTCGTCGGCAGATGACTTCAACACTTCCGTTAATCACCCCAACAGTATATTCTACAGTTCGTCTAACTTCATAGTTGTTTAAATGATTTTCCGCTGCAAAGTTTTCAAATGTTTTGAATGTATAGAAAATGTCAAATTTTGACTGTCGAATGAAGTTTTAAAATTTATCCGAAAATTTCTTAGTCATGGTCAAGTAATGAGTAGCGACCCGGGTTTAGATAATTCGGGGCGTTACAGCAATCTTAATCAAGATTTTCGGTAATTTGTCTCAGCTTGAAATAGATCCATACTAAAATACCAAGATAAATACCTTGCAAAAGAAGTTAATTCATGTTAGCGCATTGAAAATGACTTACTTAGAAATCTTCGTGTGTGTGTGCGTTCATTCTCATTCTCTTCTAATTGTTGGTTCAATTAATGTAGCTACAGGTAAGGGATGTATTCTTATTTTGCTCGGGATCACTCCAGTCACTCTAATCGTTCATCAACTTTGTCCACTATCCAACTAATAACAAATATCTATAAATCAAAACAAAAGTCAATAGGTCTTCACAAGCTTGTAATGAAAGGCCGGGTTAAGGGGTAGGATTTTATGGAATCAAGCGAATACTTAGAGCACCAATCTTTCCACCTTATTTCACCCATTCCAAACTTTCTTTTATTCACTTACTCACTTATCGAATTCATTCAAACTTTCTTTTCCTCGGCCACCCCCAAACGTGAATCCTTCAATATCACCATCTTCAACTCCGTTGTCAAGATAACATAAAGCTCACATAAAATAAAAATTAGAATAAAGCTGAACTTTTCAACAAATAGCTTCGCATGACAAAGAAGTTGCTCTTGATTTTCACCAGCTCCTTGTTTCAACTCTCCCCTAATTAGATCAATATCTCTGTGCTCATTTAATAGGGTAGGAACAATATAGATCGGGCTAGGCTAAGTTCAGGTGACAAATGAATTGTAAATAATAGGCTCAAAAGGGTAACTATGGGTGTCACTGAATGACACGACAAGGTAGGCTCAGAAAGCTCAAACAGTTCAAAGATGGCCTAAATCATTCTCTTGTTTTGAAAAATTTCAATTTGCATTCGCGGATATTAGGCAAAACCAAGAAAGATATTTCCTCACAATATTCGCAATCTCACTAAATTTGACTGGTGCTACACTCCCTTACTGTGTTTACCCTCTTTCACTTCCTTACAGTATTTGGGTCTCACTCTCAGTAGATTACACAAATATTACCAACAAATAAAATCAAACAAGAATGAAAACGTGCTCAGATTTGTGAAAATAACTATGTCAGCTCTAATCAATGCAGCTAAAACAAATTAATCTTTCACTCAGCATATCTCAAGGAATTAAAGCATGAATCTATTTCTATTTAAATCATCATAGACACCTAAACCAAGATTTCAGAATGCACAACCATGTTATATCGCAAATGTTCAACAACGCAGATTAAAAAAATTAATTGAAGCCAGCAAAACACCCCCAAACTTGAATTCAACATTGTCCTCAATGTTATATAAAGCATACAAGACAAAGGTAAAGGAAAGGGTGTACCTCAATCTGAGTCCGACATATCATCATTCGCAGTATCGCGTGGATTGGCAAACGGCTGCAGTAAGTGCTCTGGATAAGTAGGAATAGGTGGTGCTGGTCGAGACGACTCTCCACGCTGACCATGGCGTGCCTCAATATATTGCGCTACAAATAGGGAGTGCTCTAAGAAGCGCTGTTCTAGATGGGTCTGCCGAGCATGGAGCCTCTCATGTTGAGTAGTCAGATTGGCCACCATTCGCCCCACATCATCAAGCGTATAAGAGATAGGAGGCATGGATGAAGAGGAGGTGCCGATGGTGGGTGGTGCAACAGGTTGACTCTCATAGCGATGTTTTGTGCGAGCCTCTCTGCGAGCCTCCTCATACTGCATACGCCGTCTGCGAGGGAGATCCACTGGTTGAGGAGGAATGGCTGCCATGTTATCAAGGTCGTCAAATCCCAATCCATTACTTCAGGCTATCCCATGGGGCCAATCCGCGATCCTGGCAATAATATTAGGTGAGCTGTACACCATCTGTTGGATCCACGGTTCGTCTGTGGAGCTCATAGGGACATTGGCTGCAGCGCAGAGATGAGTGATAAGAACCGGATGAATATGCCCTCCCGTGCTAGATCCTCTACTGCAAGTGAGAATATTGCTATAAATGAGACGGCCAACGTCGATAGATCGGCCTGTTAGAATACAGTAGAGAAGCACTGCACGATCCTTGGTGAATTCTGTCTTTTGAGATGTCGGCATTAAATTACCCCTTATGAACCGACACCAAGCTTGGGCATAACGATTCAAACAGCTGGTTAACAAATGGAGTGGGTGAGGGGGTTGTTTCGCAGAATATATCCAAGTGGAATTTCGATGCCCTAGCTCACGCAAGATCATATCATAATCAGGTTCGGTCATCATGGTGTGAAGCTCATCCGGAAAAGAATCTTCAAGACCAAACTTAGCATTGATAGCTGCAGCAGAGAAGTCAATAACTTTGTTGCGTACTTTAATTGAACCAACCCCTGCCGCTGCTCTGAGGTTAGCGTAGAATTCCCGGACCACGCTAATATTGGCCTCTCCTCCCAGCACAGCCACTGACTCCCATCTTCTTCTCTGGAGCATGGCTAAAATGTCACCATCCTTAGATGTGGGTTGAAACTGGATTTCACAAATAATGGCCTTGTCCTTTACCATAAAGTCTTGATAATAATTCGCAGCCAGAGGGTTCAGGAATGAGTGTTGGACGGGTGGAAATGAAACTAGACTGGTGTTGGCTCGTGATCTTCTCGGCGGCATGTTGAACTAGCTCACGAAATATCCTGTTTCTGCACACACAAAACCAAAGACAACCAATCCACCAAACATAGCCGTCGAATAGTTAGGCACTTAGATAATCAATTATGAAAGCAAAAAGTAGCAATACAGATGTGGAACTATAGCAGAACAGAAACCCGAAACACCCTCAAAATGAAACAGAAACACAAACACATTGGCAATTTGATGTTCACAGCAAACCGACAAGAAATGTATGCCAAAGAGAATTTACATAGAGTGACCAAGCCTCAGCAATAATCTGAACCATTTCCAAAATTACAATCAATGGTGCCCGAATTGATTACAATATACAGCAAGTGAAATTATTTGCAAAATCTCAAAGGAGAACCAGAAATAGATCAAGGCCGAGAACAATCGAAAAAACAAAAAATGCAGAACCTACCCAGGTGCGAGGAAGAGAATAAATTAAATCAGAGAAATGTACCTGGTGTCGGGAAACAAATCGGGGTTGTGCGCGGTAGAAAACAAGAGAAACGAGAGAAATGAAAATGGTGATGCAGCGAACGAGCGCAGTTGAGACAATGGAGATCGTGGTGTAGTTCACGGTGGAGAGAAGGAAAAACAGGGATAGGGTTTTAAGCAGAGAAAATGAGAAGTGTTATAAAAATGTAAAGTGTCGGGTATAAAAATACCCGACTAGAGGCAGCGATCGATTTCTGCCTCATGACAGCGATCGATCGCTGCCTCTAACAAAAATAAAATGATTTTTTTTTTAATTTTATTTAATTTGTAAAAAAAAAAATAAATTCAAAATAAACTAAAACTAAAAACGCAAATAACAGAAAAAATACTAATAATAATAATAATAATAATAATAATAATAATAATAAAAAAAGTAAACTAAAATAAAATAGAATAAAAATAAAAATAAAAATAAAAAGATAGAATAAAATAAAATACATTAATGGGTTACCTCCCACCAAGTGCTTGATTTACCGTCTTCAGCTTGACGATATGCTGCGTCATGTGGGATCGAGATATATAATGGAATTTGTATTTTTAACCGTACCGTCCCAATATGATAACCATTGTTGCCCATTTACCAATTTATCATTTGCCAGAAGTTTGTTGTAGTCGGGTGGTTTCTTTATATGTGGTAGGACCCGTAATGGCGACTCCCCCAAACTTTCAATAGACTGCTTCCCATTAGGCTCAAGAAAATTGTTTGGTTAACGTGAAGCCTCTATTGGGTACTCCAGTGATTTATACACCTTGAATGTGACATCTTCATCCTATATGTGCAATTTAAGTTCTCCTTTTCTTAGATCAATTACAGCACCCCCTGTGGCTAAGAATGGTCGACCTAATATTATAGGGATGCCACGATCTTCCTCCATATCAAGAATCAAGAAATCAGCGGGAAAAATAAACTTGTCGACTTTGTTGAGGACATCTTCAATAACCCCATACGGATGCTTTATAGAACGATCGGCCATCTGTAGAACTACACTTGTGGGATTTGCGTCGCCAATACCAAGCCTCCGAAATATAGATAGAGGCATCATGTTAATGCTCGCTCCCAAATCACAAAGTGCCCTTTCAAATATAGAATTCCCAATTACGCATGGAATAGTGAAACTTCCTGGGTCTTTCAGTTTTTGTGGAAGCTTCCTCTGAATAATAGCACTGCATTCTTCTGTAAGAGCTATAAAACCACACTCCTCTATTTTGCGCTTGTGGGAAAGAATATCTTTTAAAAATTTTGCATATTTAGGCATTTTCTCGAGAGCTTCAGCGAATGGAATGTTGATGTGGAGCTTTTTGAAGATATCAAGGAACTTAGCAAACTGGTTATCAAACTTTGCATTTTTCAGGCGTTGTGGGAAAGGAACTGTTGGGATGATCGCCTTTGGAATCTGAGCTGGAGCGTCCAGTAGCTCTTGATCCTTTGATGTGGACTCGGATGATGACGAATGCACTCCGTCATGTGCGACCACTTTCTTATTTTCTTTGGTATAATTTTCAATCACTGCTCCACTCATAAGTGTGATGGCATTGCATTGTTCTCTGGGGTTTATTTCTGTAGAACTCGGTAATACACCTTGAGGTCGACCACTGATTGCATTGGCTAACTGACCCATTTGAGTTTCTAAACTTCTGATTTGTGCTGATTGGTTCTGCAGAGTAGTACGCGTTTCAGCCATAAATTTATTAGTATGCTCCCCCATCTCGGCAATGATATTATTAGTGCGCTCGCCCATTTTGGCAATTAACTCTTCCAGATTAGATTTTCTTTCTGGAAATGAAGGTCCCTGTTGATTAGCTTGTGGCATCTGTATGGCATTGTTCAGATTCTTCCACGAGAAATTTGGATGATTGTTGTGCCCCCCATTAAAAATTATTCCCTGAATTCTGGTATGTCGGTCTTGTATAATTTCCCACATATTGTGCTTGTTCAGAGGAACTGCTGGCCATTTGATTAACTTGCGGACAGTTATCAGTAGAATGTGGTCCTTGGCACCATTGACATGTTGCCGCTGGAGAATGAATTGCATTAACTGGAGCTTGATTACCTATGATGTGTCTTGTGAGGGATGCCATTTGTGTAGTCAATGCTTTTATCGCTTCTATTTCTGGGGTTTGTGACTGCTTCCTTAAAATCTGATGTTCAACCGGGCACTGATCATTATTGAGAGATAACTCCTCTAACAGGTTGAATGCCTCCACTTTTGTCTTTTGTAATAGTGACCCACCAGCTGCTGAGTTGACAAGAGTCCGTGTAGAAATTGATAGGCTGATGAAGAATGTCTGTATTTGCATCCATTGTGGTAGACCATGCTGGGGGCATTTTCTTAAAAGCTCCTTGAATCGGCCCCATGCTTCATAAATTGTCTCACCCTCGAATTGAGTAAAATTGGTGATTTCGTTGCGGAGTTTTGCCATCTTCTCAAAGGGAAAGAATTTAGATAGAAATTTTTGTACTAATTCATTCCACGTTGTGATTGAATCCGAGGGCAAGGAGTTTAACCAATTCTTTGCGCGATCTCTCAGTGTGAAGGGGAATAACCTGAGCTTGATAGCATCCTCGGAGACATTATGGTATTTAAAAGTATCACAGACCTCGACGAAGCTAGCAATATGATCCTTGGGGTCTTCGTTAGGCAGACCACAAAATTGATACTGTTGAATCATCTGTATTGTACCCGGCTTTATTTCAAAATTATTGCATGTGATAGTAGGTTTCCGAATTGCTGATTGAACCCCGTCCTTGGATGGCATAACATAATCGAGCAAAGTCCGTCTTCCGACCCCTGCCACTTCAACCCTCTGTTGTAGATCTGCGTTTTGCTCCTCTGCCATAATTGCTTGTTTTGTTTCCCTTCGATTTCGGCGACAAGTTCATTCAATTTCAAGGTCGAGAGGGATTAGGTTGGCAGTACCTAATTTTCGCATGCACCTGCAATGTGCAAATAATGTAATTTAAGCTTACAATAATAAAATAAAAAATTAAAATAAAATTTCAAATATAAACTAAAATCAAATAATTCAATAATAACAAAAATTAATTCCCCGGCAACGGCGCCAAAAACTTGTTGCGAAAAATCGTGATACGCAAGTGCACGTGTCGCAAAAGTAATAAAGTCTGTAAAAGTACGAGTGTCGGTCCCACGAGGAATAATTATGTTAAATATTTAATATCTAATTTTCAGTTTAATTTGAAAAGAAATAATAAGTGATTTTTGGATTTTAAACTAAAATAATTCAAATGAAAATCAATTAACAATTTAAATAAAAGATTCGAATGTAAAAGAGTAAGATTATATGATGAGAAAATCCAGGGTTCCGATTTCACTTAGCTAATCCTATTTATTAAACCTAATTCAAGTAATTAAATTCTATTCCGTCGTGTTGATGGCAATTTCACGAAAATATTCATAAATCTCTCTCGAGCAAAAACAAACTTATTCAATTAACGAATTATCACCTCTCGGTCTCTAATCCTGAGAATTAATTGAATACATTAAGAATAAGAAATTATATTACCACTCAAACGCCTTAACTATCTCTAGCCTAGGGTCCTTTTTAAGGCAAACTATTCAGTGCACAGTTAAATTCTCCGCTCTCGCATCCCGAATCAACCCTAAAGTACTTAGTTTTGGTGATCAATCAAACCTAAGTATTACGTTCAGAATAGATTACTCAACACAGAAAAGGAACAGAAAATTAAACACTCGAATCAAGAAAAATAAATAATCATAGCAAAAGTTACATCGAAACCCTAGAACGAGAAGTTTAGTTCATGCTAAAAATAAGATAAACAATAATAATACTATAACGTAGCATAATGAAACAGTAGAAATAAAAATAAAATAAAACTATGCTGTTTTTCAAGTCGCCTCCAGAATTGCTTCTCTGTCGCCGCCTCTGAATTTGCCGAATGTAGCATACTCCTCCGACTCCAGAATGTTTGAATTAATATAGAGAAGCCGTATGCTCTAGGTTTAATTCAATCTCTCTTCTCAAGATCAATGGTTAAGATTTACTGATGCTTTATATTAACGGTGCAGATTAGAAGTCAAACTCTTTCCAAAATTGTAAACAGTCAGCGATCGATCGCTGACAAGCATAGAGATCGATCGCGGCATGTCGTTATTTGCAAACAAGTCTTGTGTAGCGATCGATCTCTTGGCATGTACAGAGATCGATCGCTGTTTCCTTTAAATATATGTGTAGCGATCGATCTCTGCATTTCATAGAGATCGATCGCTGCTGCTTTATGGTAATTACTTCTCCATCTTTTCTCTTTTCCTGAACTTTGAATTTTTCTTCTTTTTCACCTCTTTTCCGCCTCTTTTCCGCCTCCTGTTCTAAATACAATATCTGCGCACTTGCACACAATTTATCAAATTTCTTCAAACGCTTGAGAAAAACTTATCAAATCAAGTATAAAAAAGTATAAATAAGTGTGTAAAATACACACTTATCATATTATCAGAAGTTTATAGAGGGATTCTTGAAGATTGCACTTTCCCTCTCACGATTGACTCGGAAGAACGAGAGGTTTATATGGTCGTCTGCTTGTGATGACAGTTTTATGGAGTTAAAGCAGAGATTGACCACCGCTCCAGTATTGGCGCTACCTGTTGAAGGTGTCAGATTCAGTGTTTACTGTGATGCATCTGGAGTGGGACTCGGTTGTGTATTGATGCAGGAGGGGAGAGTTATTTCTTATGCTTCTCGGCAGTTGAAGCCGTACGAGTAGAATTACCCTACGCACGACCTTGAGTTAGCAGCTGTGGTCTTCGCACTGAAGATATGGAGACACTATTTATATGGGCAGCAGTGCGAGATATTTTCCGACCACAAGAGCTTGAAGTACTTATTTACGCAGAAGGAGTTGAACATGCGACAGAGACGATGGCTTGAGTTTGTCAAAGATTACGATTTTGATATCAAGTACCATCCAGGAAAGGCGAACAAGGTTGCTGATGCCTTGAGTAAAGTGTCTTCATTAGCAGCGATGTCAGTTACGCTGCGGTCTGAGATTGAGAGGTTCGACGTGGAGATAGTGGCAGAGTTGTCCAGTATGCTTGCCAACATTTCTCTCAGACCGACTATTCTGGATCGTATACGTGAGGCTCAGCAGAGTGATTCGGAGTGTATGGAGCTTCGATCCAGCATGACATTGGGAGACTCGTCGGATTTCCATTTATCAGAGGATGGTATTCTGAAGTTCAGGCATAGGTGGTACGTGCCTAGCGACGAGAATCTGAAGAAAGAGATATTGGCCGAGGCACATTCTTCGGCATATTCTGTGCACCAGGGAAGTACTAAGATGTACCGGGATTTGAAACAACATTTCTGGTGGCCGAACATGAAGAGGGAGGTTGCCAAGTACGTTGAGACGTGTTTGGTATGTCAACAGGTGAAGGCAGAGCACCATAGACCGGCCGGAATATTATTGCCACTGTCGATTCCGGAGTAGAAATAGGAGCAGATCTCCATGGATTTTATTGTGGGGCTCCCGAGGACGACGAAGGGCCATGACGGCGTATGGGTTATCATGGACCGATTGACAAAGTCGGCCCACTTTTTATCTGTGAGGATGGCATCTTCTATGGATCAGCTCACCGAGCTTTATGTGCAGGAGATTGTCAGACTGCATGGCGTGCCAGTTTCTATTGTCTCAGATCGAGATCCGAGATTTACCTCGAAGTTCTGGAAGAGTCTGCACAAGGCTATGAAGACTCAGCTTAATTTCAGCACCGCATGTCATCCTTAGACTGATGGACAGACAGAGAGGACTAATCAGATTCTTGAGGATATGCTCAGAGCATGTGTGCTGGAGTTTCAGGGATCGTGGAGCAGGTATTTGCCACTGATCGAGTTCTCTTATAATAACAGCTTCCAGGCTACCATCGGCATGGCTCCATATGAAGCTTCATATGGTCGAAAGTGTAGGTCTCCATTGTATTGGGACGAGGTTGGCGAGGCCAGCATCGTTGGTCCAGAGATTCTACAGCAGACGGCAGAAAAGATTGCCATTATCCGACAGCGCATTGAGGTAGCTCAGAGCAGGCAAAAAAGCTATGCAGACACGAGACAGAGAGAGCTAGAGTTTGAAGAAGGTGATGAGGTCTACCTTAAAGTTTCTCCGTTCAAAGGCGTTGCGAGATTCGGAAGGAGGGGTAAGTTGAAACCTCGTTATGTGGGGCCCTTTCCTATTCTGAAGAGGATCGGGAAGATGGCGTATCGATTACAGCTTCCGGCTTCTATGGAGGGTATCCACGACGTATTTCATGTATCTATGCTTTGGAAATACTTGCGTGATCCGTCGCATATCGTGGAGGCTATAGAGATCGAGGTGCAGCCTACCCTGACTTACGAAGAGAGGCCGGTGCGTATTTTGGAGACTTCCATCAAGGTATTGCGCAACAAAGAGATTCCGCTAGTCAAAGTCCTATGGCGGAACCACGAGGTGGAAGAGGCTACTTGGGAACGACAGCAGGACATGATGTCTAGATATCCTGAGCTATTTGTATGATTTAATTTTGTGGACAAAATTCTAAATAAGATGGGTGGAATGTAATATCCGGCTTGTACGGATTTTTGATTTATTATATTATATTGGCATTTTTATAAATATGTCAAATCAACTCCGTTTCACGAAAAGAAAGCATCATTACGATCCTAACGATTAATAGGAATTTTAAGAAATTTTGGAGAATTTTCGGAGTTATGACGCTATATTCCAAGTAATTACCTCTATCGTAATGTAAAGGTCATTTTAGTAAAAATAGTAAACGGGGTCCGAATTGGAAACAGACAGTTTTAATAAATCTCAAATAATAAGTTGGACTTATTGGTGAAGTAAGGACGTTGGGAGAAACCGAATGGCTAGACGATTAACGAACCGAAGAACGAAATCATTATAAAAACTAAAGAAGGGCGAAAAAATAATTCGCCAAGTTAATTTTGTTTTATAAAAATCAAATTTCCTTTAATCGCAGAACACTTCTGCGATTTCAATTTCTCATTTTCCAGAAAGCTTTCCCTCGGCTTTCCCACTCTGCCCGACGGCGATTCCGACAATCCGACCTCCGTTCGTCCTTCGATCGTCCTATTTCCTTCGTGTTTTCTCCTCCTCTCGCAACCCTAGGTGAGAATCTATGATTTCAGACATTAGTTTTCGATTTTTGCAAAGTTTATCGTTAGGGTTAATCGTTTAGGTTTTCGTTAAAATGTCGATTTAGAGTTCGTAATTAATAGGTTTACTGTGATTAAGGATATAGTGAACATATTGAACGTTATTGGACGAATTTGATTGAATTAGGACGAATGTTAAAAATTGATAATTTTCGGGTTTTCGGGAAAAACTCGTAAACTGTGAGTTGAGGTACCGAGCGTAGATTTCTCGAATAAATAGCTCAATGAATTGGATTAGAACTTTAGGAAATTCTTTAGTTAAGGTTTTGACAATTTGGACGTTTATTAACTCAAACTCGTTTTAACGTCAATCCTTGTAAATTTCTTAGGTGAACAGCGCTCGTGGACGGAGCTTGAGCTGCTTTGGACATGAGGTAAGTTCTCGTGATTCTTTTCTGGCCGATTGGCCTACACCGTACATCGAATGTCGTTTCGAGGAGTTTGGAGACACACTAGTTTATATTGCTTTGGTTGGGTAGTTAGGTTTAGTTAATTTTGTAGTTTATGTTTTACAGTCTTGATGGTATGTATGCTGAGTGTTTACTTTAAAGATATGAACTGTTCATGCATCACGTGTTTTAAAGTAAAAACATGAAAATGAATTTCTGCACGATATTTTAAAAAATGGCGATGTGGCCTGGAGAGGGGCACGACCTATTGTGGAGACCGATTACGGGTTTGTCACAATACCACATCTATTATGTACTCGTAATGTGGCCTGGAGAGGGGCATGACCTATTTTGGAGATCGATTACAGGTTTGTCACGATACCACATTTACTATGCACTCATATGTATGGTCATGCGAGATGGGGCTCAGGCACGGCTGTACGTGTTGTAAGCGTGTACCCCCCTCTTCTAGCTGGAAAGAGTAGTCCGACCGCTGGATGTGCTCTCTCCGGTTAGGAGGTTGAGATCTTGGTGACACCCACAGAGTAAAGATAAAATGAATGCTGTATGATTTCTGAACTCACACGCATAGCATGTAGTTGCATTTATGAGAGCTTACTTAGATTTTTATCTCATAGTGTATTGTATGGTGTAGTTGATTTCGAGGAACAAGGTGAGGATGAGATTCCTCCTCCCAAGACTTGAGTCTAGTTGACGGAGGATGGCTGCGGTGGTGTGCTGGCACAGTCGAGGCTCATACGACCCGTGGGGACAGTATGTATAGATTTTGAGGATATTTTGGGACGTTTTCGGCTGTTGGTTGTATAGACATATTAGGATGCTTGGTTCTGGTAGATGTTAGGTTACATATTGATATTTTCAAGGTTTTATAAACTGATTTGTAAAACGTTTTGTTAAAGCCTTTATTTAAACGTTATAGAAATGTTTTTAATGGTTTTAGGATTAGTACGGATATGCTCGGTTTTTAGAGCTATCCACGCAGTTGGATTTCGCAAAGTCCGCTGCAAGTTGATCGAGTTTAGAAAACGATTTGGTTGAGTTTAAGTTAAAGGTGCACTATTTATAGATGATGAAAATGTGTAGAATGTATTGAGTTGTTTGCTCTCTGGAATCGGATTCCAGAGTGTTCGAAGTGTTTCGATCTTTGGAAATTCCAGAGAGCAACTTGTGAAAAGGAAATAGCAACAAGATGGCGATCGGGCGCTGCGAAGGTCGGCGATCGGGCGCCGCACGCACGATTGCTGGGCAGCGATCGGGCCCGCGCGCGAAATCGCTGCTAGCGATCAGGCGCCGCGCGCACTCTTCTCCCTCTTTCTGATTTTGCCCTCCCATTTGTTTTAAATTGAAATTAGTTTTTAATAATAGTTTTAATTTAAAAGTTTTAGTTGTTTTAAATGTTTTAAAGGTTAGATTTCAATTCCGATTTCGATTCTTGTTTCGATTTCGGTTTAGGTTCCGCTTAGAGTCTATTTAGAGTGTAGGTGCAAAAAAAAAAAAAAATAGTACGGGAAATACGGGTACAGTATTAGGGTCGTGACAAATATAGCTAGCTTAGGAGGTAAATTCTATGCTTTTGTCATTATTGACGACTTCTCTAGATTTACTTGGGTGTTCTTTCTAAAGTCAAAGGATGAGACCTTTGATACCTTCTCTAGTTTTAGGAAAAGAGTTCAAAATGAAAAGGAACTCACTATTGTTGTTATTCGTAGTGATCATGGTGGAGAGTTTGAAAATGAGAAATTTGAACACTCCTGTGTCTCAAATATGGAATTGAGTACAGTTTCTCTTCACCTAGAACCCTTCAGCAAAATGGTATTGTTGAGAGGAAGAATAGATCTCTCCAAGAGCTTGCTAGGACTATGCTAAATGAGAATTCCCTTCCTAAGTATTTCTGGGCTGAAGCTATTTCAACAGCTTGTTATGTGCTCAATCGGGTCTCAATAAGACCTATTCTTGAGAAAATTCCATATAAGCTCTGGAATGGAAAAACTCCTTCTGTTAAGTACTTTAGAGCCTTCGGTAGTAAATGCTTCATTCTCAACACTAAGAATAACTTAAGAAAATTCGATTCCAAATCTGATCTTAGAATTTCTTGGTTATTCTCTTACCAGTAAAGCATATAGGGTATTTAACAAGAGAACTCTAGTTGTAGAGGAATCTGTTTATGTCAACTTCGATGAGACCCCTCAACCCACAATCAATGTGGATGAGGATGACTCTTTAGAAAAACATCTGGATTCCCTTTCTTTAGAAAAGCCTTCAGATACTCTTCAAGTAGAAAAATCCTTAGAACCTTCTTCAAGTTCTCTAGAAATTGTTCCTGTTAAAGATGAATCTGCAGCTCTTCCTAAAGATTGGAAGTATATAAGAAACCATCCATTAGATGAAGTCTTAGGTGATCCTTCATTAGGAGTTAAGACTAGATCCTCTCTTAGGAACCTCTGTGCCAATGTGGCATTTATTTCTCAAGTAGAGCCTAAGAAATTTGAAGAGGCCGAGAATGATGAAAATTAGATTGTGGCTATGCAAGAGGAGTTAAATCAATTTAAAAGGAGCAAGGTATGTGAACTTGTTCCACGGCCTAAGAATCATCCCATTATTGGAACTAAGTGGGTTTACAAGAATAAATTGGATGAAAATGAGATTGTTGTAAGAAATAAGGCTAGACTAGTTGCTAAAGGATACTCTCAAGAAGAAGGTATTGATTTTGAGGAATTTTTTGCCTCTGTAGCTAGACTAGAGTCAATTAGAATGCTCTTAGCTTTTGCCTGCTACAAAAAATGATTTCTTTTCTACTCATGTTGGCTTGTCGCGCATAGTGCTCGTTCTTTTGTATAATGTTTTCTCGAACCTTCGAGTGTAATTCTCTTACGAATTCAGCTTTTCTTTTTCCATTTAAATCAACCAATTCACTAGAAGGTAACGGTAATAAATCAAGCGGTGTAAGAGGGTTAAAGCCATACACAACTAACAACAACTAACATTACTTCATCATTAACAACCATAATTGTGATAACCTAATTAATTTCCATCAAAACCTATAAATTTCAAAACCCTAATAAAAAACCTAACGAATAACAACCCTAAAATGAAAAACTAAACGCATCTAACACTCGAAGCTTACCTAGAGTATTGAATCGCTAAAGAAAATCGAAGGAAAAACATTGATCGGAGGAGAAGAGGTCGTCGTCCATGGAGAGCAATCAACAAAGGTGAAATCTGGAGAGGAAAACCTGTGGAAATGAAAAGCTGATAGGGTGGGTGGGGGTGTTTTGTTTTATATAAAAAAAAATATTACTTCCCTAATTACCTTTTCGCCCCTCCACCTATTCCTCTATTTAATTTGTCATTTAACCCATCGATTTAGATTCTTCAAAATTTCCTTTTTACTCGGGTGTTTTGACTTTCTCTTTTTCGTTCTATTTTCTTAAACCATTAAAATTCTCGGCGACAAAATTCTAATAAAATAATCATTATATTAATAGCGAATTAATTCTGTTTAGGGAAAATTACATGGCAAAAAAAAAAACCAGGTGTTACATCCCACCCACCTTAATAGAATTTTATCCCCAAAATTGACTCAGCACTTGGCTCTTGACATTAAAAACATCACATCTTGTGGCCTTATTCCTCAACCTATGATTATTCTGCACTCTCCGAGTTCATTCCTCTCATCTTTTCCAAAATTCACAATTCTTTTCACACACCTTTATTCCATCTATATTGTAATGACCCCAACCCCGTAGGGCCATCACAGGACTTGACTTTACATTGACATAACCTTTACCTAAGCCCTCGTGTCTCCACATAAAATTTTTCATTTTCACTTGTCACTTTAAAAGAAAACTGACTTAGACAATTGACCCACCTCTAACAACCTTTAAGGTCTAACTTTGACTTAAACATTTTGAGCGTAAAACATTTCGACTTTTAAAACATTTAAAACTAGACTAAAACCATTAATAATTTAAAACAATTAACAATTAAGGTAAGATCAATTTAAAACAAAACACTCATTCGTCGATCATCAAAACACGACACTAATATAACCTATACTTTCGGGAAAAACTCAAGAAAACAAACTGCGTGGATCGCTCTAAAAATCGAGCGTATCCTTACCTGTTTTAAAATGACCAAACAGTTAAAAATACCCAAACAGTTCCAGTATATTCTCCAAAATAAAGTCTTCACATTTTAGACATTCTACTACCAGATCATACACATCAAAAACTCTACTCTCATACGTCTTTCTATCAAAACCAATCGATCCACATACGTAACGTTTTCATACTTTCATCCATCACATCTCTATACACATACACAAAACTTCCAAATCATTCCTAAACAGAATAGACTCCTAACTCATACCAACCACGGACACATACTAACCACGGTCGGAATCGCCCTAACAATATTGCCGGGTTGCCACCATGGTCGTACTCCAACAACTGCGTCCGTAATCCTAGTATGCACAGGAAATCTCACCGTACCTGTTCTTCTGCACCTACATCACAGAACTCAAACTATAAGCCTAATGCTTAGCAAGTAGTGACTATATGAATTTAAAACATTTTTACTTAACATATGCAGTTTCTACAGTTTCATCGTACATAATCGTTTCGTTTCAGTTTACATCATTTATAATCATTTCATTTTATTTTATCATACATAATCATTTCATTTCATTTCATCATACATAATCATTTCATTTCATTTCATCGTTTCTATCATTCATTCATGTAATCCTCTACCAATGGAGGACGGATTAGTTTCTCCATCTCTAGACGTTCCACAATCTACATCTGAAGGGTGAACCACTTCCCTCAAACACTTTACATTTTCTGGACGTTCCACAATCTACATCTGAAGGGTGAACCACTTCCCTTAGACACTTTACATTTTCGTTTTACATCGTTGTCGTTTCTACGTTCAAATCGTGCAAACATATGCTAAAACATTTTCGTACTTTTCTAAAACATGATGCATGAGAAAGCTAAACATACATAAAAACATGCAACATAACCTAACGTTCCGTGATGTAGGCCTGAAGGCAACACGCAAGCAACACTACTTACCTGGCGTCCTTAGCAATTTGTCTCTATCTGAAACCTTAACCGTGGAACCTGAAAAACCTATATATATCAAAACATTGCATTAGAACTCGCTCGGCATAACTAAACTCTCATTTTCTTAAAAACATCTTGTCACGACCCTAATACTGTACCCTTATTTACCCTTAAATTACCGTACAGATTTTTCATTTTAAACTTAAAACCTAACTTTAAGCGGAAATTAAGTTAGAATTGAATCTATATTTTAAACCATTTAAAATAACTTAAAACAAATTAATAAAACTTTAAAACATTTGATAAGGTAATTAATATTAAATCAGAAAAAGGAACATACACCTCACATTATCATTTAACTTCGAACCCTCGATATCCATACGCCTTCCGAAATACCACTCCAAAACCGTCTCGAAACGCAACTATAATAAAGTACATTTTTATGAAAATAAACTGCGTGGTTCCGTTTGAAAGTTTAACATATCCTTATGAAACAAGTTACCCAAACAGTTCCAGTATATCATTTAAAAACGTTAAAATGTAAACCTATCAACTACCAGAACCAAGCATCCTAATATGTCTATACAATCATCAACTCCAAAACATTCCAAAAACCCTCAAAATCTATACATACTCCCCACGGGTCAGATAAGCCTCGACTGCGCCAGCACACCACCGCAGCCATCCTCCGTCAACTGGGCTATGCCTCAGGTGGAGGGACATCGTCCTCACCTGGTATCTCGATATCTAGATCACCTACACCGTACATAACACACTATGAGATAAAATCCCAGTAAGCTCTACGTAAATGCAATGCATGCTGTGCTATGGGTTCATTAAATCATGCTTTATCTTTCTTTACTATGCAATGCAGTATGCCCGAAGGCCAGTATATGAAATGCTCTGTATGCCCGAAGGCCTGTATGCCCGAAGGCCTGTAAATGCAATGCTCTGTATGCCCGAAGGCCTGTATATGAAATGCTCTGTATGCCCGAAGGCCTGTATGCCCGAAGGCTTGTATGCCCGAAGGCCTGTAAATGCAATGCTCTGTATGCCCGAAGGCCTGTATATGAAATGCTCTGTATGCCCGAAGGCCTGTATGCCCGAAGGCCTGTAAATGCAATGCTCTGTATGCCCGAAGGCCTGTATATGAAATGCTCTGTATGCCCGAAGGCCTGTAAATGCAATGCTCTGTATGCCCGAAGGCCTGTATATGAAATGCTCTGTATGCCCTGTATGCCCGAAGGCCTGTAAATGCAATGCTCTGTATGCCCGAAGGCCTGTATGCCCGAAGGCCTGTAAATGCAATGCTCTGTATGCCCGAAGGCCAGTATGCCCGAAGGCTCATGCTATGCTTTACGTTATCTTTAAACCTCTGTGCGGAAATTCGTTTTCATGCTTTTCTTTAAAATAAGTGATGCGTGAACAGTTCTCTATCATAAAGTAAACAAACAATAACATGGACCATCAAAACTGTAAAAGCATAAACTATAAACTCCTAAAACCTAGCTACCCAAACCGAGCAAAACTAACTAAAGGCATCTCCAAAACTCCTCGAGACGACGTTCGAAGCACGGTGTAGGCCAATCAGCCAGAAAAGAATCACGAGAACTTACCTGTCTTCTGTAGCTCTTGCTCCGTCCACGAGCGTTGTTCACCTACGCAATTTTTATCAATTTGTCGTTAAAACGAGCTTAAACAATAAAATGTCCAAATTTAACAAAAACCTTAATTAAGGAATTTTCCTAAAATCTTCACCTAACTAATCGAAGTATTTAAACAACGATTAACGCTCGATAGTTTAAAATTACAATTAACGAGTTTTTCCTAAAAACCCGAAAATTCTCAAATTTTAACATTTATCGCAATTCACTCTAACTCCGTCCAATATCGTTCAATACATCATTTATATCATTAATTACTATAAACCTATTACCTTCGGACCTTAATTTGGGTTCGGTAAAAACCGACCCGAAACTTCGAACGCGCGTAACTTTCGCATCGGTTATCGGAATCGAACGATTCCAGCGGCCACGTGCTCCTCTAATAACCTATTTTAATCTGCCAAAAGTAATTTTAAAACAATCGACCGTAGATAGGTCAATTACAGCAAAACCCGAACTGCCCCAATCCGGGAAATTCCCCCATTTTGATTTTTCATCAATTCACGTCAATTTCTTCACCAATCAACCACAATTAGCCTCAATTAGCCTAAACTAATCGAAATCCCGAGGCAACACACCGAAAACCGAAACCCCCAAATTTGGAGTTCACTGTTTTCGGCTCAAATTGAGCACACTAATGCTCGGCAACCATAGCCGGCGTTATGCTCGGCCATTTGACGCTAAGAACGGCCAAAAGTGGCCGGAAACCAGAGCTCAATCGAGCTCTTCCCTCACGGCCAAAAACCGAGCAAGAAACAGGGCGAAAAAACCGAACATACCGTGCGGTTCGCGCGTGGAGACAAGTCGGAACCCCGTCGCCGTCGTCTGGCCGGAGAACGGCGAGGATCGCCGGCGCTTCGTCGATCGTCGCCCGAGCTTCGTCGCCGATCCCCCTGTTCTTCGTCGCGGGTCGTCGGGCTCGAACACAAACAACATTTCTGTTGTTTGTGTTTAATTAAAATAAAATTAATAATAATAATAATAATAATAATAATAATAATAATAATAATAAAACTAAAACTATTTCTTAACAAAACATTAATTTTTGCCCTCTCGTGTTTTCGACCATTCGAATTTTTCTTGTTTCACCACTAAGTCCAACTTATCACTAGGGTTCCGTTAAAACTGTCTGTTTGCCATTTGGACCTCGTTTACTATTTTTACTAATTCGTTAACCATATTACAAAGGGATTTAGTTACTCGGAATATTGCATCAAAACTCCGGAAATTCCACAAAATTCCTTAAAATTCCAATTAATCGTTAGGATCGTATTAACGCTTTCCGTTTGCGAAACTGACTTGATTTGATATATTTACCAAAAATGCCACATATAATATAAAATAAGAATATAATATAATATATCCAAAATCCGTACGAGCCGGATATTACACATCTTAAACTACTATTTCTAGCCTAATCCAACTAAAATCTAACTAAATGGGCCACTATTTCGTGTTTGGTAAAACCGACCCGAAACTTTGAACGCGCGTAACTTTTGCGTCGGTTATCAGAATCGAACGATTCTAGCGGCCACGTACTCCTCTAATAGCCTATTTTAATCTGCCAAAAATAATTTTAAAACAAATAACCGGAACTAGGTCAAAAAGGGCAAAACCCGATTCTGCCCTTTCCCGGAATTTTCCCCCTTTCCAATTTTTTATCAAATCCTACCTATTTCGTCACCAATCGACCACATCTACCGTCAATTAGAATAATCTAACCAAAAGTTGAAGTATCCAATTAAGAAAACCCTAAGCCCTAATTTGGGTCCCCTATTTCCAGCACAATCCGAGCACCATGCTGCTCGACGACCTACGCCGGCATTAAGCTCGGCAATGAAACGTTGAAAGCAACCAAAAACGGCCGGCGATCGGAGCTCATTCGAGCTCGTCACGCACGGCCACAAACCGAGCAAGAACAGGGAGCTTACCGTTCGGTTTGCGTGTAGCACCCGCTTTCATTAAAATTTAAAATGACTGATCAATCTATTAAGTATAATTAGTGAATGAAATTGAGTATAACGTTGATTAGGTTAAAGGGTGAGTAAGTAAGGGCATAAGAGTAATTGGTAAGTTAAAATTTTGAAGTGGATAACGTATTTAAGGAAAGGGTTAGTGTGAGTAGCCGCCACTGTTTCCTTATTTTTTCCCCTCGGCTTTCAGCTCAAACTAGCAGACTCTCCAGGCGATTCCTTTCCCCGATTTTCCATACTCCGATCTAGGTGAGTTTCTACCTCGATTTTCTGACTTAGTAGCTAAGGATGATTGAATGGTAGATTTTAGATACGTATTTTGGTGATTTACCATAAATGTGAGTAGTTTCGGGTTTAGCATAGAATCAGGAATGCTTAGCGATCAGAACTTCCAACTATCCCCTTAGGTTTTCTGAATGCTTTAGAATGAGGTTTAGTACAGATTGGCTTAATGTCCTGTTTATGTTCTAGGTGAGTAAAATCCCGAAGCAGCTCCTAACCGAGCACCCGCCAGGAATCCAGGTAAGTAAAGTTGTTTGTGCCTTCGGGCCTACATCACAAAACAGTAGGTGTTATGCATGTTTGAATGTTTATTTCCAGTTGTCATGCATCATGTTTTTGAAAGACTACGAAAATGTATTTTTACATGAAATGATATGGCATGTGTGAGCAGAATGAACAGAACAACTGTTAAGGGGGATTAATCCACCCCTTAACTGAGAACAGAGGATTGAGGTTTTGGGAAGAATGATCCACCTCCCAATCCTACAGAGGGATCAGACCAGTTAACTGTTAAGGGAACTAATCCGCCCCTTAATTGAGATCAGAGGATGTATGCTTTGGGGGACGATTGATCCACTTTCCCATCGTACAGAGGGATCAGATCAGAGAACAAATTTGAATGCAACTGAGATGAGAAAGTAGAAATTGCATGTTTAGGGAAATTATGGTTTCATCGATTCATTTCATTCATTGCTTTACTTGCTTAGCATTAGGCTAATAGATGAGTTTTGTGATGTAGGTGAAGAAGTTACAGAAGGTGTGTTTATAGAACAATCTGAAGACTAGGCTGGTTGGAGGAGCACATCCAGGCATCGGTTTGGCAAACTGTTGAGGCGGTTAAACAATGGTTGTATGTGTTAAGCTGGGAACATTTAGTTCAGTTTGGTAATTCCTGAGGATTTTAGTGATTACAGTTTGAGTCTGGTTAAAATGATTTTCTTAAGAATTTTATTAGTAATGACAAAATGGGGATTTAACTGTGTTATTTGCTGAGCGGTGTCTTCCTAAGGATTTGGTTGTCTGAATGTTTTCAGTTGATTTTACAAGTTCTTCTGGTATGCAGATATTGTGTGTTATGCCATTCTGCCGGTAGATGCAGTCTATAGGTAGAAGTAACGTATTTTGTTGTCCTGTCGGCAGATGTAGCCTATCGGTAGATTGTCACGTGTTTGTCTATCGGAAGTGTAAATCTATCGGTATATGAGAGTATTATGTTTGTCGTTCTGTGATCGGTATTTGTGGTTTATTCCATCGGATAGAGTGTGCTGACGTCATCGGCAGAAGCCGAGTGAAGTCTTTTGTTCATGCACGTCATCGGCAGACGCCGAGAGAAGTCTTTGTTGTACACGTCATCGACAGATGCCGAGTGAAGTCCTTGTTGTACACGTCATCGGCAGACGCCGAGCGAAGTCTTTTGTTCGTACACGTCATCGACAGATGCCGAGAGAAGTCCTTGTTGTACACGTCATCGGCAGACGCCGAGTGAAGTCTTTTGTTCGTACACGTCATCGGCAGATGCCGAGAGAAGTCTTTGTTGTACATGTCATCGGCAGATGCCGAGAGAAATCCTTGTTGTACACGTTATCGGCAGATGCCGAGTGACGTCATCGGTAAGAGCATGCTATAGCCTCTTCCGTTGACTTATCCATCGGCAGAAGCGTTTGACTTCTGCGACTTCTCCAGTATTCTATGGTTTAAAACCTTATCCTCTATATGCCGATTGTCTTTTAACCCTCCAAACCACAATTCATAGCTTTGTTTTGACTCCATTACTATTAAAATGATTTCCGCTGCAAGATGTAAATATTTTTTTTTTGAGGTTTTAGCTTATGTCAAATGTGAAGTTTTAAAATATGGGTGAAATTTCTTAGTCTTGCGCAACGAACTGGGTTCAGATAACTCGGGGCGTTACATTGCGCGCAAAAACGGTCGGAAACGGCAGCCCTGAAGTCGCCGACGTCTTCTGGCCGAAAAACGTCGAGGTTGGACGTCGGAGGAGAGCCGTCGCTCGGCTCTCTGTCGTCGGGGCTCTCCCTCTGGCGTCGGGGCTCGGCAGCAGAATGGCTTCTTCGTGAAGCCATTCTGTTGTTTTAAATAAAAACTATAATCTTTTAATTACCAAATTACTTAAATGCCCTTCCTTCAATTCTATGCTTAACTCTTTAATTAGTCTATCGATTCGGCTTCTCTGCAATTTCCTTATTCCTCCAAATATTCCAATTTAATCTTAGAGTTCTAACAAAACTCACCATTCACAAAACAGACTTATTTTGCTATTTTTACGAATTAACATACTAAAAGGTTAAAACGGGAACTCTAACATTTCACTTATTCCTCTAAAAATTCCCGTAAATTTCTAGGGCTCTAAGGAAACATCCCGCTCAAGAAAATACTTTAATTTGCTATTTACGAAAATAACTTAAGAAATTAGAAAATCCCAAGATCCGAAAACCCGGGCGTTACATATATTGGGGTCAATCTCTATGGTTTTAACTAAGACTCCTAGAACCGTGTTGTCCGACATTGGTCTCGTTACCGCATTCCCTACATTCTATCGGACTAAACATGTCCTTGCTTTATGCATCATGTACTACCAAACTCCTAAGTCTCCAATGAAATAACCCTCAACTGTGCTTTTCGACACTGAATAATTTGCGCATGCCTTGGTCTGCACTTAATCGTCCATAAGTTAAACTTTCTAACTCTTCTAATTGGTCATACGTTCAGGTTTCCTCCGATCAAAGCTCATTTCAAATACTGTATTAAAATCATGATTTGACTTTTAGCTTAAATGATGTTTTGAGAAGATGTTTACCACAAATATTTGTGAACCATAAAGACATTAAATTGTCATGGAGAGTGAAAAAGTAATCCAGAGTGATGAATTAATTCAAAGAAAGAGAAAATAGAAAAAAAAGAAATACGTTTAAAATTCAAATGCATCATAGCAACAAATTTACCAATGGGGCAAGATAAACCAGACACAATTAGAAACTTACATGTGTGGCATGGAATTGTAGTCGAAAGACAACCTTTACTTTTGACTTCTCAAGCTTCCACTTGGCAATTCTTGACATTTCTGCTGAATATGCTTATTATTCACTGTGTAAGATTGAGGTTTTTAGTTGAAACTTTGATAAACAAATAAATAAAAATTTACCTAGCTCAATATCAGATATGTTGCATTATCTACGAACTACATAAGTAGAATCCCCAATCACTACAATAAGAAGAACCCATCAATATCATGAAAATGCCTCCCCAATTGAGTGAATCTTCTGATGTAAGCTGGTCAGATCTTTAGTTAGCGTGACAAAAACAAAAACAAAGTCCTAACTTAGGAACAGTGGGAATGTATGCAAGGAATGTGGAAAGAGAACAAATTCTCTTTTCCTATTCAATTACCAGGCCCAGTCGACTTGAGAGGTGTGCTTTTGAAAATTTGAAATCACAACTCAAAATTCCATTCAGGAGTTTAACGGAAGAACAGAAAACTATAAAGTACACATCAATTAGAAGGCTTATTACCTTGTTAGAAATGGCACCCTCTTTCAAGAAATTTCAAGGCCAAAAAGAATTTCAAATACCCAGTTGAAAATTGCTGGATCCAACTCCTAGAGAAGGCAATAGACTCAGATTTTCCGCCAGAGGACAAAAGGAAAAGGACATGATCCAGAAACCAACTGCATAAACTAAATTAAAACCTCAAGCAAATAAAAGTAATGAATAGAGTCCCATACCAAAAGCCATGTTATTTTTCATTTCCCTCAAATCTTCAAATTTCACCCAGCCGGATACTATCCTCTTCCCCACATGGCGTCTGGCTTCTGGTAGGGGAGTGGAACGGAGCTGTAAGAAGCACAAAGTGAAGAAAAACCCAAATGTCACCAAATGCATGCAAAACATTAGAAATATGAAAATAAACAAAACTCGAACATTTCTATCACTATTCACTACAAGTCTACAACTAAACGTCAAAACATTGAGACGATCATTTGCAACTGTGTTTGTTTTACTCAAACAAACACCAAAACAAGGATGGAAAAGACTTAACTCCAATGAGACTCTTATTTGAGAGAATCTTGGAATACACAGCAGCAAGAAGAAGAAGAAGAAGCATAGCTAAGGCACTGAGAAAGAGCGTTGAAGTGGTTGGAGGGGGAAAGAAGAAGTGATGTTTCATTTCGGAAATGAAAGGCAGGGTCTTGCTGCATCTTGATGCACAGAATCTCAGCCTGAGCTAAAGTCAACTGCTTTTTCAACTGGGAGACTTGATTTTGAAGGAACGCAATGGGCCCAACGTGTAATATCCGGTTTGTACGGACCTTTTATTATATTATTATTGGCATTTTTTTTTGTAATTATGTCAAATCAGGTCCGATTTACGAAAAGAAAACGTCATTACGATCCTAGCGATTGATTAGAATTTTAAGGAATTTACGGAAATTTTCGGAGATCAAACACTATATTCCAAGTAAATACGCTTTTCGTAATGTAAAAGACGTTCTCGTAAAAATAGCAAACGAGGTCCAAATTGCGAACGGACAGTTTTAATAAATCCCTGGCAATGAATAGAAGTTATTGGAAAAATATGAAACTTTCGAGGATCCGAATAGTTGGACGATTAACGAACCGAAGGACGAAATCAATATAAAAATCAAAGAAGGGCAAAATAGTAATTTACAAAATCAATTTATAAAATATTACAAACCATTCTTTTTTTCACTCATTCTCTTCTTCTTCTCCCTGGATTCCCACGACAGAGAGCGAGCTTTCTCCCTGGCGCCGGCGACTTCTCACAATCCGACCTCCGTCCGACCTCCGTTCTTCCTCCGTCCTTCACGTTTTCTTCCTCTCTCGCTACCCTCGGTATGTGCCTTTAATCTTATAGCTTTATTTCGACATTTGTAGCGTTTCGGCAAACTAGGGTTTCGATAAAATGTCGAAATTAGGACTCGTAATTAATAGGTTAGCCGTGATTACGTATAAATTGAACGTATTGAACGTTATTGGACGAAGAAAAGTCGATTTGCGAAAAAAATTATAAATTGGTAAAATTTCGAGTTTTAGGGGAAAACTCGTTAATTTGGATAATCGAGCTATAATTAATGTTCGAAAAGCTTTAATTAGCTAAGTGAAGAATTTAGGAGAATTCTTTAGCAAAGGTTTTGTAATTTGGACGTTTATAATTCAAATTGGTTTTAACTACGAATATCGTGTTTTCCTCAGACACACGACTCCCGTTGACGAAGCTTGAGATCCAGCGCACTCAAGGTAAGTTTTCGTGACTTACTTTGACCCAAAGGTCTACACCATACTCTGTCGTCATCTCGAGAATACTCGAGGAATCGTTTGTTTTACGTTATTCTGGTTGGGTAGTTAGGTTAGTTGTTTATAGGTTATGTTATATTGTCTGCTGATATGAACTGTTTGTTTACTTTCCGCTGATATGAACTGTTCATGCATCACGGTTTTCGAAAGTCATGAAAAGGAATTTCTGCACATGTTTTTAAGAAAAGGAACGTATATCTGAAACGAAATCTGTAACGAAATCTGAATGAATAAACGTAATCTGTCTGTTTCTGGTCATGCGAGATGGGGCTCAGGCACGGCTGTGCGTGTTGCAAGCGTGTACCCCCCCTCTCTAACCCCACGGGGTAGTCCAACCGCCGGACGGGCCCCCTTGGGTTAGTGGGTCGAGGTCTCGGTGACAATCTGTCTGTCTGCGACGTAATGAATCTGTAATCTGTAATTCTGTATCTGTAATCTGAATCTGAGCATGATTTCTGAATGGCATATCCACGCATGCATCTGCATTTACGTAGCTGACTGAGATTTCAATATCTCATAATGTGTCTGTATGGGGTAGGTGATCGTGCTAGGTTACGTGATCATGTGAGGACGAGGTGCCTCCCCTGACGTAGGGTGGCAGCTGATGGATGATGGCCGTGGGAGTGCTGATGGAGTAGTCGAGGCGCTATTGAACCCGTGGGTATGTAATGTAATGGACTCTCTGGGGTTATTTTGGGATGTGTTGATCTGATAATTGTATAGATATGTAGGTTGTTGGTCTGGGATAGGGGTTAGTACGTTTGGTATTATGATAAAACGTTTGGTAAAACTGTTGTAAACGTTTTAAAATGTTTGGTTAGAACCGGTATTGATAAAACGTTATAGAAAATGTTGGAACATGCTGCAGCGATCGATCTCTGCTGAAAAGCAGAGATCGATCGCTGCCCTTGCTACATGCTGCAGCGATCGATCTCTGTAGTTTACAGAGATCGATCGCTGCCCTTGCTACATGCTGCAGCGATCGATCTCTGCTGAAAAGCAGAGATCGATCGCTGCCCTTGCTACATGCTGCAGCGATCGATCTCTGCTGAAAAGCAGAGATCGATCGCTGCCCTTGCTACATGCTGCAGCGATCGATCTCTGCTGAAAAGCAGAGATCGATCGCTGCCCTTGCTACATGCTGCAGCGATCGATCTCTGCTGAAAAGCAGAGATCGATCGCTGCCCTTGCTACATGCTGCAGCGATCGATCTCTGCTGAAAAGCAGAGATCGATCGCTGCCCTTGCTACATGCTGCAGCGATCGATCTCTGCTGAAAAGCAGAGATCGATCGCTGCCCTTGCTACATGCTGCAGCGATCGATCTCTGCTGAAAAGCAGAGATCGATCGCTGCCCTTGCTACATGCTGCAGCGATCGATCTCTGCTGAAAAGCAGAGATCGATCGCTGCCCTTGCTACATGCTGCAGCGATCGATCTCTGCTGAAAAGCAGAGATCGATCGCTGCCCTTGCTACATGCTGCAGCGATCGATCTCTGCTGAAAAGCAGAGATCGATCGCTGCCCTTGCTACATGCTGCAGCGATCGATCTCTGCTGAAAAGCAGAGATCGATCGCTGCCCTTGCTACATGCTGCAGCGATCGATCTCTGTAGTTTACAGAGATCGATCGCTGCCCTTGCTACATGCTGCAGCGATCGATCTCTGCTGAAAAGCAGAGATCGATCGCTGCCCTTGCTACATGCTGCAGCGATCGATCTCTGCTGAAAAGCAGAGATCGATCGCTGCCCTTGCTACATGCTGCAGCGATCGATCTCTGCTGAAAAGCAGAGATCGATCGCTGCCCTTGCTACATGCTGCAGCGATCGATCTCTGCTGAAAAGCAGAGATCGATCGCTGCCCTTGCTACATGCTGCAGCGATCGATCTCTGCTGAAAAGCAGAGATCGATCGCTGCCCTTGCTACATGCTGCAGCGATCGATCTCTGCTGAAAAGCAGAGATCGATCGCTGCCCTTGCTACATGCTGCAGCGATCGATCTCTGCTGAAAAGCAGAGATCGATCGCTGCCCTTGCTACATGCTGCAGCGATCGATCTCTGCTGAAAAGCAGAGATCGATCGCTGCCCTTGCTACATGCTGCAGCGATCGATCTCTGCTGAAAAGCAGAGATCGATCGCTGCCCTTGCTACATGCTGCAGCGATCGATCTCTGTAGTTTACAGAGATCGATCGCTGCCCTTGCTACATGCTGCAGCGATCGATCTCTGCTGAAAAGCAGAGATCGATCGCTGCCCTTGCTACATGCTGCAGCGATCGATCTCTGTAGTTTACAGAGATCGATCGCTGCCCTTGCTACATGCTGCAGCGATCGATCTCTGCTGAAAAGCAGAGATCGATCGCTGCCCTTGCTACATGCTGCAGCGATCGATCTCTGTAGTTTACAGAGATCGATCGCTGCCCTTGCTACATGCTGCAGCGATCGATCTCTGCTGAAAAGCAGAGATCGATCGCTGCCCTTGCTACATGCTGCAGCGATCGATCTCTGCTGAAAAGCAGAGATCGATCGCTGCCCTTGCTACATGCTGCAGCGATCGATCTCTGCTGAAAAGCAGAGATCGATCGCTGCCCTTGCTACATGCTGCAGCGATCGATCTCTGCTGAAAAGCAGAGATCGATCGCTGCCCTTGCTACATGCTGCAGCGATCGATCTCTGCTGAAAAGCAGAGATCGATCGCTGCCCTTGCTACATGCTGCAGCGATCGATCTCTGCTGAAAAGCAGAGATCGATCGCTGCCCTTGCTACATGCTGCAGCGATCGATCTCTGCTGAAAAGCAGAGATCGATCGCTGCCCTTGCTACATGCTGCAGCGATCGATCTCTGCTGAAAAGCAGAGATCGATCGCTGCCCTTGCTACATGCTGCAGCGATCGATCTCTGCTGAAAAGCAGAGATCGATCGCTGCCCTTGCTACATGCTGCAGCGATCGATCTCTGCTGAAAAGCAGAGATCGATCGCTGCCCTTGCTACATGCTGCAGCGATCGATCTCTGCTGAAAAGCAGAGATCGATCGCTGCCCTTGCTACATGCTGCAGCGATCGATCTCTGCTGAAAAGCAGAGATCGATCGCTGCCCTTGCTACATGCTGCAGCGATCGATCTCTGCTGAAAAGCAGAGATCGATCGCTTACTGCATGCAAGCATGCAGCGATCGATCTCTGCTGAAAAGCAGAGATCGATCGCTGCCCTTGCTACATGCTGCAGCGATCGATCTCTGTAGTTTACAGAGATCGATCGCCCCCCCTCTTTTTTGGCAGCGAGTTCCGTTTCTGCCCTCTGTTATTAAATGTTTTAATATATTAAGTTTTAATAAATTGTTTTATAGTTTGTTTTAAATGCTTTTAAGGTTCAAATTGAATTCCGATTTCAGTTCTGTTTTCAACTTCAGTTTTTATTTCCGCACAAAGTTTTATTTAAACTATAAGAAAGTAAAAAGTATAAAAAAAAAATATATAGTACGAAAATACGGGTACAGTATTAGGGGTGTTACAGTTATGGTATCAAAGCCCCCGGGTTTTAAAATCGATTCTGTAGACTGCTCGACTGCGCAGCCACTACGCGGACATCCTTCATCAACTGTAAGTCTGTTTACTGCTTTGTTTGATTTCAGTTTCTTAGGATTACTTGTTTTAAATTCTGTAGGATTTTTATAAATATGGTTCGAGGAAGAGATCCTAGAGACGACGCGATGGATCGTCTTACAGACTTGATAGACCGCCAGTCCCAGCATATGGACCGGCAAGCGCAGCAAATTACAGATTTAGTAATCGGGAGACCCAGCGAGGAGACCCAGAGAGCCCAGGATTTAGTGGTTCCTAGCAATCAGGGCATGCAGAAGTTCCAGAGTCTACGACCTCCTGTATTCGAGGGCCAGTCATCGGATCCGACACGTGCCGAGGAGTGGATCGATTTATGGAGGATATGCTAAATTATGCAGAGGTCGGCAACGGGAGCAAGGTGGCTTATGCTACCTTTCACTTAGCGATGGATGCCCGTTTCTGGTGGGATTCATTCAAGGTTGACGACGGACGTATCTATTATGACATGGGATCGATTCAAGTTCCTATTCTTCGATAGTATTTCAGCAGCACGATGAGAGTGGCTAAGAGGAACGAGTTTCATGCAGCTGAAGCAGACCGGTTCAGTTGCTGATTATATTCGGAGGTTCGATGCACTATCTAGATTTGCACCACGCCTTGTCAGCGACAATGAGGAGAAGGTGCATCAGTTTATGGAGGGGCTTAATCCGGAGATGCCAGGGCCCTTGTGTTCGACCGAGGGAGCCAGCTAAGGGCTTCTTCAGAGAGATCCGACCTCAGCCTCGGAATCAGGGATGGCAACCTAGAGCAGCCGCCACCTCAGCCACAGCCTAGGGGTGTGAAGAGACCTCTCGAGGGGGCGTTGACCGGGTAAGGGAAAGCAGGTACAGGGTGCTTCTCAGATGCCCTGGTGCCCTAAATGCCAGAAGGAGCACAGCGGCGAGTGCCGAGTTGGCACGAACAAATGTTTTAGATGCGGAGATTATCGGCCAACTTTGTCAGAGAATTGTCCGCTGCAGTGGCCGTGATCAGTTAGGCGGAGATCAGAGGAGAGTTATGCCTCGTGTCTTCGCATTTATCGAGCAGAGGATGTTGATGACGATGCTCAGCCTGCCGTGATTGCAGGTACTATTTGCTTATGGGCGCTATTGGTATTTACTTGATGGTTATTATTATTATTATTATTATTATTATTATTATTATTATTATTATTATTATTATTATTATTATTATTATTATTATTATTATTATTATTATTATTATTATTATTATTATTATTATTATTATTATTATTATTATTATTATTATTATTATTATTATTATTATTATTATTATTATTATTATTATTATTATTATTATTATTATTATTATTATTATTATTATTATTATTATTATTATTATTATTATTATTATTATTATTATTATTATTATTATTATTATTATTATTATTATTATTATTATTATTATTATTATTATTATTATTATTATTATTATTATTATTATTATTATTATTATTATTATTATTATTATTATTATTATTATTATTATTATTATTATTATTATTATTATTATTATTATTATTATTATTATTATTATTATTATTATTATTATTATTATTATTATTATTATTATTATTATTATTATTATTATTATTATTATTATTATTATTATTATTATTATTATTATTATTATTATTATTATTATTATTATTATTATTATTATTATTATTATTATTATTATTATTATTATTATTATTATTATTATTATTATTATTATTATTATTATTATTATTATTATTATTATTATTATTATTATTATTATTATTATTATTATTATTATTATTATTATTATTATTATTATTATTATTATTATTATTATTATTATTATTATTATTATTATTATTATTATTATTATTATTATTATTATTATTATTATTATTATTATTATTATTATTATTATTATTATTATTATTATTATTATTATTATTATTATTATTATTATTATTATTATTATTATTATTATTATTATTATTATTATTATTATTATTATTATTATTATTATTATTATTATTATTATTATTATTATTATTATTATTATTATTATTATTATTATTATTATTATTATTATTATTATTATTATTATTATTATTATTATTATTATTATTATTATTATTATTATTATTATTATTATTATTATTATTATTATTATTATTATTATTATTATTATTATTATTATTATTATTATTATTATTATTATTATTATTATTATTATTATTATTATTATTATTATTATTATTATTATTATTATTATTATTATTATTATTATTATTATTATTATTATTATTATTATTATTATTATTATTATTATTATTATTATTATTATTATTATTATTATTATTATTATTATTATTATTATTATTATTATTATTATTATTATTATTATTATTATTATTATTATTATTATTATTATTATTATTATTATTATTATTATTATTATTATTATTATTATTATTATTATTATTATTATTATTATTATTATTATTATTATTATTATTATTATTATTATTATTATTATTATTATTATTATTATTATTATTATTATTATTATTATTATTATTATTATTATTATTATTATATTTTTAAATTAAACATAAAAACAACGAAAACTCGTTGTTTTCGTTGTGTCGAGCCCGAGCCCGAGCGCGAGCGAGAACAGGGGAGAAGCGACGACGGCGACGCGGCGCCGTTCACCGACGAACATCGGCGCCTTCCGGCCAGACGGCGGCGACGAGCGTGCTTCGGCCCATCTCCGCGCGCAACCCGAACCGGTAAGCTCGGTTTTCTCCCTGTTTTCGGTTCGATTTTGGGCCGCGAAGAACGAGCTCGATTAAGCTCTGATTTCCGGCCACTTTTGGCCGTTCTTAGCGTCAAATGGCCGAGCATAACGCCGGCTATGGTTGCCGTGCGTTTAAGTGCTCAAATTGAGCGAAAACAGTGGATGCCCGAATTGGGCATTTCGGGTTTCTTGGGTGAAACCTCGATTTTACATTTGGTTATGCTAATTGAGCGTATAGGAGGTTGATTGGTGAAGAAATTGACGAGAATTAATGGAAAACCGAAAATGGTGAAATTCTCGGCTTAGGGCAGATTCGGGTTTTTGGATTTTTGACCTAGCTAGAGTTGTTTGTTTTTAAATTCATTTTGGCGGATTGAAATAGGTTATTAGAGGAGTACGTGGCCGCTAGAATCGTTCGATTCCGATAACCGGCGCGAAAGTTACGCACGTTTTAAGTTTCGGGTCGGTTTTTTACCGAACCCAAATTAGTGGCCGTTTAGTTAGATTTTAGTTGGATTAAAGCTTTAGGAAATTGCTTTAGTTAAGGTTTTGTTAATTTGGACGTTTAGAAGCTTAAATTAGTTTTGACGTCAATGTTGTGTTTTGCTTCAGACAAACAACGCTCGTAGACGAAGCTCAGCGTGCTACGGACGACAGGTAAGTCTCTCGTGACTTGTTTGGCCGATTGGCCTACACCATAAGATTTCTTGTTGTTCGAGGAAATTGGAGATTATAGTAAGTGTCGGGCGAATAGGTTGGGTAGTTAGGTTAATTTCTTATTAGGTTATGTTTCTATTCGTCTTGATGGTATGCACGTTCATTGTTTGTTATTGCTTTGATTATGTTTATAGTATTGCACATGTTCACGCATCATGTTTCTGAAAAGCACGAAAAAGGAATTTCTATGCATGTTTTCATGAAAAGGAAAAGGATAATGTAAATGTATGAATGAATGTAATCTGGTCAAGGAGGTGGCGGTGGTTCAGACATGGCTGCTTGGGGAGCATGTTTTCCCCCCGGTTAGATACGAGGGGCTATCCAATCGCGGGATGTGCCGCTCCTATCTAGCGAGAGTGAGGCCACGGTGACATTATGTAATGAAATGAAATGAAATGAATAGCGAAAAGGTAGGAAGCATGTTTTATGAACTGCACGCATAGCATGCATTGCATTCACGTAGACTTACTGAGCCTTAAGCTCACGACTTATTTTTATGGTGTAGGTGACCTCTACACAGGTGAGGATGAGATCCCTCCACCCGAGGCATGAACAGTTGAAGAAAGATGGCCCGTGGGAGTGTGCTGGGCAATCGACGCGTAATTGACCCGTGGGGATGTAGGTATATGATTTGGGGACTTGATATGAAATGTATAGTTTGTCATATTAGGATGTTTGGGTTATTCTGGATAGAAATATGTAAGTGATAGGTGTAGGCTGTGGTAAATATTGTTGAATTGCTATGGATAACGAAACTGTTTTGAATTTACAACTTTCTGGAACTGCTTGGGACTTTCTTTTTAAACAGGAGGAATGTTTGGTTTTTAAATGGATCCATGCAGTTCGTTTTCTTGGAAAATGTGTTTTGTTTACTTATGTCTCGAGTCGTTCTGAGTGAGATTATGGAGGATGTATGAGCGTCAAGAGATTTGATGTTGAACTGTATAATTGAGATGTAGATAAGAAATGATATTGTCAGGATGTGATGAATTGATGAGTTGAGGAATGATAGAAGGTTGAGTGGTTTTATGTAAACTGTTTTTATATGATAAATGAATTTGCTTTAAAGGTTTTCGAGAATGTTTTTAATTGGTTTAGAGGCTTAAAAAGGAAAATTTTATACGGGAAAAATAGGTACAGTTTTAGGGGTGTTACAATTATGGTATCAGAGCCCCCGGGTTTTAAAATCGATTCTGTAGACTGCTCGACTGCACAGCCACTACGCAGACATCCTTCCTCAACTGTAAGTATGTTTACTGCTTTGTTTCATTCTAGTTTCTTAGGATTATTTGTTTAATTTTTATAGGAGTTAGAAAAATGGTTCGAGGACGAGATGCCAGGGATGACGCCCTGGATAGATTTACAGATCTGCTGGACCGTCAGTCTCAGCATATGGACCGGCAAGCACAACAAATTGTGGACTTAGTAAACCGAGAGAACCAGCGAGAGAACCAAAGGGCCCAGGAATTGGTGGTTCCTAATAATCAGGGTATGCAGAAGTTCCAAAGCTTGCAGCCTCCAGTGTTCGATGGACGATCTTCGGATCCAACTATTGCGGAGGAATGGATTCGCAATATGGAGGATATGCTGGAGTATGCGGAGGTGGAGAATGGGAAGAAGGTTGCTTTTGTCACCTTTCACTTGGCCTTGGACGCCCGTTTCTGGTGGGATTCAATCAAAGTGACTACGGATGTGACTACTATGACATGGGAACGATTTAAGACTTTGTTCTTTGATAAGTATTTCAGCCGCACGGTGAGGGCGGCTAAGAGAAATGAATTCACACAGCTGAAGCAGACAGGTTCGGTTGCAGAATACATACGGAAGTTTGAGGCTTTGTCGCGATTTGCACCGCGTCTGGTCAGCGACAATGAAGAAAAGGTGCACCAGTTTATGGAGGGACTTAATTCGGAGATTCGGATGCACGTTATAGTGTCAGGTGTTATTGATGTGCCCTATTCTGACATTGCAGCTAGAGCTCTGGATTTCGAGGCTGCTAGAGCGACTTGTGTTAGGCCGAGAGAGCCAGCTAAGGGCTTCTTTCGCGAGATCCAACCTCAGTCATGGGACCGAGACTGGCAGCCAAGTGAGCATCAACAGCCACGACAACAAAGGAGTGATAAGAGGCCCTATGATAGTAAGGGTGACCGGGGAAAAGGAAAGCTAATCCAAACGGCTACTCAAAAGCCTTTATGTCCACAGTGCCAGAAGCAGCACTACGGTGATTGTCTGACGCGTACTAATAGATGTTATCGATGTGGGGAAGCTGGCCACTATATCATGAACTGTCCGTTATTGAACCAGAATCAACCAGGCAGAGATCAACAGGGCAGGGATCAAAGAAAGGTTATGCCGAGGGTCTTTGCTTTCATCAAGCCTGGTGACGTCGACGATGGAGCCCAGCCTTCTACCCTGGCAGGTATTGTTTTAATTACCTGTACAACAATATTATTGTTTTGACAATAGTAATAATGATGATAACGATAGGCTTGAGAATAGAAAAGTAAGAAGATAGAAACTGGGTAAGAAAGAGTTGTAGGTGAACCTCGAAGAGAAAATAGTAGGTTACGTATAGGACAATAAGGACCAAATAGAAGTATAGTTATACATTAGTAGGATTAGTTTGATTTAATCAACGGAGTTGCGCACTTAAGGTTTAGTAACAATTAGAGTAATACACCCTATGAGATATGGTTTATAAGTAGGTAAGGATTATGTCTAATTGACAACCCCCTTGGAGTATCGGAATACGACTAATTAAGAAAGACGAAGGTTTAGATATAACCTATTAAGGAATGACCTAGATTGTTGTAATACTTGGAGTGTGTTTAATTAGAGGATGTACCGTAGAAATCGTATATTAGTGATTCGTGTGAAGCTAAGAGTGTCTAAATTAAGATAGAATTCAAGAGTTAAACTTAGAGAATTGAAGTCATGTGCATGGTGATACTCTAGATACCGAAATTTGTTGTTCTCTAGGAAATGAGTACCACCAAAGACACCTTAGAAGACTAATCCATAAAGGAAGATATTAATCTGTGAGAAGATTTTAACCGACTTATTAGGTGGGAGGTCTAGCGAAGTTAAGAATAATCAACGAGTTGTGGACATGTCAGGCAGTTAGGGTTGCTCGATTGGATTATGAAGCAAAAGATATAGGAGTTAAGTTGTAAACCTATAGTTGGTACAATTTAAACTAAGAGCCACGAACATGAGGCTGACCTTCGAGATGAATATAGGAGCATCGGTGTTCGAGGAATTAGACGGATAAACCTTGGCGTAGGGATGTTTATGACCTTATTTGAATATAGAGGTGTAAGGTTGGAGAACTTGAAGAGAATCGGATGGAGGGCGTAAACTTACCTACAACAAGTTTGCTAACAAGAAAATTGTTAGACAAATTATTGTGAAGTAGACAAGTAGAGTATTTGAACCCGACTAGGAGGAACGAAAGAGGATTGACCATTGTGTAACTTTGAAGAAATCCTCGTAGGATATTAGAGGTAAGTGCAAGGGATGGTTAGATTAAAAGAGAAGAGTTAAGATTAGAAGCCTAGTTCGATGGCTAATGTCGGGCGATTTGTGAAATTCACAATATGTTGAATAGAAAATGTAAGTTGCTCGGAAAGCCATTTAAAGTAAACTTAGAATGGGACAAGTTAGAAAAGCTCCGAAAGACCGATGGATGCATTAGAGACTTAAGGTTATAATAAATAGTTCAAACAATTCTATGGTCAAAACTTGGGGATTCCATTGTACATGGAGTTAATAAGGAAATTGAGCTAAACAGATGAGCATAATGTGTATAGTATTTAGCAGAGGACATAACGATAGAATTCGTTGAGGTAACTTAGAACAAACTATGACATTTATAGCGTCTTATAGTTACAAAGGGATTGGAATCCTAAGCGAGTAGTACTTTGTCCCCGGATGGACTCGTCGGGGCCTTGGAGTAACCTCGGTGAGACGGTTGGTGAAATCTAGAGATTTAAGTCCTAGTTGAGAATTTCTTTTATTAAGACCCGCGAGGTGCCCAAGGAAGTGTACAATTTGGATAATGTTGACGGAGAAGTTCTGTGGGAACATTACTAGGGAAATGTGGACTCGGGTGGTTGTAATAGAGATTAAGGTCGTAGTGTAATTGAAATTTAACGTTAGAGTAAGTAGTTTGAGAAGGCTTTGAGGGCGTGAAGTAGTTAGGTAAGTATCTGATAACACGAATTAAGAAAGTTAGGAACTAAGGAAAACTCAATTCGAGGAAGTTAAGTTATTATTATTATTATTATTATTATTATTATTATTATTATTATTATTATTATTATTATTATTATTATTATTATTATTATTATTATTATTATTATTATTATTATTATTATTATTATTATTATTATTATTATTATTATTATTATTATTATTATTATTATTATTATTATTATTATTATTATTATTATTATTATTATTATTATTATTATTATTATTATTATTATTATTATTATTATTATTATTATTATTATTATTATTATTATTATTATTATTATTATTATTATTATTATTATTATTATTATTATTATTATTATTATTATTATTATTATTATTATTATTATTATTATTATTATTATTATTATTATTATTATTATTATTATTATTATTATTATTATTATTATTATTATTATTATTATTATTATTATTATTATTATTATTATTATTATTATTATTATTATTATTATTATTATTATTATTATTATTATTATTATTATTATTATTATTATTATTATTATTATTATTATTATTATTATTATTATTATTATTATTATTATTATTATTATTATTATTATTATTATTATTATTATTATTATTATTATTATTATTATTATTATTATTATTATTATTATTATTATTATTATTATTATTATTATTATTATTATTATTATTATTATTATTATTATTATTATTATTATTATTATTATTATTATTATTATTATTATTATTATTATTATTATTATTATTATTATTATTATTATTATTATTATTATTATTATTATTATTATTATTATTATTATTATTATTATTATTATTATTATTATTATTATTATTATTATTATTATTATTATTATTATTATTATTATTATTATTATTATTATTATTATTATTATTATTATTATTATTATTATTATTATTATTATTATTATTATTATTATTATTATTATTATTATTATTATTATTATTATTATTATTATTATTATTATTATTATTATTATTATTATTATTATTATTATTATTATTATTATTATTATTATTATTATTATTATTATTATTATTATTATTATTATTATTATTATTATTATTATTATTATTATTATTATTATTATTATTATTATTATTATTATTATTATTATTATTATTATTATTATTATTATTATTATTATTATTATTATTATTATTATTATTATTATTATTATTATTATTATTATTATTATTATTATTATTATTATTATTATTATTATTATTATTATTATTATTATTATTATTATTATTATTATTATTATTATTATTATTATTATTATTATTATTATTATTATTATTATTATTATTATTATTATTATTATTATTATTATTATTATTATTATTATTATTATTATTATTATTATTATTATTATTATTATTATTATTATTATTATTATTATTATTATTATTATTATTATTATTATTATTATTATTATTATTATTATTATTATTATTATTATTATTATTATTATTATTATTATTATTATTATTATTATTATTATTATTATTATTATTATTATTATTATTATTATTATTATTATTATTATTATTATTATTATTATTATTATTATTATTATTATTATTATTATTATTATTATTATTATTATTATTATTATTATTATTATTATTATTATTATTATTATTATTATTATTATTATTATTATTATTATTATTATTATTATTATTATTATTATTATTATTATTATTATTATTATTATTATTATTATTATTATTATTATTATTATTATTATTATTATTATTATTATTATTATTATTATTATTATTATTATTATTATTATTATTATTATTATTATTATTATTATTATTATTATTATTATTATTATTATTATTATTATTATTATTATTATTATTATTATTATTATTATTATTATTATTATTATTATTATTATTATTATTATTATTATTATTATTATTATTATTATTATTATTATTATTATTATTATTATTATTATTATTATTATTATTATTATTATTATTATTATTATTATTATTATTATTATTATTATTATTATTATTATTATTATTATTATTATTATTATTATTATTATTATTATTATTATTATTATTATTATTATTATTATTATTATTATTATTATTATTATTATTATTATTATTATTATTATTATTATTATTATTATTATTATTATTATTATTATTATTATTATTATTATTATTATAAAAAAAAAAAAAAAAAAAAAAAAAAAAAAAAAAAAAAAAAAAAAAAAAAAAAAAAAAAAAAAAAAAAAAAAAAAAAAAAAAAAAAAAAAAAAAAAAAAAAAAAAAAAAAAAAAAAAAAAAAAAAAAAAAAAAAAAAAAAAAAAAAAAAAAAAAAAAAAAAAAAAAAAAAAAAAAAAAAAAAAAAAAAAAAAAAAAAAAAAAAAAAAAAAAAAAAAAAAAAAAAAAAAAAAAAAAAAAAAAAAAAAAAAAAAAAAAAAAAAAAAAAAAAAAAAAAAAAAAAAAAAAAAAAAAAAAAAAAAAAAAAAAAAAAAAAAAAAAAAAAAAAAAAAAAAAAAAAAAAAAAAAAAAAAAAAAAAAAAAAAAAAAAAAAAAAAAAAAAAAAAAAAAAAAAAAAAAAAAAAAAAAAAAAAAAAAAAAAAAAAAAAAAAAAAAAAAAAAAAAAAAAAAAAAAAAAAAAAAAAAAAAAAAAAAAAAAAAAAAAAAAAAAAAAAAAAAAAAAAAAAAAAAAAAAAAAAAAAAAAAAAAAAAAAAAAAAAAAAAAAAAAAAAAAAAAAAAAAAAAAAAAAAAAAAAAAAAAAAAAAAAAAAAAAAAAAAAAAAAAAAAAAAAAAAAAAAAAAAAAAAAAAAAAAAAAAAAAAAAAAAAAAAAAAAAAAAAAAAAAAAAAAAAAAAAAAAAAAAAAAAAAAAAAAAAAAAAAAAAAAAAAAAAAAAAAAAAAAAAAAAAAAAAAAAAAAAAAAAAAAAAAAAAAAAAAAAAAAAAAAAAAAAAAAAAAAAAAAAAAAAAAAAAAAAAAAAAAAAAAAAAAAAAAAAAAAAAAAAAAAAAAAAAAAAAAAAAAAAAAAAAAAAAAAAAAAAAAAAAAAAAAAAAAAAAAAAAAAAAAAAAAAAAAAAAAAAAAAAAAAAAAAAAAAAAAAAAAAAAAAAAAAAAAAAAAAAAAAAAAAAAAAAAAAAAAAAAAAAAAAAAAAAAAAAAAAAAAAAAAAAAAAAAAAAAAAAAAAAAAAAAAAAAAAAAAAAAAAAAAAAAAAAAAAAACAACGAAAACTCGTTGTTTTCGTTGTGTCGAGCCCGAGCCCGACGCGAGCGAGAACAGGGGAGAAGCGACGACGGCGACGGGCGGCGCCGTTCACCGACGAACATCGGCGCCTTCCGGCCAGACGGCGGCGACGAGCGTGCTTCGGCCCATCTCCGCGCGCAACCCGAACCGGTAAGCTCGGTTTTCTCCCTGTTTTCGGTTCGATTTTGGGCCGCGAAGAACGAGCTCGATTAAGCTCTGATTTCCGGCCACTTTTGGCCGTTCTTAGCGTCAAATGGCCGAGCATAACGCCGGCTATGGTTGCCGTGCGTTTAAGTGCTCAAATTGAGCGAAAACAGTGGATGCCCGAATTGGGCATTTCGGGTTTCTTGGGTGAAACCTCGATTTTACATTTGGTTATGCTAATTGAGCGTTCTAGGAAGGTTGATTGGTGAAGAAATTGACGAGAATTAATGGAAAACCGAAAATGGTGAAATCTCGGCTTAGGGCAGATTCGGGTTTTTGGATTTTTGACCTAGCTAGAGTTGTTTGTTTTTAAATTCATTTTGGCGGATTGAAATAGGTTATTAGAGGAGTACGTGGCCGCTAGAATCGTTCGATTCCGATAACCGGCGCGAAAGTTACGCACGTTTAAGTTTCGGGTCGGTTTTTACCGAACCCAAATTAGTGCCGTTTAGTTAGATTTTAGTTGGGATTAAAGCTTTAGGAAATTGCTTTAGTTAAGGTTTTGTTAATTTGGACGTTTAGAAGCTTAAATTAGTTTTGACGTCAATGTTGTGTTTTGCTTCAGACAAACAACGCTCGTAGACGAAGCTCAGCGTGCTACGGACGACAGGTAAGTCTCTCGTGACTTGTTTGGCCGATTGGCCTACACCATAAGATTTCTTGTTGTTCGAGGAAATTGGAGATTATAGTAGTGTCGGGCGAATAGGTTGGGTAGTTAGGTTTAATTTCTTATTAGGTTATGTTTCTATTCGTCTTGATGGTATGCACGTTCATTGTTTGTTATTGCTTTGATTATGTTTATAGTATTGCACATGTTCACGCATCATGTTCTGAAAAGCACGAAAAAGGAATTTCTATGCATGTTTTCATGAAAAGGAAAAGGATAATGTAAATGTATGAATGAATGTAATCTGGTCAAGGAGGTGGCGGTGGTTCAGACATGGCTGCTTGGGGAGCATGTTTTCCCCCCGGTTAGATACGAGGGGCTATCCAATCGCGGGATGTGCCGCTCCTATCTAGCGAGAGTGAGGCCACGGTGACATTATGTAATGAAATGAAATGAAATGAATAGCGAAAAGGTAGGAAGCATGTTTATGAACTGCACGCATAGCATGCATTGCATTCACGTAGACTTACTGAGCCTTAAGCTCACGACTTATTTTATGGTGTAGGTGACCTCTACACAGGTGAGGATGAGATCCCTCCACCCGAGGCATGAACAGTTGAAGAAAGATGGCCCGTGGGAGTGTGCTGGGCAATCGACGCGTAATTGACCCGTGGGGATGTAGGTATATGATTTGGGGACTTGATATGAAATGTATAGTTTGTCATATTAGGATGTTTGGGTTATTCTGGATAGAAATATGTAAGTGATAGGTGTAGGCTGTGGTAAATATTGTTGAATTGCTATGGATAACGAAACTGTTTTGAATTTACAACTTTCTGGAACTGCTTGGGACTTTCTTTTTAAACAGGAGGAATGTTTGGTTTTTAAATGGATCCATGCAGTTCGTTTTCTTGGAAAATGTGTTTTGTTTACTTATGTCTCGAGTCGTTCTGAGTGAGATTATGGAGGATGTATGAGCGTCAAGAGATTTGATGTTGAACTGTATAATTGAGATGTAGATAAGAAATGATATTGTCAGGATGTGATGAATTGATGAGTTGAGGAATGATAGAAGGTTGAGTGGTTTTATGTAAACTGTTTTTATATGATAAATGAATTTGCTTTAAAGGTTTTCGAGAATGTTTTTAATTGGTTTAGAGGCTTAAAAAGGAAAATTTTATACGGGAAAAATAGGTACAGTTTTAGGGGTGTTACACACTCCTTTGTATCGACTGCATGTATGGCTAGATTGGGGTTAGAGTCTGAGTCGGCTGAGTGCGAGTATAGTGTGATGCTGCCCTCAGGAGAGCGTATGCAGTCCAGTCGTGTTATTCAGGGGAATATTATTTCAGTCGGGAGCGTTACCCTCTACGCACGTCTGATCGTTATGGGCATAGAGCGGTACGACCTTATTTTGGGGATGGACTGGCTAGCACAGCACTTCGCCACCATCGATTGTCGCTCCGGGATTGTGACCTTCCGACCCCCGGATAGTGCCGAGTTTTCTTATCAGGCGATGAACCGATTTAGTGGATCGCCTATTTCTTATGCTATGGAGGTCAACGAGCAATTCAAAGGTGCGTGCTCTATTTATTTGGCCTCAGTTTTTGATGTTCAGTTGCTCAGCGGAGTACAGCCGAGCGACATTCCTATTGTTAGAGAGTTCTCTGGCATATCCTCGATGATCTTCCCGGTTTACCACCAGACCGGAGATTGAGTTCACTATTGACGTCTATCCAAACTCCGCGCCGAGGTTCAAGAACCCGTATCGATTGGCACCCAGCTGAGTTGAGAGAGTTGAGGACTCAGCTTGACGAGTTGCTTGAGGACGGGATTTATTCGGCCCAGTGTATCGCCTTGGGGTGCGCCCGTTCTGTTTGTTAAGAAGAAAGACGGGACCCTCAGGATGTGCATTGATTACAGGGAGCTGAATAAGCTCACGGTGAAGAATAAGTATCCACTTCCCCGGATTGACGACTTATTTGATCAGCTACAGGGTGCCCGAGTATTTTCCAGGATTGATCTGCGCTCGGGTTACAATCAGCTGAAGGTCCGGAGAGATGACATACCGAAGACCGGCGTTCCGAACGAGGTATGGGCATTATGAGTTTCCTCGTTATGTCTTTTGGGCTCACTAATGCTCCTGCAGCGTTCATGGATCTGATGAACCGTGTCTTCAGAGAGTACCTTGGATAAGTTCGTGGTGGTGTTTATCGACGATATCTTGATTTACTCTAAAACGAAGGAAGAGCACGAGGACCATTTGAGGATAGTTCTGAGCACGTTATGTCGCATCATCTATATCCGAAGTTTTCTAAGTGCGAATTCTGGCTTGACAGAGTGAGTTTTCTGGGCCATATTATATCACAGGACGGAGTTTCTGTGGATCCGACAAAGTCCAGGCGGTCAGAGATTGGCCACAGCCGAAGAACGTACGTGAGGTGCGTGGATTTTCTCGGATTGGCCGGTTACTACCGGAAGTTTATTCAGGGATTCTCGAAGATTGCACTTCCCTTATCACGCTTAACTCGGAAGAGTGAGAGGTTTATTTGGTCGTCTGCTTGCGATGACAGTTTTGCAAGAGTTAAAGCAGAGATTGACCACCGCTCCAGTTCTGGCGCTACCTGTTGAGGGTGTCAGGTTCAGTATTTACTGCGATGCATCAGGAGTCGGGCTCGGTTGTGTGTTGATGCAGGAGGGGAAAGTCATTTCTTATGCTTCTCGGCAGCTGAAGCCGTATGAGCAGAACTACCCTACGCATGACCTCGAGTTAGCAGCTGTGGTCTTCGCACTGAATATATGGAGACATTACTTATATGGGCGCAGTGCGAGATTCTTCCGACCACAAGAGCTTGAAGTACTTATTTACAGCAGAAGGAGCTTAATATGCGGCAACGCAGTGGCTCGAGTTCGTCAAGGACTATGATTTTTGATATCAAGTACCACCCAGGGAAGCAAACAAGGTAGCTGATGCCTTGAGTAGAGTGCCTTCTGCGAGTCGCCTTCATTAGCAGCGATGTCAGTTACGCTGCGGTCTGAGATCGACGAGATTTGACGTGGAGATAGTGGAGAGTTGTCAACATGCGCTTCACTAGTATTTCTCTCAGGCGACCATTCTGGATCGTATACGCGAGGCTCACAGAGCGATGCAGAGTGTATTGAGCTTCGATCGAGCATGTTATTAGATGATCGTCGGATTTTCACTTGGGGGGGGGGGGGGGGGGGGGGGGGGGGGGGGGGGGGGGGGGGGGGGGGGGGGGGGGGGGGGGGGGGGGGGGGGGGGGGGGGGGGGGGGGGGGGGGGGGGGGGGGGGGGGGGGGGGGGGGGGGGGGGGGGGGGGGGGGGGGGGGGGGGGGGGGGGGGGGGGGGGGGGGGGGGGGGGGGGGGGGGGGGGGGGGGGGGGGGGGGGGGGGGGGGGGGGGGGGGGGGGGGGGGGGGGGGGGGGGGGGGGGGGGGGGGGGGGGGGGGGGGGGGGGGGGGGGGGGGGGGGGGGGGGGGGGGGGGGGGGGGGGGGGGGGGGGGGGGGGGGGGGGGGGGGGGGGGGGGGGGGGGGGGGGGGGGGGGGGGGGGGGGGGGGGGGGGGGGGGGGGGGGGGGGGGGGGGGGGGGGGGGGGGGGGGGGGGGGGGGGGGGGGGGGGGGGGGGGGGGGGGGGGGGGGGGGGGGGGGGGGGGGGGGGGGGGGGGGGGGGGGGGGGGGGGGGGGGGGGGGGGGGGGGGGGGGGGGGGGGGGGGGGGGGGGGGGGGGGGGGGGGGGGGGGGGGGGGGGGGGGGGGGGGGGGGGGGGGGGGGGGGGGGGGGGGGGGGGGGGGGGGGGGGGGGGGGGGGGGGGGGGGGGGGGGGGGGGGGGGGGGGGGGGGGGGGGGGGGGGGGGGGGGGGGGGGGGGGGGGGGGGGGGGGGGGGGGGGGGGGGGGGGGGGGGGGGGGGGGGGGGGGGGGGGGGGGGGGGGGGGGGGGGGGGGGGGGGGGGGGGGGGGGGGGGGGGGGGGGGGGGGGGGGGGGGGGGGGGGGGGGGGGGGGGGGGGGGGGGGGGGGGGGGGGGGGGGGGGGGGGGGGGGGGGGGGGGGGGGGGGGGGGGGGGGGGGGGGGGGGGGGGGGGGGGGGGGGGGGGGGGGGGGGGGGGGGGGGGGGGGGGGGGGGGGGGGGGGGGGGGGGGGGGGGGGGGGGGGGGGGGGGGGGGGGGGGGGGGGGGGGGGGGGGGGGGGGGGGGGGGGGGGGGGGGGGGGGGGGGGGGGGGGGGGGGGGGGGGGGGGGGGGGGGGGGGGGGGGGGGGGGGGGGGGGGGGGGGGGGGGGGGGGGGGGGGGGGGGGGGGGGGGGGGGGGGGGGGGGGGGGGGGGGGGGGGGGGGGGGGGGGGGGGGGGGGGGGGGGGGGGGGGGGGGGGGGGGGGGGGGGGGGGGGGGGGGGGGGGGGGGGGGGGGGGGGGGGGGGGGGGGGGGGGGGGGGGGGGGGGGGGGGGGGGGGGGGGGGGGGGGGGGGGGGGGGGGGGGGGGGGGGGGGGGGGGGGGGGGGGGGGGGGGGGGGGGGGGGGGGGGGGGGGGGGGGGGGGGGGGGGGGGGGGGGGGGGGGGGGGGGGGGGGGGGGGGGGGGGGGGGGGGGGGGGGGGGGGGGGGGGGGGGGGGGGGGGGGGGGGGGGGGGGGGGGGGGGGGGGGGGGGGGGGGGGGGGGGGGGGGGGGGGGGGGGGGGGGGGGGGGGGGGGGGGGGGGGGGGGGGGGGGGGGGGGGGGGGGGGGGGGGGGGGGGGGGGGGGGGGGGGGGGGGGGGGGGGGGGGGGGGGGGGGGGGGGGGGGGGGGGGGGGGGGGGGGGGGGGGGGGGGGGGGGGGGGGGGGGGGGGGGGGGGGGGGGGGGGGGGGGGGGGTGGGGTTTTTTGGTTTTGTCTCTCCTCTCTTCTCTGGGGGTGATATTTACCCCTGGTTGAGTTCTCGTATAACAACAGCTTCCAGGCTACTATCGGCATGGCTCCGTATGAGGCTTTATATGGTCGGAAGTGTAGGTCTCATTATATTGGACGAGGTTGGCGAGGCCAGCACGTGGGACCTGAGATCTTACAGCAAACGGCAGATAAGATTGCGTTATCCGACAGCGAATCGAGGTAGCTCAGAGCCGGCAGAAGAGTTATGCCGACACGAGACGGCGGGAGCTAGAGTTCGAGGAGGGCGACGAAGTTTATTTGAAGGTTTCTCCATTCAAAGGCGTCGCGAGATTGGAAGGAGGGTAAGCTGAACCCTCGGTACGTGGGGCCCTTTCCTATTCTGAAGAGGATCGGGAAGTTTGCGTATAGATTGCAGCTTCCGGCTTCTATGGAGGGCATTCATGATGTATTCCACGTATCTATGCTTCGGAGATGCCTACGGATCCATCACATGCCGTAGAGACTACAGAGATCGAGGTACAGCCTACCTTGACTTACGAGGTGAAGCCGGTACGTATTCTGGGTACTCTACAAAGTCTTGCGCAACAAAGAGATTCCGCTAGTCAAAGTCCTGTGGCGGAACCACGAGGTGGAGGAAGCTACGTGGGAACGACAGCAGGATATGATGACTGGATATCCTGATCTATTTGCATGATTTAATTTTGTGGGCAAAATTCTGAATAAGGAGGGGAGAATGTAATATCCGGTTTGTACGGACCTTTTATTATATTATTATTGGCATTTTTTTTTGTAATTATGTCAAATCAGGTCCGATTTACGAAAAGAAAACGTCATTACGATCCTAGCGATTGATTAGAATTTTAAGGAATTTACGGAAAATTTTCGGAGATCAAACACTATATTCCGAGTAAATACGCTTTTCGTAATGTAAAAGACGTTCTCGTAAAAATAGCAAACGAGGTCCAAATTGCGAACGGACAGTTTTAATAAATCCCTGGCAATGAATAGAAGTTATTGGAAAAATATGAAACTTTCGAGGATCCGAATAGTTGGACGATTAACGAACCGAAGGACGAAATCAATATAAAAATCAAAGAAGGCAAAATAGTAATTTACAAAATCAATTTATAAAATATTACAAACCATTCTTTTTTTCACTCATTCTCTTCTTCTTCTCCCTGGATTCCCACGACAGAGAGCGAGCTTTCTCCCTGGCGCCGGCGACTTCTCACATCCGACTCGTCCGACCTCCGTTCTTCCTCCGTCCTTCACGTTTTCTTCCTCTCTCGCTACCCTCGGTATGTGCCTTTAATCTTATAGCTTTTTTTTTTTTTTTTTTTTTTTTTTTTTTTTTTTTTTTTTTTTTTTTTTTTTTTTTTTTTTTTTTTTTTTTTTTTTTTTTTTTTTTTTTTTTTTTTTTTTTTTTTTTTTTTTTTTTTTTTTTTTTTTTTTTTTTTTTTTTTTTTTTTTTTTTTTTTTTTTTTTTTTTTTTTTTTTTTTTTTTTTTTTTTTTTTTTTTTTTTTTTTTTTTTTTTTTTTTTTTTTTTTTTTTTTTTTTTTTTTTTTTTTTTTTTTTTTTTTTTTTTTTTTTTTTTTTTTTTTTTTTTTTTTTTTTTTTTTTTTTTTTTTTTTTTTTTTTTTTTTTTTTTTTTTTTTTTTTTTTTTTTTTTTTTTTTTTTTTTTTTTTTTTTTTTTTTTTTTTTTTTTTTTTTTTTTTTTTTTTTTTTTTTTTTTTTTTTTTTTTTTTTTTTTTTTTTTTTTTTTTTTTTTTTTTTTTTTTTTTTTTTTTTTTTTTTTTTTTTTTTTTTTTTTTTTTTTTTTTTTTTTTTTTTTTTTTTTTTTTTTTTTTTTTTTTTTTTTTTTTTTTTTTTTTTTTTTTTTTTTTTTTTTTTTTTTTTTTTTTTTTTTTTTTTTTTTTTTTTTTTTTTTTTTTTTTTTTTTTTTTTTTTTTTTTTTTTTTTTTTTTTTTTTTTTTTTTTTTTTTTTTTTTTTTTTTTTTTTTTTTTTTTTTTTTTTTTTTTTTTTTTTTTTTTTTTTTTTTTTTTTTTTTTTTTTTTTTTTTTTTTTTTTTTTTTTTTTTTTTTTTTTTTTTTTTTTTTTTTTTTTTTTTTTTTTTTTTTTTTTTTTTTTTTTTTTTTTTTTTTTTTTTTTTTTTTTTTTTTTTTTTTTTTTTTTTTTTTTTTTTTTTTTTTTTTTTTTTTTTTTTTTTTTTTTTTTTTTTTTTTTTTTTTTTTTTTTTTTTTTTTTTTTTTTTTTTTTTTTTTTTTTTTTTTTTTTTTTTTTTTTTTTTTTTTTTTTTTTTTTTTTTTTTTTTTTTTTTTTTTTTTTTTTTTTTTTTTTTTTGTAGCGTTTCGGCAAACTAGGGTTTCGATAAAATGTCGAAATTAGGACTCGTAATTAATAGGTTAGCCGTGATTACGTATAAATTGAACGTATTGAACGTTATTGGACGAAGAAAAGTCGATTTGCGAAAAAATTATAAATTGGTAAAATTTCGGGTTTTAGGGGAAAACTCGTTAATTTGGATAATCGAGCTATAATTAATGTTCGAAAAGCTTTAATTAGCTAAGTGAAGAATTTAGGAGAATTCTTTAGCAAAGGTTTTGTAATTTGGACGTTTATAATTCAAATTGGTTTTAACTACGAATATCGTGTTTTCCTCAGACACACGACTCCCGTTGACGAAGCTTGAGATCCAGCGCACTCAAGGTAAGTTTTCGTGACTTACTTTGACCCAAAGGTCTACACCATACTCTGTCGTCATCTCGAGAATACTCGAGGAATCGTTTGTTTTACGTTATTCTGGTTGGGTAGTTAGGTTAGTTGTTTATAGGTTATGTTATATTGTCTGCTGATATGAACTGTTTGTTTACTTTCCGCTGATATGAACTGTTCATGCATCACGGTTTTCGAAAGTCATGAAAAGGAATTTTTGCACATGTTTTTAAGAAAAGGAACGTATATCTGAAACGAAATCTGTAACGAAATCTGAATGAATAAACGTAATCTGTCTGTTTCTGGTCATGCGAGATGGGGCTCAGGCACGGCTGTGCGTGTTGCAAGCGTGTACCCCCCCTCTCTAACCCCACGGGGTAGTCCAACCGCCGGACGGGCCCCCTTGGGTTAGTGGGTCGAGGTCTCGGTGACAATCTGTCTGTCTGCGACGTAATGAATCTGTAATCTGTAATTCTGTATCTGTAATCTGAATCTGAGCATGATTTCTGAATGGCATACGCACGCATGCATCTGCATTTACGTAGCTTACTGAGATTTCAATATCTCATATGTGTCTGTATGGTGTAGGTGATCTGCTAGGTTACGTTGATCCAGGTGAGGACGAGTTTTTTTTTTTTTTTTTTTTTTTTTTTTTTTTTTTTTTTTTTTTTTTTTTTTTTTTTTTTTTTTTTTTTTTTTTTTTTTTTTTTTTTTTTTTTTTTTTTTTTTTTTTTTTTTTTTTTTTTTTTTTTTTTTTTTTTTTTTTTTTTTTTTTTTTTTTTTTTTTTTTTTTTTTTTTTTTTTTTTTTTTTTTTTTTTTTTTTTTTTTTTTTTTTTTTTTTTTTTTTTTTTTTTTTTTTTTTTTTTTTTTTTTTTTTTTTTTTTTTTTTTTTTTTTTTTTTTTTTTTTTTTTTTTTTTTTTTTTTTTTTTTTTTTTTTTTTTTTTTTTTTTTTTTTTTTTTTTTTTTTTTTTTTTTTTTTTTTTTTTTTTTTTTTTTTTTTTTTTTTTTTTTTTTTTTTTTTTTTTTTTTTTTTTTTTTTTTTTTTTTTTTTTTTTTTTTTTTTTTTTTTTTTTTTTTTTTTTTTTTTTTTTTTTTTTTTTTTTTTTTTTTTTTTTTTTTTTTTTTTTTTTTTTTTTTTTTTTTTTTTTTTTTTTTTTTTTTTTTTTTTTTTTTTTTTTTTTTTTTTTTTTTTTTTTTTTTTTTTTTTTTTTTTTTTTTTTTTTTTTTTTTTTTTTTTTTTTTTTTTTTTTTTTTTTTTTTTTTTTTTTTTTTTTTTTTTTTTTTTTTTTTTTTTTTTTTTTTTTTTTTTTTTTTTTTTTTTTTTTTTTTTTTTTTTTTTTTTTTTTTTTTTTTTTTTTTTTTTTTTTTTTTTTTTTTTTTTTTTTTTTTTTTTTTTTTTTTTTTTTTTTTTTTTTTTTTTTTTTTTTTTTTTTTTTTTTTTTTTTTTTTTTTTTTTTTTTTTTTTTTTTTTTTTTTTTTTTTTTTTTTTTTTTTTTTTTTTTTTTTTTTTTTTTTTTTTTTTTTTTTTTTTTTTTTTTTTTTTTTTTTTTTTTTTTTTTTTTTTTTTTTTTTTTTTTTTTTTTTTTTTTTTTTTTTTTTTTTTTTTTTTTTTTTTTTTTTTTTTTTTTTTTTTTTTTTTTTTTTTTTTTTTTTTTTTTTTTTTTTTTTTTTTTTTTTTTTTTTTTTTTTTTTTTTTTTTTTTTTTTTTTTTTTTTTTTTTTTTTTTTTTTTTTTTTTTTTTTTTTTTTTTTTTTTTTTTTTTTTTTTTTTTTTTTTTTTTTTTTTTTTTTTTTTTTTTTTTTTTTTTTTTTTTTTTTTTTTTTTTTTTTTTTTTTTTTTTTTTTTTTTTTTTTTTTTTTTTTTTTTTTTTTTTTTTTTTTTTTTTTTTTTTTTTTTTTTTTTTTTTTTTTTTTTTTTTTTTTTTTTTTTTTTTTTTTTTTTTTTTTTTTTTTTTTTTTTTTTTTTTTTTTTTTTTTTTTTTTTTTTTTTTTTTTTTTTTTTTTTTTTTTTTTTTTTTTTTTTTTTTTTTTTTTTTTTTTTTTTTTTTTTTTTTTTTTTTTTTTTTTTTTTTTTTTTTTTTTTTTTTTTTTTTTTTTTTTTTTTTTTTTTTTTTTTTTTTTTTTTTTTTTTTTTTTTTTTTTTTTTTTTTTTTTTTTTTTTTTTTTTTTTTTTTTTTTTTTTTTTTTTTTTTTTTTTTTTTTTTTTTTTTTTTTTTTTTTTTTTTTTTTTTTTTTTTTTTTTTTTTTTTTTTTTTTTTTTTTTTTTTTTTTTTTTTTTTTTTTTTTTTTTTTTTTTTTTTTTTTTTTTTTTTTTTTTTTTTTTTTTTTTTTTTTTTTTTTTTTTTTTTTTTTTTTTTTTTTTTTTTTTTTTTTTTTTTTTTTTTTTTTTTTTTTTTTTTTTTTTTTTTTTTTTTTTTTTTTTTTTTTTTTTTTTTTTTTTTTTTTTTTTTTTTTTTTTTTTTTTTTTTTTTTTTTTTTTTTTTTTTTTTTTTTTTTTTTTTTTTTTTTTTTTTTTAAATGCTTTTAAGGTTCAAATTGAATTCCGATTTCAGTTCTGTTTTCAACTTCAGTTTTTATTTCCGCACAAAGTTTTATTTAAAAAAAAAAAAAAAAAAAAAAAAAAAAAAAAAAAAAAAAAAAAAAAAAAAAAAAAAAAAAAAAAAAAAAAAAAAAAAAAAAAAAAAAAAAAAAAAAAAAAAAAAAAAAAAAAAAAAAAAAAAAAAAAAAAAAAAAAAAAAAAAAAAAAAAAAAAAAAAAAAAAAAAAAAAAAAAAAAAAAAAAAAAAAAAAAAAAAAAAAAAAAAAAAAAAAAAAAAAAAAAAAAAAAAAAAAAAAAAAAAAAAAAAAAAAAAAAAAAAAAAAAAAAAAAAAAAAAAAAAAAAAAAAAAAAAAAAAAAAAAAAAAAAAAAAAAAAAAAAAAAAAAAAAAAAAAAAAAAAAAAAAAAAAAAAAAAAAAAAAAAAAAAAAAAAAAAAAAAAAAAAAAAAAAAAAAAAAAAAAAAAAAAAAAAAAAAAAAAAAAAAAAAAAAAAAAAAAAAAAAAAAAAAAAAAAAAAAAAAAAAAAAAAAAAAAAAAAAAAAAAAAAAAAAAAAAAAAAAAAAAAAAAAAAAAAAAAAAAAAAAAAAAAAAAAAAAAAAAAAAAAAAAAAAAAAAAAAAAAAAAAAAAAAAAAAAAAAAAAAAAAAAAAAAAAAAAAAAAAAAAAAAAAAAAAAAAAAAAAAAAAAAAAAAAAAAAAAAAAAAAAAAAAAAAAAAAAAAAAAAAAAAAAAAAAAAAAAAAAAAAAAAAAAAAAAAAAAAAAAAAAAAAAAAAAAAAAAAAAAAAAAAAAAAAAAAAAAAAAAAAAAAAAAAAAAAAAAAAAAAAAAAAAAAAAAAAAAAAAAAAAAAAAAAAAAAAAAAAAAAAAAAAAAAAAAAAAAAAAAAAAAAAAAAAAAAAAAAAAAAAAAAAAAAAAAAAAAAAAAAAAAAAAAAAAAAAAAAAAAAAAAAAAAAAAAAAAAAAAAAAAAAAAAAAAAAAAAAAAAAAAAAAAAAAAAAAAAAAAAAAAAAAAAAAAAAAAAAAAAAAAAAAAAAAAAAAAAAAAAAAAAAAAAAAAAAAAAAAAAAAAAAAAAAAAAAAAAAAAAAAAAAAAAAAAAAAAAAAAAAAAAAAAAAAAAAAAAAAAAAAAAAAAAAAAAAAAAAAAAAAAAAAAAAAAAAAAAAAAAAAAAAAAAAAAAAAAAAAAAAAAAAAAAAAAAAAAAAAAAAAAAAAAAAAAAAAAAAAAAAAAAAAAAAAAAAAAAAAAAAAAAAAAAAAAAAAAAAAAAAAAAAAAAAAAAAAAAAAAAAAAAAAAAAAAAAAAAAAAAAAAAAAAAAAAAAAAAAAAAAAAAAAAAAAAAAAAAAAAAAAAAAAAAAAAAAAAAAAAAAAAAAAAAAAAAAAAAAAAAAAAAAAAAAAAAAAAAAAAAAAAAAAAAAAAAAAAAAAAAAAAAAAAAAAAAAAAAAAAAAAAAAAAAAAAAAAAAAAAAAAAAAAAAAAAAAAAAAAAAAAAAAAAAAAAAAAAAAAAAAAAAAAAAAAAAAAAAAAAAAAAAAAAAAAAAAAAAAAAAAAAAAAAAAAAAAAAAAAAAAAAAAAAAAAAAAAAAAAAAAAAAAAAAAAAAAAAAAAAAAAAAAAAAAAAAAAAAAAAAAAAAAAAAAAAAAAAAAAAAAAAAAAAAAAAAAAAAAAAAAAAAAAAAAAAAAAAAAAAAAAAAAAAAAAAAAAAAAAAAAAAAAAAAAAAAAAAAAAAAAAAAAAAAAAAAAAAAAAAAAAAAAAAAAAAAAAAAAAAAAAAAAAAAAAAAAAAAAAAAAAAAAAAAAAAAAAAAAAAAAAAAAAAAAAAAAAAAAAAAAAAAAAAAAAAAAAAAAAAAAAAAAAAAAAAAAAAAAATATAATATCCTTAATCTCTTAATATTGTTGTCCCATTTCTCATTGGCGCGGGCCAAAGCGCGGGGCGCGCACACCGAAGATTAGGCGCGTCTCGTGCACATGTCCCTCATGTTACCTTAGGTCCTAAGTCTTAATGGATATTTTCTGACTTTAAACGAGTCTCTTTTACACATGTTTTAGGGGGGGGGGGGGGGGGGGGGGGGGGGGGGGGGGGGGGGGGGGGGGGGGGGGGGGGGGGGGGGGGGGGGGGGGGGGGGGGGGGGGGGGGGGGGGGGGGGGGGGGGGGGGGGGGGGGGGGGGGGGGGGGGGGGGGGGGGGGGGGGGGGGGGGGGGGGGGGGGGGGGGGGGGGGGGGGGGGGGGGGGGGGGGGGGGGGGGGGGGGGGGGGGGGGGGGGGGGGGGGGGGGGGGGGGGGGGGGGGGGGGGGGGGGGGGGGGGGGGGGGGGGGGGGGGGGGGGGGGGGGGGGGGGGGGGGGGGGGGGGGGGGGGGGGGGGGGGGGGGGGGGGGGGGGGGGGGGGGGGGGGGGGGGGGGGGGGGGGGGGGGGGGGGGGGGGGGGGGGGGGGGGGGGGGGGGGGGGGGGGGGGGGGGGGGGGGGGGGGGGGGGGGGGGGGGGGGGGGGGGGGGGGGGGGGGGGGGGGGGGGGGGGGGGGGGGGGGGGGGGGGGGGGGGGGGGGGGGGGGGGGGGGGGGGGGGGGGGGGGGGGGGGGGGGGGGGGGGGGGGGGGGGGGGGGGGGGGGGGGGGGGGGGGGGGGGGGGGGGGGGGGGGGGGGGGGGGGGGGGGGGGGGGGGGGGGGGGGGGGGGGGGGGGGGGGGGGGGGGGGGGGGGGGGGGGGGGGGGGGGGGGGGGGGGGGGGGGGGGGGGGGGGGGGGGGGGGGGGGGGGGGGGGGGGGGGGGGGGGGGGGGGGGGGGGGGGGGGGGGGGGGGGGGGGGGGGGGGGGGGGGGGGGGGGGGGGGGGGGGGGGGGGGGGGGGGGGGGGGGGGGGGGGGGGGGGGGGGGGGGGGGGGGGGGGGGGGGGGGGGGGGGGGGGGGGGGGGGGGGGGGGGGGGGGGGGGGGGGGGGGGGGGGGGGGGGGGGGGGGGGGGGGGGGGGGGGGGGGGGGGGGGGGGGGGGGGGGGGGGGGGGGGGGGGGGGGGGGGGGGGGGGGGGGGGGGGGGGGGGGGGGGGGGGGGGGGGGGGGGGGGGGGGGGGGGGGGGGGGGGGGGGGGGGGGGGGGGGGGGGGGGGGGGGGGGGGGGGGGGGGGGGGGGGGGGGGGGGGGGGGGGGGGGGGGGGGGGGGGGGGGGGGGGGGGGGGGGGGGGGGGGGGGGGGGGGGGGGGGGGGGGGGGGGGGGGGGGGGGGGGGGGGGGGGGGGGGGGGGGGGGGGGGGGGGGGGGGGGGGGGGGGGGGGGGGGGGGGGGGGGGGGGGGGGGGGGGGGGGGGGGGGGGGGGGGGGGGGGGGGGGGGGGGGGGGGGGGGGGGGGGGGGGGGGGGGGGGGGGGGGGGGGGGGGGGGGGGGGGGGGGGGGGGGGGGGGGGGGGGGGGGGGGGGGGGGGGGGGGGGGGGGGGGGGGGGGGGGGGGGGGGGGGGGGGGGGGGGGGGGGGGGGGGGGGGGGGGGGGGGGGGGGGGGGGGGGGGGGGGGGGGGGGGGGGGGGGGGGGGGGGGGGGGGGGGGGGGGGGGGGGGGGGGGGGGGGGGGGGGGGGGGGGGGGGGGGGGGGGGGGGGGGGGGGGGGGGGGGGGGGGGGGGGGGGGGGGGGGGGGGGGGGGGGGGGGGGGGGGGGGGGGGGGGGGGGGGGGGGGGGGGGGGGGGGGGGGGGGGGGGGGGGGGGGGGGGGGGGGGGGGGGGGGGGGGGGGGGGGGGGGGGGGGGGGGGGGGGGGGGGGGGGGGGGGGGGGGGGGGGGGGGGGGGGGGGGGGGGGGGGGGGGGGGGGGGGGGGGGGGGGGGGGGGGGGGGGGGGGGGGGGGGGGGGGGGGGGGGGGGGGGGGGGGGGGGGGGGGGGGGGGGGGGGGGGGGGGGGGGGGGGGGGGGGGGGGGGGGGGGGGGGGGGGGGGGGGGGGGGGGGGGGGGGGGGGGGGGGGGGGGGGGGGGGGGGGGGGGGGGGGGGGGGGGGGGGCTATGGTTGTGGGTCAGTTGTGGGTAGGTTGTGAGTCTTTTGCAGGTTGTGGGTCAGTTGTGGGTAGGTTGTGAGTCTTTTGCAGGTTGTGGGTCAGTTGTGGGTAGGTTGTGAGTCTTTTGCAGGTTGTGGGTCAGTTGTGGGTAGGTTGTGAGTCTTTTGCAGGTTGTGGGTCAGTTGTGGGTAGGTTGTGAGTCTTTTGCAGGTTGTGGGTCAGTTGTGGGTAGGTTGTGAGTCTTTTGCAGGTTGTGGGTCAGTTGTGGGTAGGTTGTGAGTCTGGTAAGGTTCTGAGTCAGTTGTACGTATGTTGTGAGTCTTTTGCAGGTTGTGGGTCAGTTGTGGGTAGGTTGTGAGTCTTTTGCAGGTTGTGGGTCAGTTGTGGGTAGGTTGTGAGTCTTTTGCAGGTTGTGGGTCAGTTGTGGGTAGGTTGTGAGTCTTTTGCAGGTTGTGGGTCAGTTGTGGGTAGGTTGTGAGTCTTTTGCAGGTTGTGGGTCAGTTGTGGGTAGGTTGTGAGTCTTTTGCAGGTTGTGGGTCAGTTGTGGGTAGGTTGTGAGTCTTTTGCAGGTTGTGGGTCAGTTGTGGGTAGGTTGTGAGTCTTTTGCAGGTTGTGGGTCAGTTGTGGGTAGGTTGTGAGTCTTTTGCAGGTTGTGGGTCAGTTGTGGGTAGGTTGTGAGTCTTTTGCAGGTTGTGGGTCAGTTGTGGGTAGGTTGTGAGTCTGGTAAGGTTTTGAGTCAGTTGTACGTATGTTGTGAGTCTTTTGCAGGTTGTGGGTCAGTTGTGGGTCAGTTGTGGGTAGGTTGTGAGTCTTTTGCAGGTTGTGGGTCAGTTGTGGGTAGGTTGTGAGTCTTTTGCAGGTTGTGGGTCAGTTGTGGGTAGGTTGTGAGTCTTTTGCAGGTTGTGGGTCAGTTGTGGGTAGGTTGTGAGTCTTTTGCAGGTTGTGGGTCAGTTGTGGGTAGGTTGTGAGTCTTTTGCAGGTTGTGGGTCAGTTGTGGGTAGGTTGTGAGTCTTTTGCAGGTTGTGGGTCAGTTGTGGGTAGGTTGTGAGTCTTTTGCAGGTTGTGGGTCAGTTGTGGGTAGGTTGTGAGTCTTTTGCAGGTTGTGGGTCAGTTGTGGGTAGGTTGTGAGTCTTTTGCAGGTTGTGGGTCAGTTGTGGGTAGGTTGTGAGTCTTTTGCAGGTTGTGGGTCAGTTGTGGGTAGGTTGTGAGTCTTTTGCAGGTTGTGGGTCAGTTGTGGGTAGGTTGTGAGTCTTTTGCAGGTTGTGGGTCAGTTGTGGGTAGGTTGTGAGTCTTTTGCAGGTTGTGGGTCAGTTGTGGGTAGGTTGTGAGTCTTTTGCAGGTTGTGGGTCAGTTGTGGGTAGGTTGTGAGTCTTTTGCAGGTTGTGGGTCAGTTGTGGGTCAGTTGTGGGTAGGTTGTGAGTCTTTTGCAGGTTGTGGGTCAGTTGTGGGTAGGTTGTGAGTCTTTTGCAGGTTGTGGGTCAGTTGTGGGTAGGTTGTGAGTCTTTTGCAGGTTGTGGGTCAGTTGTGGGTAGGTTGTGAGTCTTTTGCAGGTTGTGGGTCAGTTGTGGGTAGGTTGTGAGTCTTTTGCAGGTTGTGGGTCAGTTGTGGGTAGGTTGTGAGTCTTTTGCAGGTTGTGGGTCAGTTGTGGGTAGGTTGTGAGTCTTTTGCAGGTTGTGGGTCAGTTGTGGGTAGGTTGTGAGTCTTTTGCAGGTTGTGGGTCAGTTGTGGGTAGGTTGTGAGTCTTTTGCAGGTTGTGGGTCAGTTGTGGGTAGGTTGTGAGTCTTTTGCAGGTTGTGGGTCAGTTGTGGGTAGGTTGTGAGTCTTTTGTAGGTTGTTGGTCAGTTGTGTGTAGGTTGTGAGTCTTTTGCAGGTTGTGGGTCAGTTGTGGGTAGGTTGTGAGTCTTTTGCAGGTTGTGGGTCAGTTGTGGGTAGGTTGTGAGTCTGGTAAGGTTCTGAGTCAGTTGTACGTATGTTGTGAGTCTTTTGCAGGTTGTGGGTCAGTTGTGGGTAGGTTGTGAGTCTTTTGCAGGTTGTGGGTCAGTTGTGGGTAGGTTGTGAGTCTTTTGCAGGTTGTGGGTCAGTTGTGGGTAGGTTGTGAGTCTTGTGCAGGTTGTGGGTCAGTTGTGGGTAGGTTGTGAGTCTTGTGCAGGTTGTGGGTCAGTTGTGGGTAGGTTGTGAGTCTTTTGCAGGTTGTGGGTCAGTTGTGGGTAGGTTGTGAGTCTTTTGCAGGTTGTGGGTCAGTTGTGGGTAGGTTGTGAGTCTTGTGCAGGTTGTGGGTCAGTTGTACGTATGTTGTGAGTCTTTTGCAGGTTGTGGGTCAGTTGTGGGTAGGTTGTGAGTCTGGTAAGGTTCTGAGTCAGTTGTACGTATGTTGTGAGTCTTTTGCAGGTTGTGGGTCAGTTGTGGGTAGGTTGTGAGTCTTTTGCAGGTTGTGGGTCAGTTGTGGGTAGGTTGTGAGTCTTTTGCAGGTTGTGGGTCAGTTGTGGGTAGGTTGTGAGTCTTTTGCAGGTTGTGGGTCAGTTGTGGGTAGGTTGTGAGTCTTGTGCAGGTTGTGGGTCAGTTGTGGGTCAGTTGTGTGTAGGTTGTTGGTCAGTTGTGTGTAGGTTGTTGGTCAGTTGTGTGTAGGTTGTTGGTCAGTTGTGTGTAGGTTGTTGGTCAGTTGTGTGTAGGTTGTTGGTCAGTTGTGTGTAGGTTGTTGGTCAGTTGTGTGTAGGTTGTTGGTCAGTTGTGTGTAGGTTGTTGGTCAGTTGTGTGTAGGTTGTTGGTCAGTTGTGTGTAGGTTGTTGGTCAGTTGTGTGTAGGTTGTTGGTCAGTTGTGTGTAGGTTGTTGGTCAGTTGTGTGTAGGTTGTTGGTCAGTTGTGTGTAGGTTGTTGGTCAGTTGTGTGTAGGTTGTTGGTCAGTTGTGTGTAGGTTGTTGGTCAGTTGTGTGTAGGTTGTTGGTCAGTTGTGTGTAGGTTGTTGGTCAGTTGTGTGTAGGTTGTTGGTCAGTTGTGTGTAGGTTGTTGGTCAGTTGTGTGTAGGTTGTTGGTCAGTTGTGTGTAGGTTGTTGGTCAGTTGTGTGTAGGTTGTTGGTCAGTTGTGTGTAGGTTGTTGGTCAGTTGTGTGTAGGTTGTTGGTCAGTTGTGTGTAGGTTGTTGGTCAGTTGTGTGTAGGTTGTTGGTCAGTTGTGTGTAGGTTGTTGGTCAGTTGTGTGTAGGTTGTTGGTCAGTTGTGTGTAGGTTGTTGGTCAGTTGTGTGTAGGTTGTTGGTCAGTTGTGTGTAGGTTGTTGGTCAGTTGTGTGTAGGTTGTTGGTCAGTTGTGTGTAGGTTGTGAGTCTTTTGCAGGTTGTGGGTCAGTTGTACGGATCGACTGCCCGGTGTGGTTTCATTCCAAACCTCGGTGAGATGCGATGCGATGCAGTGAGATGATGACAACGTGTGTAGAGACCTGCATGTATTAGGATTGCATAAACAGTTTTCATGCTTCACGTTTATTTTTTAGCACTTTACTTGCTAAGCTTTGAGCTTACGGTGTGTTCTGTGGTGTAGGTACTGCTGATCTGGTAGGTGTGTACCGAGAATCTGACTAGGAGTAGGTGGCAGTTGGTGGCGTGCGACCAGGGCCCCGGTTGATAACAGTGTTAGGGCGACCCGACCCAGGAGAAGAGCCGTGGCATGGTGTTGTTGGGGAGTAGGGCTGTTTGTCTTTTGTGGGGGTATTTGTATTTGTTGTTTTTAGTCATAGTTAAGGGTGATTTATCACCCTATACTGTGGACTTTCTTCATTTTGGTCGATAGCATCTTCGTTCTGTTGAGATGATTGTTTGGAGATTTCGTAAACTGGATAGTTGTGTTGGAGTATTCTGGATTGGTTGGGATTTATTCGTTTGCAGGTATTTAGCATTTTGGGGGCGCCACTTTCAGGCGTTACTCTGCCGAAATTTTTGGGGGAGGACGCCGTGGTGCTAAATGGTTAGGATTAAGGGTAATTAGTGAGTCGTTTAGCTCAGAGTAGTCCCTGTGGCGAACCGGGAGGGTTTTCAGGGCGTTACAACTACGGAAAGAGATATTGGCAGAAGCTCACCCCCCCCCCCCCCCCCCCCCCCACCCCCCCCCCCCCCACCCCCCCCCCCCCCCCCCCCCCCCCACCCCCCCCCCCCCCCACCCCCCCCCCCCCCCACCCCCCCCCCCCCACCCCCCCCCCCCCACCCCCCCCCCCCCACCCCCCCCCCCCCACCCCCCCCCCCCCACCCCCCCCCCCCCCCCCCCCCACCCCCCCCCCCCCACCCCCCCCCCCCCCACCCCCCCCCCCCCCACCCCCCCCCCCCCCCACCCCCCCCCCCCCCCCCCCACCCCCCCCCCCCCCCCACCCCCCCCCCCCCCCCCCCCCACCCCCCCCCCCCCCCACCCCCCCCCCCCCACCCCCCCCCCCCCCACCCCCCCCCCCCCCCACCCCCCCCCCCCCCACCCCCCCCCCCCCCCACCCCCCCCCCCCCACCCCCCCCCCCCCACCCCCCCCCCCCCACCCCCCCCCCCCCACCCCCCCCCCCCCCCCCCCCCCACCCCCCCCCCCCCACCCCCCCCCCCCCACCCCCCCCCCCCCACCCCCCCCCCCCCCCCCCCCCCCACCCCCCCCCCCCCCACCCCCCCCCCCCCCCCCACCCCCCCCCCCCCCCCCCACCCCCCCCCCCCCCCACCCCCCCCCCCCCCCCCCCCCCCACCCCCCCCCCCCCCCCCCACCCCCCCCCCCCCCCCACCCCCCCCCCCCCACCCCCCCCCCCCCCACCCCCCCCCCCCCACCCCCCCCCCCCCACCCCCCCCCCCCCCCACCCCCCCCCCCCCCCCACCCCCCCCCCCCCCCCCCCCACCCCCCCCCCCCCACCCCCCCCCCCCCCCCCACCCCCCCCCCCCCCCCCACCCCCCCCCCCCCCCCCCCCCACCCCCCCCCCCCCACCCCCCCCCCCCCCCCCCCCCACCCCCCCCCCCCCCCACCCCCCCCCCCCCCCCCCACCCCCCCCCCCCCCCCACCCCCCCCCCCCCCCCCCACCCCCCCCCCCCCACCCCCCCCCCCCCCACCCCCCCCCCCCCCCCCCCCCCCCCCCCCCCCCCCCCCCCCCCCCCCCCCCCCCCCCCCCCCCCCCCCCCCCCCCCCCCCCCCCCCCCCCCCCCCCCCCCCCCCCCCCCCCCCCCCCCCCCCCCCCCCCCCCCCCCCCCCCCCCCCCCCCCCCCCCCCCCCCCCCCCCCCCCCCCCCCCCCCCCCCCCCCCCCCCCCCCCCCCCCCCCCCCCCCCCCCCCCCCCCCCCCCCCCCCCCCCCCCCCCCCCCCCCCCCCCCCCCCCCCCCCCCCCCCCCCCCCCCCCCCCCCCCCCCCCCCCCCCCCCCCCCCCCCCCCCCCCCCCCCCCCCCCCCCCCCCCCCCCCCCCCCCCCCCCCCCCCCCCCCCCCCCCCCCCCCCCCCCCCCCCCCCCCCCCCCCCCCCCCCCCCCCCCCCCCCCCCCCCCCCCCCCCCCCCCCCCCCCCCCCCCCCCCCCCCCCCCCCCCCCCCCCCCCCCCCCCCCCCCCCCCCCCCCCCCCCCCCCCCCCCCCCCCCCCCCCCCCCCCCCCCCCCCCCCCCCCCCCCCCCCCCCCCCCCCCCCCCCCCCCCCCCCCCCCCCCCCCCCCCCCCCCCCCCCCTAGCGATTTCATCTTCGCCGATTGCTTTCCACAGCCGACAACATACTCTCCTCATATCAACGTTTTTCCTTCGGTTTTCTTCATCGATTCAACACTCTAGGTAAGCTTCAAGTGTTAGACGCGTTTAGTTTCCCATTTCAGGGTTGTTATTCGTTAGGGTTTTGAACTTCATAGGTTTTGTTGGAAATTAATTAGGTTATCGTATTTATGGTTGTTAATGATGAAGTTATGTTAGTTGTTGGTAGTGAGAGTGGAGATATGGATGATGGGTGGTTAATTGGTTGGATTTTTGCTGGTTGGAGAGTTACGTTTCCATTGATGCTTAGTTAGAGAAATTGTGAGCTCAAGGTGCTCAGAAAAATGCTCGAATGAAGTAAATTAAGATTTCTAGGAAATTGCCTTAGTTAGGACTTTCGTTTAGTTGTGGAATCGTTCATTTAGAATCGAATTTAACGTTGAGATTGTGAAATGTCTCAGGTGGACACGGCAGGAGGTGCTCGGCTTGCTAAGGGTGCTAGGTAAGTTCATGCCATGTGTTGGTCCTTAAGGCCGTACATCACGGAGGTACTAGGCTATACGTTGTCGGGTTGTGATGGGTAGTTAGGCGTAGATTACGTCTTAAGTTAAGTTTGTTTGCCTGATGTATTGACTTGATGACTTGTCTTTTCATTTAGTTACGTTTATGCACAATGTTTGTTCATGCATCACGTTTTTAACTAAAGTCATGCAAAACATTTTATGCATGTGATTTAAAGTAAGAAAGATAAAAATGTGAATGTAAAGTACGGTTAAGCGTGGGACGAGTGCTGGCAAATGTTTTGTCCTTCTCTGGAAATAATGTAAAACCGTCATCGCCGTGGACAAACATGTGATTTTATCTCTCCCCAAACATGTATTTTATCCCTCTCTAGGACGCGGCAAAAAAATTACTAACCATATTAACTCACGTCAAGTACGTAATGCAATGTTTCTTACTCTCTATAAGCCCCACTTATAGGGAGTGGGAAACATTACATTACGTACTTGACGAGGGTTAACAGAGTTAGTAATTTTTTTGCCGTGTCCCAGTGAGGGATAAAATACATGTTTGGGGAGAGATAAAATGATGAGGACCTCAAGACGGATACATTACAAGTAATTAGACCAATAACGAGGGCAAAGGCAAAGCGGATCAAGGAGCAAATGAGCAATTTGGTCAGTCAAATCTTACCTCAAGAAGGAAATTGCATTCCGAACCAAGAACCAGAGCTTGTTCTCGTAATCCAAGCTGTTTTGGGATGATGTTTATGTCATTGTCATTTTATTTATTTAGTTACTTCCAGATTGTCGTTTTTAGGGTTTAAAAAGTACTTGTCGTATGTCGAGTCATAAGTTGTCGTTATTTTAGAAAAAAAAAAAAAAAAAAAAAAAAAAAAAAAAAAAAAAAAAAAAAAAAAAAAAAAAAAAAAAAAAAAAAAAAAAAAAAAAAAAAAAAAAAAAAAAAAAAAAAAAAAAAAAAAAAAAAAAAAAAAAAAAAAAAAAAAAAAAAAAAAAAAAAAAAAAAAAAAAAAAAAAAAAAAAAAAAAAAAAAAAAAAAAAAAAAAAAAAAAAAAAAAAAAAAAAAAAAAAAAAAAAAAAAAAAAAAAAAAAAAAAAAAAAAAAAAAAAAAAAAAAAAAAAAAAAAAAAAAAAAAAAAAAAAAAAAAAAAAAAAAAAAAAAAAAAAAAAAAAAAAAAAAAAAAAAAAAAAAAAAAAAAAAAAAAAAAAAAAAAAAAAAAAAAAAAAAAAAAAAAAAAAAAAAAAAAAAAAAAAAAAAAAAAAAAAAAAAAAAAAAAAAAAAAAAAAAAAAAAAAAAAAAAAAAAAAAAAAAAAAAAAAAAAAAAAAAAAAAAAAAAAAAAAAAAAAAAAAAAAAAAAAAAAAAAAAAAAAAAAAAAAAAAAAAAAAAAAAAAAAAAAAAAAAAAAAAAAAAAAAAAAAAAAAAAAAAAAAAAAAAAAAAAAAAAAAAAAAAAAAAAAAAAAAAAAAAAAAAAAAAAAAAAAAAAAAAAAAAAAAAAAAAAAAAAAAAAAAAAAAAAAAAAAAAAAAAAAAAAAAAAAAAAAAAAAAAAAAAAAAAAAAAAAAAAAAAAAAAAAAAAAAAAAAAAAAAAAAAAAAAAAAAAAAAAAAAAAAAAAAAAAAAAAAAAAAAAAAAAAAAAAAAAAAAAAAAAAAAAAAAAAAAAAAAAAAAAAAAAAAAAAAAAAAAAAAAAAAAAAAAAAAAAAAAAAAAAAAAAAAAAAAAAAAAAAAAAAAAAAAAAAAAAAAAAAAAAAAAAAAAAAAAAAAAAAAAAAAAAAAAAAAAAAAAAAAAAAAAAAAAAAAAAAAAAAAAAAAAAAAAAAAAAAAAAAAAAAAAAAAAAAAAAAAAAAAAAAAAAAAAAAAAAAAAAAAAAAAAAAAAAAAAAAAAAAAAAAAAAAAAAAAAAAAAAAAAAAAAAAAAAAAAAAAAAAAAAAAAAAAAAAAAAAAAAAAAAAAAAAAAAAAAAAAAAAAAAAAAAAAAAAAAAAAAAAAAAAAAAAAAAAAAAAAAAAAAAAAAAAAAAAAAAAAAAAAAAAAAAAAAAAAAAAAAAAAAAAAAAAAAAAAAAAAAAAAAATTCAAACGAACAGGCATATCGTTTGTGGCGTCCTCCTCATTCCAAGGTTCGGATCTGTATAGATTTTGGGTCAAGGATTTCCTCCTATTCGAACTTGTAGATTCTGGGTAAGCGACGACGCCAATATTTTGATCGTTGGTCACCGTCGCATTGTTGGCGTGGTTCGCATCATTTGGAATCAGAGCCAGGTTCGAGTTCGTCAGGTTCTATCAAATGATGCGAACAGCCGTCTCACACTTAACCATACTTAAAATTCACATTTTTATCTTTCTTACTTCAATCACGTGCATAAAACATTTTGCATGATTGTAACGACCCCAAAATTTAATTTAAATTTTTCCCCAATTTGAAAACCCTAAAATTTTTTTCCCAAATTGACTTGCAAATTAGGTTAAATTGGATCGTTATAAAACCCTAATTTTCTTAATTTAAAATTATTGAAAATACAAAAATCATTTAATAAAGCGGAATCCTTAAAATTAATATCAATAAATATTCAGAACATTAAATGCTAAACAAATATTAAATAAAAACTCCATTCATAAAATTTTTTAAAAACCATAACGTACTTAATAAAAATCCAGCAGTTGATGTAATAAATTATTCCAACTTAAAATAAAATGCAACAAATTATAAAATATCTTTTAAATAGATATAAAAACATAACTTAAATTTTTATTCAAAACCGACGACAACATCCTCCTCTGTATGCTCGCCTGCCTCTGGAGGATTCTCGAGCACAGCTAGTTCTTCCTCAGAGAGAGAGAGAGAGAGAGAGAGAGAGAGAGAGAGAGAGAGAGAGAGAGAGAGAGAGAGAGAGAGAGAGAGAGAGAGAGAGAGAGAGAGAGAGAGAGAGAGAGAGAGAGAGAGAGAGAGAGAGAGAGAGAGAGAGAGAGAGAGAGAGAGAGAGAGAGAGAGAGAGAGAGAGAGAGAGAGAGAGAGAGAGAGAGAGAGAGAGAGAGAGAGAGAGAGAGAGAGAGAGAGAGAGAGAGAGAGAGAGAGAGAGAGAGAGAGAGAGAGAGAGAGAGAGAGAGAGAGAGAGAGAGAGAGAGAGAGAGAGAGAGAGAGAGAGAGAGAGAGAGAGAGAGAGAGAGAGAGAGAGAGAGAGAGAGAGAGAGAGAGAGAGAGAGAGAGAGAGAGAGAGAGAGAGAGAGAGAGAGAGAGAGAGAGAGAGAGAGAGAGAGAGAGAGAGAGAGAGAGAGAGAGAGAGAGAGAGAGAGAGAGAGAGAGAGAGAGAGAGAGAGAGAGAGAGAGAGAGAGAGAGAGAGAGAGAGAGAGAGAGAGAGAGAGAGAGAGAGAGAGAGAGAGAGAGAGAGAGAGAGAGAGAGAGAGAGAGAGAGAGAGAGAGAGAGAGAGAGAGAGAGAGAGAGAGAGAGAGAGAGAGAGAGAGAGAGAGAGAGAGAGAGAGAGAGAGAGAGAGAGAGAGAGAGAGAGAGAGAGAGAGAGAGAGAGAGAGAGAGAGAGAGAGAGAGAGAGAGAGAGAGAGAGAGAGAGAGAGAGAGAGAGAGAGAGAGAGAGAGAGAGAGAGAGAGAGAGAGAGAGAGAGAGAGAGAGAGAGAGAGAGAGAGAGAGAGAGAGAGAGAGAGAGAGAGAGAGAGAGAGAGAGAGAGAGAGAGAGAGAGAGAGAGAGAGAGAGAGAGAGAGAGAGAGAGAGAGAGAGAGAGAGAGAGAGAGAGAGAGAGAGAGAGAGAGAGAGAGAGAGAGAGAGAGAGAGAGAGAGAGAGAGAGAGAGAGAGAGAGAGAGAGAGAGAGAGAGAGAGAGAGAGAGAGAGAGAGAGAGAGAGAGAGAGAGAGAGAGAGAGAGAGAGAGAGAGAGAGAGAGAGAGAGAGAGAGAGAGAGAGAGAGAGAGAGAGAGAGAGAGAGAGAGAGAGAGAGAGAGAGAGAGAGAGAGAGAGAGAGAGAGAGAGAGAGAGAGAGAGAGAGAGAGAGAGAGAGAGAGAGAGAGAGAGAGAGAGAGAGAGAGAGAGAGAGAGAGAGAGAGAGAGAGAGAGAGAGAGAGAGAGAGAGAGAGAGAGAGAGAGAGAGAGAGAGAGAGAGAGAGAGAGAGAGAGAGAGAGAGAGAGAGAGAGAGAGAGAGAGAGAGAGAGAGAGAGAGAGAGAGAGAGAGAGAGAGAGAGAGAGAGAGAGAGAGAGAGAGAGAGAGAGAGAGAGAGAGAGAGAGAGAGAGAGAGAGAGAGAGAGAGAGAGAGAGAGAGAGAGAGAGAGAGAGAGAGAGAGAGAGAGAGAGAGAGAGAGAGAGAGAGAGAGAGAGAGAGAGAGAGAGAGAGAGAGAGAGAGAGAGAGAGAGAGAGAGAGAGAGAGAGAGAGAGAGAGAGAGAGAGAGAGAGAGAGAGAGAGAGAGAGAGAGAGAGAGAGAGAGAGAGAGAGAGAGAGAGAGAGAGAGAGAGAGAGAGAGAGAGAGAGAGAGAGAGAGAGAGAGAGAGAGAGAGAGAGAGAGAGAGAGAGAGAGAGAGAGAGAGAGAGAGAGAGAGAGAGAGAGAGAGAGAGAGAGAGAGAGAGAGAGAGAGAGAGAGAGAGAGAGAGAGAGAGAGAGAGAGAGAGAGAGAGAGAGAGAGAGAGAGAGAGAGAGAGAGAGAGAGAGAGAGAGAGAGAGAGAGAGAGAGAGAGAGAGAGAGAGAGAGAGAGAGAGAGAGAGAGAGAGAGAGAGAGAGAGAGAGAGAGAGAGAGATGGAGATCGAGGGAGAGGGAGAAGCTTACGCCTTTAGGGGAGATTCGCGCTCGTTTTTTTTTTTTTTTTTTTTTTTTTTTTTTTTTTTTTTTTTTTTTTTTTTTTTTTTTTTTTTTTTTTTTTTTTTTTTTTTTTTTTTTTTTTTTTTTTTTTTTTTTTTTTTTTTTTTTTTTTTTTTTTTTTTTTTTTTTTTTTTTTTTTTTTTTTTTTTTTTTTTTTTTTTTTTTTTTTTTTTTTTTTTTTTTTTTTTTTTTTTTTTTTTTTTTTTTTTTTTTTTTTTTTTTTTTTTTTTTTTTTTTTTTTTTTTTTTTTTTTTTTTTTTTTTTTTTTTTTTTTTTTTTTTTTTTTTTTTTTTTTTTTTTTTTTTTTTTTTTTTTTTTTTTTTTTTTTTTTTTTTTTTTTTTTTTTTTTTTTTTTTTTTTTTTTTTTTTTTTTTTTTTTTTTTTTTTTTTTTTTTTTTTTTTTTTTTTTTTTTTTTTTTTTTTTTTTTTTTTTTTTTTTTTTTTTTTTTTTTTTTTTTTTTTTTTTTTTTTTTTTTTTTTTTTTTTTTTTTTTTTTTTTTTTTTTTTTTTTTTTTTTTTTTTTTTTTTTTTTTTTTTTTTTTTTTTTTTTTTTTTTTTTTTTTTTTTTTTTTTTTTTTTTTTTTTTTTTTTTTTTTTTTTTTTTTTTTTTTTTTTTTTTTTTTTTTTTTTTTTTTTTTTTTTTTTTTTTTTTTTTTTTTTTTTTTTTTTTTTTTTTTTTTTTTTTTTTTTTTTTTTTTTTTTTTTTTTTTTTTTTTTTTTTTTTTTTTTTTTTTTTTTTTTTTTTTTTTTTTTTTTTTTTTTTTTTTTTTTTTTTTTTTTTTTTTTTTTTTTTTTTTTTTTTTTTTTTTTTTTTTTTTTTTTTTTTTTTTTTTTTTTTTTTTTTTTTTTTTTTTTTTTTTTTTTTTTTTTTTTTTTTTTTTTTTTTTTTTTTTTTTTTTTTTTTTTTTTTTTTTTTTTTTTTTTTTTTTTTTTTTTTTTTTTTTTTTTTTTTTTTTTTTTTTTTTTTTTTTTTTTTTTTTTTTTTTTTTTTTTTTTTTTTTTTTTTTTTTTTTTTTTTTTTTTTTTTTTTTTTTTTTTTTTTTTTTTTTTTTTTTTTTTTTTTTTTTTTTTTTTTTTTTTTTTTTTTTTTTTTTTTTTTTTTTTTTTTTTTTTTTTTTTTTTTTTTTTTTTTTTTTTTTTTTTTTTTTTTTTTTTTTTTTTTTTTTTTTTTTTTTTTTTTTTTTTTTTTTTTTTTTTTTTTTTTTTTTTTTTTTTTTTTTTTTTTTTTTTTTTTTTTTTTTTTTTTTTTTTTTTTTTTTTTTTTTTTTTTTTTTTTTTTTTTTTTTTTTTTTTTTTTTTTTTTTTTTTTTTTTTTTTTTTTTTTTTTTTTTTTTTTTTTTTTTTTTTTTTTTTTTTTTTTTTTTTTTTTTTTTTTTTTTTTTTTTTTTTTTTTTTTTTTTTTTTTTTTTTTTTTTTTTTTTTTTTTTTTTTTTTTTTTTTTTTTTTTTTTTTTTTTTTTTTTTTTTTTTTTTTTTTTTTTTTTTTTTTTTTTTTTTTTTTTTTTTTTTTTTTTTTTTTTTTTTTTTTTTTTTTTTTTTTTTTTTTTTTTTTTTTTTTTTTTTTTTTTTTTTTTTTTTTTTTTTTTTTTTTTTTTTTTTTTTTTTTTTTTTTTTTTTTTTTTTTTTTTTTTTTTTTTTTTTTTTTTTTTTTTTTTTGGAATGTTACAATGATTCTAGTGAAAAACGTAATGCCATGAACTACTTGTGCATAAACGACTAATGAAAAAGCAAGTCATCAAGTCAATACATCAAGCAAACACACTTAACTTAAGTCATTCATTTCACGTTCAAGATTTTAACTTGAAGTGATGAGGAAAACGTGTATTGGGGACCCTAACCTTAAGGAACGCGTATGCAAGATAGTAAAGCGTTTGATGAAGTATAAGAAACTTCACTTCAATCAATTGTCCAAAAGAACTGAACGAATCAAGCAAATGAGGCTGACTGTTACTGGACTTGTGGTTAGTGTTGATGCTAGTGCTTTAGGATAATCATATGGATGATTTTTGTAGATCAAATCTAATATGCGGTTATACGGTTTGATTTGATCAAATCTAATATGCGGTTATACGGTTTGATTTGATCAAATCTAATATGCGGTTATACGGTTTGATTTGATCAAATCTAATATGCGGTTATACGGTTTGATTTGATCAAATCTAATATGCGGTTATACGGTTTGATTTGATCAAATCTAATATGCGGTTATACGGTTTGATTTGATCAAATCTAATATGCGGTTATACGGTTTGATTTGATCAAATCTAATATGCGGTTATACGGTTTGATTTGATCAAATCTAATATGCGGTTATACGGTTTGATTTGATCAAATCTAATATGCGGTTATACGGTTTGATTTGATCAAATCTAATATGCGGTTATACGGTTTGATTTGATCAAATCTAATATGCGGTTATACGGTTTGATTTGATCAAATCTAATATGCGGTTATACGGTTTGATTTGATCAAATCTAATATGCGGTTATACGGTTTGATTTGATCAAATCTAATATGCGGTTATACGGTTTGATTTGATCAAATCTAATATGCGGTTATACGGTTTGATTTGATCAAATCTAATATGCGGTTATACGGTTTGATTTGATCAAATCTAATATGCGGTTATACGGTTTGATTTGATCAAATCTAATATGCGGTTATACGGTTTGATTTGATCAAATCTAATATGCGGTTATACGGTTTGATTTGATCAAATCTAATATGCGGTTATACGGTTTGATTTGATCAAATCTAATATGCGGTTATACGGTTTGATTTGATCAAATCTAATATGCGGTTATACGGTTTGATTTGATCAAATCTAATATGCGGTTATACGGTTTGATTTGATCAAATCTAATATGCGGTTATACGGTTTGATTTGATCAAATCTAATATGCGGTTATACGGTTTGATTTGATCAAATCTAATATGCGGTTATACGGTTTGATTTGATCAAATCTAATATGCGGTTATACGGTTTGATTTGATCAAATCTAATATGCGGTTATACGGTTTGATTTGATCAAATCTAATATGCGGTTATACGGTTTGATTTGATCAAATCTAATATGCGGTTATACGGTTTGATTTGATCAAATCTAATATGCGGTTATACGGTTTGATTTGATCAAATCTAATATGCGGTTATACGGTTTGATTTGATCAAATCTAATATGCGGTTATACGGTTTGATTTGATCAAATCTAATATGCGGTTATACGGTTTGATTTGATCAAATCTAATATGCGGTTATACGGTTTGATTTGATCAAATCTAATATGCGGTTATACGGTTTGATTTGATCAAATCTAATATGCGGTTATACGGTTTGATTTGATCAAATCTAATATGCGGTTATACGGTTTGATTTGATCAAATCTAATATGCGGTTATACGGTTTGATTTGATCAAATCTAATATGCGGTTATACGGTTTGATTTGATCAAATCTAATATGCGGTTATACGGTTTGATTTGATCAAATCTAATATGCGGTTATACGGTTTGATTTGATCAAATCTAATATGCGGTTATACGGTTTGATTTGATCAAATCTAATATGCGGTTATACGGTTTGATTTGATCAAATCTAATATGCGGTTATACGGTTTGATTTGATCAAATCTAATATGCGGTTATACGGTTTGATTTGATCAAATCTAATATGCGGTTATACGGTTTGATTTGATCAAATCTAATATGCGGTTATACGGTTTGATTTGATCAAATCTAATATGCGGTTATACGGTTTGATTTGATCAAATCTAATATGCGGTTATACGGTTTGATTTGATCAAATCTAATATGCGGTTATACGGTTTGATTTGATCAAATCTAATATGCGGTTATACGGTTTGATTTGATCAAATCTAATATGCGGTTATACGGTTTGATTTGATCAAATCTAATATGCGGTTATACGGTTTGATTTGATCAAATCTAATATGCGGTTATACGGTTTGATTTGATCAAATCTAATATATGGTTATGCGGTATGATTGGATCAAATTTAGTGCAAAATTTTGGTCGGATTTGATGAGATCAAATCTGGATATTTTTGTAACTAAATCTTAATATATCTTTTGATTAAAAATTTTGGTCCGGGGCGCTGCCCCGAGCCCCACAAGGGGCGGCCTCCCGTATCGTAGCGCATACAAAATTGTTTTATGACTAAAAATCGCGAATTTTAGACATTATTTTCATGAGATGAAACTATGTCATTATTATGTTTTATCATGCTATTCTTATCATGTGTGTTTATTTGATAATTAACCCATGTATTTTTATACTTGATAAAACATATTATTTAATGTGACCCTCACTTAAAATTTAAGTCTAATACCACCCATGTATCAACACTTGTCAAGGCTTTGATCACTTAATGTACGTTCTACCAAAGTAGGAGTGCATTTAGTTATCTTAGTTAGGCAGGATGGAGTAATGGTGCTACTCATATGTTTGAATATGGTTAGACTTAATTAGGCTGTCAAAATAGTTTTGGGCCTAATGGTATTAGATGAGATTTGTTAAACATGCCTTGATATTTGATATCATGATCTCATAAATTATCTAAGAGTTACATGAGATGTAATTGATAAGTTGTTATCTACCTAAATAACCTAATTTTAAGTGTCATGCCAAAGCTGACTTGAAATTATGTGAAATATGGATCTTAGCCTGCTAAGTTTAAATTTCAGTTATTATGAATAATTGTTTTGAGGGTATGATACTTAGTAGGAGTATTTTTTCTTTCATTTATCATTCTATGTTAAATTATTAATATCTGTATTGCATATTTTATTTCATGTCTGTTTTGTAGATTATGGCAACTTCTAGCAATACTTCTAATCTGTCTATGCGATCTATCCTTGAGAAGGATAAACTTACTGGAGCAAACTTCCTTGACTGGTCTCGAAACCTAAGAATTGTTCTTAGGCAAGAGAGGAAGTTGTATGTCCTTGAAGAGGAAATCCCTGCTGAGGAGCCTCCTAATAATGCATCAAAAAGTCAAAAAGATGCCTATCAGAAGCATCTTAATGATTCTGTTGATGTTACTTGTCTTATGCTTGCATCCATGACTTCGGAGCTTCAGAAGCAATTCGAAGAAATGGAAGCCTTTATGATGATGGATCATCTAAAAGCAATGTTTCAAGAACAAGCAAGGCAAGAGAGGTTTAATACCATCAAGGCATTCGTGAACTGCAAACTGACTAAGGGTAGTCCAGTGAGCCCTCACGTTCTCAAAATGAAAAATTATCTTGAACAACTTCAGAAGCTGGGCCTAGAGATTAGCCGTGAGTTGGCTATAGACTTGGTTCTCCAATCCTTGCCTGATACTTTTGATCAGTTTGTTTTGAACTATAATATGCATGGAATGGAGAGAACTTTGACTGAGCTGCATGGGATGCTTAAAACTGCTGAGCAAAACATCAAGTCTAGCCCAGATGTTATGTTAGTTCAAAGGAAGAATCCCAAGAAAAGGGAGAATCCCAAAGGAAAGGGCAAAGGCAAGGCCAAGGCACCAAAGGTTGATGCCAACTCCACGCCTAAGTCCAATCCTAAAGGAAAGGTAGATAAAGAGGGACAGCAATGTTTTTTCTGCCATCAGAATGGTCATTGGAAAAGGAATTGCAAACTTTATCTGGAGGATCTAAAGAAAAAGAAGGGTAGTGAGACTACTGCTTCAGGTATCTTTGTTATAGAAGTCAATTTATCTACTTCAACATCTTGGGTATTAGATACTGGATGTGGTTCTCACATTTGTGCAAATGTGCAGGGACTGCGTAGAAGCAAGACATTGACTAAAGGTGAAGTCGATCTTCGCGTTGGGAATGGAGCAAGAGTTGCTGCATTAGCCGTCGGGACTTATGATTTGATTTTACCTTCTGGACTTGTTTTAGAATTAAATAATTGTTATTATGTGCCTGCTATGAGCAGAAACATTATTTCTATTTCATGTTTGGATTTGGATGGTTTTCGATTTGTTATTCAGAATAATAGTTTTTCTATATTTAAACAAGACATTTTTTATGGTAATGGTTATCTATTTAATGGTCTTTATGTTCTGGACAATGAATCATCCAATAGCAGGTCTATATATAACATTGACACTAAAAGGTTTAAGTCCAATGATTTGAACCCGACTTACTTCTGGCATTGTCGTTTAGGGCATATAAATGAGAAACGCATTTCTAGACTCCATAAGGATGGACTTCTAGATTCTTTTGATTTTGAATCATTTGAATCTTGCGAATCTTGTTTGCTAGGCAAAATGACAAAGAGTCCGTTCACTGGAAAAAGTGAAAGGACAACTGAGCTATTAAATCTCATACATACTGATGTTTGTGGACCAATGAGCTCACCTGCTAGAGGAGGTTATCAGTACTTCGTTACATTTACTGATGATTTCAGTAGATATGGTTATGTTTATTTGATGAAGCATAAATCTGAAACTTTTGAAATGTTCAAATCTTTCAAGAACGAAGTACAAAATCAGCTTGGCAAGAATATCAAGAAACTTCGATCGGATCGAGGTGGTGAATATTTAAGTCAAGAATTTATTGACTATCTTAGAGATTGCGGAATTGTTTCGCAATTGACTCCACCACGAACGCCGCAATGGAATGGGGTGTCTGAAAGGAGGAATCGAACTTTATTAGATATGGTTCGATCTATGATGAGTCAGGTAGATCTTCCAATATCTTTCTGGGGTTTTGCTTTAGAAACTGCAACGTTCATATTGAACAGAACTCCGACAAAAGCGGTTCAAAAGACACCATATGAGATATGGACTGGGAGGTGTCCAAGTTTGTCTTTTATGAAGATTTGGGGTTGTGAAGTTTACGTGAAATGTCAGATTTCAGATAAACTAGCACACAAGTCTAACAAATGTTTATTTGTGGGGTATCCTAAGGAAACTAAAGGATATTACTTTTATCTCGCTTCCGAGAACAAAGTGTTTGTGGCTCGGAATGGCACCTTCTTGGAAAGAGAGTTCCTTTCCAAGAATGCTAGTGGGAGCAAAGTTCAGCTCGAAGAAATTCGAGAACCACAAATAGACATTGAACCGAGTGAGAATGTTGAAGAACATCAACCAATCTCACAAGAAATTGTCAAAACTATGCCAGAGACACAAGAATTTCGGAAGTCTGGAAGGATACGTCATGAGCCTGAGAGATATGGATTTCTCGTAACTAGTGATGATGATGTCATGCTCATTGATGAGAATGAGCCTACATCTTATCAAGAGGCTGTGACAAGTCCAGATTCTGAAAAATGGCTTGATGCCATGAAGTCTGAGATGCAATCCATGAGTGACAATCAAGTATGGTCCTTGATTGAAGCTTCTGAAGGTTTAAAAATCATCGGATGCAAATGGGTTTTCAAAAAGAAAATCAACATGGATGGCAACGTACACACTTATAAAGCACGATTGGTTGCAAAAGGTTTTCGTCAAATTCATGGTGTGGACTATGATGAGACCTTTTCACCAGTGGCGATGCTCAAGTCAATCAGAATTCTTATTGCCATTGCTGCATACTATGATTATGAGATTTGGCAAATGGATGTCAAAACAGCGTTTCTTAACGGAAACTTGCTCGAGGATGTGTACATGACACAACCCGAGGGTTTTGTCGATCCTAAGAATACTGATAAAGTGTGCAAGCTTCAGAGATCCATTTATGGATTGAAGCAGGCTTCACGGAGTTGGAATCTTCGTTTTGATGAAACAGTCAAAGAGTTTGGTTTCATTAAAAATGAAGATGAGCCATGTGTCTACAAGAAGGCCAGTGGGAGTGCAGTTGTTTTCCTTGTTCTCTATGTTGATGATATATTACTCATTGGGAATGACATACCTACCTTGCAGAGTGTCAAGTCTTGGTTAGGGAAATGTTTCTCAATGAAAGATTTAGGCGAGGCTGCTTATATTCTAGGCATCAAGATCTATAGAGATAGATCTAAGAAGCTCATAGGCCTAAGTCAGAGTGCTTACATTGATAAGGTACTAAAGAGTTTTTTTTTTTTTTTTTTTTTTTTTTTTTTTTTTTTTTTTTTTTTTTTTTTTTTTTTTTTTTTTTTTTTTTTTTTTTTTTTTTTTTTTTTTTTTTTTTTTTTTTTTTTTTTTTTTTTTTTTTTTTTTTTTTTTTTTTTTTTTTTTTTTTTTTTTTTTTTTTTTTTTTTTTTTTTTTTTTTTTTTTTTTTTTTTTTTTTTTTTTTTTTTTTTTTTTTTTTTTTTTTTTTTTTTTTTTTTTTTTTTTTTTTTTTTTTTTTTTTTTTTTTTTTTTTTTTTTTTTTTTTTTTTTTTTTTTTTTTTTTTTTTTTTTTTTTTTTTTTTTTTTTTTTTTTTTTTTTTTTTTTTTTTTTTTTTTTTTTTTTTTTTTTTTTTTTTTTTTTTTTTTTTTTTTTTTTTTTTTTTTTTTTTTTTTTTTTTTTTTTTTTTTTTTTTTTTTTTTTTTTTTTTTTTTTTTTTTTTTTTTTTTTTTTTTTTTTTTTTTTTTTTTTTTTTTTTTTTTTTTTTTTTTTTTTTTTTTTTTTTTTTTTTTTTTTTTTTTTTTTTTTTTTTTTTTTTTTTTTTTTTTTTTTTTTTTTTTTTTTTTTTTTTTTTTTTTTTTTTTTTTTTTTTTTTTTTTTTTTTTTTTTTTTTTTTTTTTTTTTTTTTTTTTTTTTTTTTTTTTTTTTTTTTTTTTTTTTTTTTTTTTTTTTTTTTTTTTTTTTTTTTTTTTTTTTTTTTTTTTTTTTTTTTTTTTTTTTTTTTTTTTTTTTTTTTTTTTTTTTTTTTTTTTTTTTTTTTTTTTTTTTTTTTTTTTTTTTTTTTTTTTTTTTTTTTTTTTTTTTTTTTTTTTTTTTTTTTTTTTTTTTTTTTTTTTTTTTTTTTTTTTTTTTTTTTTTTTTTTTTTTTTTTTTTTTTTTTTTTTTTTTTTTTTTTTTTTTTTTTTTTTTTTTTTTTTTTTTTTTTTTTTTTTTTTTTTTTTTTTTTTTTTTTTTTTTTTTTTTTTTTTTTTTTTTTTTTTTTTTTTTTTTTTTTTTTTTTTTTTTTTTTTTTTTTTTTTTTTTTTTTTTTTTTTTTTTTTTTTTTTTTTTTTTTTTTTTTTTTTTTTTTTTTTTTTTTTTTTTTTTTTTTTTTTTTTTTTTTTTTTTTTTTTTTTTTTTTTTTTTTTTTTTTTTTTTTTTTTTTTTTTTTTTTTTTTTTTTTTTTTTTTTTTTTTTTTTTTTTTTTTTTTTTTTTTTTTTTTTTTTTTTTTTTTTTTTTTTTTTTTTTTTTTTTTTTTTTTTTTTTTTTTTTTTTTTTTTTTTTTTTTTTTTTTTTTTTTTTTTTTTTTTTTTTTTTTTTTTTTTTTTTTTTTTTTTTTTTTTTTTTTTTTTTTTTTTTTTTTTTTTTTTTTTTTTTTTTTTTTTTTTTTTTTTTTTTTTTTTTTTTTTTTTTTTTTTTTTTTTTTTTTTTTTTTTTTTTTTTTTTTTTTTTTTTTTTTTTTTTTTTTTTTTTTTTTTTTTTTTTTTTTTTTTTTTTTTTTTTTTTTTTTTTTTTTTTTTTTTTTTTTTTTTTTTTTTTTTTTTTTTTTTTTTTTTTTTTTTTTTTTTTTTTTTTTTTTTTTTTTTTTTTTTTTTTTTTTTTTTTTTTTTTTTTTTTTTTTTTTTTTTTTTTTTTTTTTTTTTTTTTTTTTTTTTTTTTTTTTTTTTTTTTTTTTTTTTTTTTTTTTTTTTTTTTTTTTTTTTTTTTTTTTTTTTTTTTTTTTTTTTTTTTTTTTTTTTTTTTTTTTTTTTTTTTTTTTTTTTTTTTTTTTTTTTTTTTTTTTTTTTTTTTTTTTTTTTTTTTTTTTTTTTTTTTTTTTTTTTTTTTTTTTTTTTTTTTTTTTTTTTTTTTTTTTTTTTTTTTTTTTTTTTTTTTTTTTTTTTTCATTGTTTAATGAAAACATTTCATTATTATTATTCAATTGCATGTTTATTGTTTAATAAGATCCAAGAATATATATTTGATATATTCTAAAAGGTCCCTAGTCAATTATTATTGTGGGAACAATAATAAATTAAGACTAGTATAAATTATGATTGATAATCATGAGATGATTATTTATGTGGAGACATAAATCATAATTATAAGTTCTTATAAGAGTATAAGAGACTGGACTGACCCACGAGAAATTACTACATGGATATGAGTCATAAGTAATTTCAAAATGATTGATTGTTGCAATCCTTAGACCTGAGGTTATCATAGAATCCTGCATATGGATTAATTTGTTTTGACATAATCAAACGTCATCTTTAACCGGATGATTATAAAGGTTATGCTCGGACATGTTTTGAATTATGTGGTGGATTGTGAATAACTAAGATGGAATTTGTCCCTCTTATTATAAGAGAGATATCTCTGGGCCCCTCGTGTAAATATGACTGAGAAATGCATGGCCGTGCTATAAATGAATTAATAAGTGTATTAATGTCATTTATTACGTCAGTTTATTTATTGAACGAGAAAAATGATTGAATCTGATAAGGTGGCTTTATCCATGCCTTATGTTCAATCACAGATATCGTCTGACAAAGGGATTTTTAACAATAATTATGATTAGGCATGGGTATTAGATACTTGATAGATTATGCATAAAGCAAGTGGGAGATTGTTGATGCTAGTGCTTTAGGATAATCATATGGATGATTTTTGTAGATCACATCTTATTTTAATATGGGTAGTTATAATGTCTTGCTAGAGACCAATTATAACTTGTGGACCCTAAAAATGTTTTAGGCCCACTGTCATATTAAATGAGCCTATTGGGTCGCACAACTGAGCGGGTTTTGGGTTAAAATCGTTATGGGCTTATGAAGCCCATATGAAGGGAATTAAAAGGGTTTTAATTTCGCAACCCTAAGAAGGGTGAGACGATTATCATTCTACACGTTTTTTGATCGTCGGTTGATAGAGGCAAATTCTAGATTATTCTCTAGAATTTGCGGGTCCTAGCAGACAAGAATCCAAGGCGTTGGATTCCCGCTCACGTGTGGATACGATTTTTTTTTTTTTTTTTTTTTTTTTTTTTTTTTTTTTTTTTTTTTTTTTTTTTTTTTTTTTTTTTTTTTTTTTTTTTTTTTTTTTTTTTTTTTTTTTTTTTTTTTTTTTTTTTTTTTTTTTTTTTTTTTTTTTTTTTTTTTTTTTTTTTTTTTTTTTTTTTTTTTTTTTTTTTTTTTTTTTTTTTTTTTTTTTTTTTTTTTTTTTTTTTTTTTTTTTTTTTTTTTTTTTTTTTTTTTTTTTTTTTTTTTTTTTTTTTTTTTTTTTTTTTTTTTTTTTTTTTTTTTTTTTTTTTTTTTTTTTTTTTTTTTTTTTTTTTTTTTTTTTTTTTTTTTTTTTTTTTTTTTTTTTTTTTTTTTTTTTTTTTTTTTTTTTTTTTTTTTTTTTTTTTTTTTTTTTTTTTTTTTTTTTTTTTTTTTTTTTTTTTTTTTTTTTTTTTTTTTTTTTTTTTTTTTTTTTTTTTTTTTTTTTTTTTTTTTTTTTTTTTTTTTTTTTTTTTTTTTTTTTTTTTTTTTTTTTTTTTTTTTTTTTTTTTTTTTTTTTTTTTTTTTTTTTTTTTTTTTTTTTTTTTTTTTTTTTTTTTTTTTTTTTTTTTTTTTTTTTTTTTTTTTTTTTTTTTTTTTTTTTTTTTTTTTTTTTTTTTTTTTTTTTTTTTTTTTTTTTTTTTTTTTTTTTTTTTTTTTTTTTTTTTTTTTTTTTTTTTTTTTTTTTTTTTTTTTTTTTTTTTTTTTTTTTTTTTTTTTTTTTTTTTTTTTTTTTTTTTTTTTTTTTTTTTTTTTTTTTTTTTTTTTTTTTTTTTTTTTTTTTTTTTTTTTTTTTTTTTTTTTTTTTTTTTTTTTTTTTTTTTTTTTTTTTTTTTTTTTTTTTTTTTTTTTTTTTTTTTTTTTTTTTTTTTTTTTTTTTTTTTTTTTTTTTTTTTTTTTTTTTTTTTTTTTTTTTTTTTTTTTTTTTTTTTTTTTTTTTTTTTTTTTTTTTTTTTTTTTTTTTTTTTTTTTTTTTTTTTTTTTTTTTTTTTTTTTTTTTTTTTTTTTTTTTTTTTTTTTTTTTTTTTTTTTTTTTTTTTTTTTTTTTTTTTTTTTTTTTTTTTTTTTTTTTTTTTTTTTTTTTTTTTTTTTTTTTTTTTTTTTTTTTTTTTTTTTTTTTTTTTTTTTTTTTTTTTTTTTTTTTTTTTTTTTTTTTTTTTTTTTTTTTTTTTTTTTTTTTTTTTTTTTTTTTTTTTTTTTTTTTTTTTTTTTTTTTTTTTTTTTTTTTTTTTTTTTTTTTTTTTTTTTTTTTTTTTTTTTTTTTTTTTTTTTTTTTTTTTTTTTTTTTTTTTTTTTTTTTTTTTTTTTTTTTTTTTTTTTTTTTTTTTTTTTTTTTTTTTTTTTTTTTTTTTTTTTTTTTTTTTTTTTTTTTTTTTTTTTTTTTTTTTTTTTTTTTTTTTTTTTTTTTTTTTTTTTTTTTTTTTTTTTTTTTTTTTTTTTTTTTTTTTTTTTTTTTTTTTTTTTTTTTTTTTTTTTTTTTTTTTTTTTTTTTTTTTTTTTTTTTTTTTTTTTTTTTTTTTTTTTTTTTTTTTTTTTTTTTTTTTTTTTTTTTTTTTTTTTTTTTTTTTTTTTTTTTTTTTTTTTTTTTTTTTTTTTTTTTTTTTTTTTTTTTTTTTTTTTTTTTTTTTTTTTTTTTTTTTTTTTTTTTTTTTTTTTTTTTTTTTTTTTTTTTTTTTTTTTTTTTTTTTTTTTTTTTTTTTTTTTTTTTTTTTTTTTTTTTTTTTTTTTTTTTTTTTTTTTTTTTTTTTTTTTTTTTTTTTTTTTTTTTTTTTTTTTTTTTTTTTTTTTTTTTTTTTTTTTTTTTTTTTTTTTTTTTTTTTTTTTTTTTTTTTTTTTTTTTTTTTTTTTTTTTTTTTTTTTTTTTTTTTTTTTTTTTTTTTTTTTTTTTTTTTTTTTTTTTTTTTTTTTTTTTTTTTTTTTTTTTTTTTTTTTTTTTTTTTTTTTTTTTTTTTTTTTTTTTTTTTTTTTTTTTTTTTTTTTTTTTTTTTTTTTTTTTTTTTTTTTTTTTTTTTTTTTTTTTTTTTTTTTTTTTTTTTTTTTTTTTTTTTTTTTTTTTTTTTTTTTTTTTTTTTTTTTTTTTTTTTTTTTTTTTTTTTTTTTTTTTTTTTTTTTTTTTTTTTTTTTTTTTTTTTTTTTTTTTTTTTTTTTTTTTTTTTTTTTTTTTTTTTTTTTTTTTTTTTTTTTTTTTTTTTTTTTTTTTTTTTTTTTTTTTTTTTTTTTTTTTTTTTTTTTTTTTTTTTTTTTTTTTTTTTTTTTTTTTTTTTTTTTTTTTTTTTTTTTTTTTTTTTTTTTTTTTTTTTTTTTTTTTTTTTTTTTTTTTTTTTTTTTTTTTTTTTTTTTTTTTTTTTTTTTTTTTTTTTTTTTTTTTTTTTTTTTTTTTTTTTTTTTTTTTTTTTTTTTTTTTTTTTTTTTTTTTTTTTTTTTTTTTTTTTTTTTTTTTTTTTTTTTTTTTTTTTTTTTTTTTTTTTTTTTTTTTTTTTTTTTTTTTTTTTTTTTTTTTTTTTTTTTTTTTTTTTTTTTTTTTTTTTTTTTTTTTTTTTTTTTTTTTTTTTTTTTTTTTTTTTTTTTTTTTTTTTTTTTTTTTTTTTTTTTTTTTTTTTTTTTTTTTTTTTTTTTTTTTTTTTTTTTTTTTTTTTTTTTTTTTTTTTTTTTTTTTTTTTTTTTTTTTTTTTTTTTTTTTTTTTTTTTTTTTTTTTTTTTTTTTTTTTTTTTTTTTTTTTTTTTTTTTTTTTTTTTTTTTTTTTTTTTTTTTTTTTTTTTTTTTTTTTTTTTTTTTTTTTTTTTTTTTTTTTTTTTTTTTTTTTTTTTTTTTTTTTTTTTTTTTTTTTTTTTTTTTTTATTGATTATGCATAAGCAATGGAGATTGTTGATGCTAGTGCTTTAGGATAATCATATGGATGATTTTTGTAGATCACATCTTATTTTAATATGGGTAGTTATAATGTCTTGCTAGAGACCAATTATAACTTGTGGACCCTAAAAATGTTTTAGGCCCACTGTCATATTAAATGAGCCTATTGGGGTCCCCAATACACGTCGTTCTCATCACTTCAAGTTAAAACCTTGAATGTGAAATGAATGACTTAGGTTCTAACCACAAGTCAAGTAACAATCGGCCTCATTTGCTTGATTCGTTCAGTTCTTTTGGAACTAATCGATTGAAGTGAAGTTTCTTATACTTCATCAAACGCATTACTATCTCTGAATTACGCTTCCATGAAGGTTATTGGGTCCCCAATACACGTCGTTCTCATCACTTTAAGTTAAAACCTTGAACGTGAAATGAATGACTTAGGTTCTAACCACAAGTCAAGTAACAATCGGCCTCATTTGCTTGATTCATTCAGTTCTTTTGGAACAAATCGATTGAAGCGAAGTTTCTTATACTTCATCAAACGCATTACTATCTCTGAATTACGTGTCCATGAAGGTTATTGGGTCCCCAATACACGTCGTTCTCATCACTTCAAGTTAAAACTTTGAACGTGAAATGAATGACTTAGGTTCTAACCACAAGTCAAGTAACAGTCGGCCTCATTTGTTTGATTCGTTCAGTTCTTTTGAAACAAATCGATTGAAGTGAAGTTTCTTATACTTCATCAAACGCATTACTATCTCTGAATTACGCTTCCATGAAGGTAATTGGGTCCTCAATACACATCATTCTCATCACTTCAAGTTAAAACCTTGAACGTGAAATGAATGACTTAGGTTCTAACCACAAGTCAAGTAAAAGTCGGCCTCATTTGCTTGATTCGTTCAGCTCTTTTGGAACAAATCGATTTAAATGAAGTTTCTTATACTTAATCCAACGCATTACTATCTCTGAATTACGCTTCCATGAAGGTTATTGGGTCCCCAATACACGTCGTTCTCATCACTTCAAGTTAAAACTTTGAACGTGAAATGAATGACTTAGGTTCTAACCACAAGTCAAGTAAAAGTCGACCTCATTTGCTTGATTCGTTCAGTTCTTTTGGAACTAATCGATTGAAGTGAAGTTTCTTATACTTCATCAAACGCATTACTATCTCTGAATTACGCTTCCATGAAGGTTATTGGGTCCCCAATACACGTCGTTCTCATCACTTCAAGTTAAAACTTTGAACGTGAAATGAATGACTTAAGCTCAAACCACAAGTCTTGTAACAGTATGCCTCATTTGTTTGATTCGTTCAGTTCTTTTGAAACAAATCGATTGAAGTGAAGTTTCTTATACTTCATCAAACGCATTACTATCTCTGAATTACGCTTCCATGAAGGTTATTGGGTCCCCAATACACGTCGTTCTAATCATTTCAAGTTAAAATCTTGAACGTGAAATGAATGACTTAAGTTCCAACCACAAGTCCAGTAACAGTCGGCCTCATTTGCTTGATTCGTTCAGTTCTTTTGGAACTAATCGATTGAAGTGAAGTTTCTTATACTTCATCAAACGCATTACTATCTCTGAATTACGTGTCCATGAAGGTTTTGGGTCCCCAATACACGTCGTTCTAATCATTTCAAGTTAAAATCTTGAACGTGAAATGAATGACTTAGGTTCTAACCACAAGTCAAGTAAAAGTCGGCCTCATTTGCTTGATTCGTTCAGTTCTTTTGGAACAAATCGATTGAAGTGAAGTTTCTTATACTTCATCAAACGCTTCACTGACCCTGAATTACATGTCCATGAAGGTTATTGGGTCCCCAATACACGTCGTTCTCATCACTTCAAGTTAAAACCTTGAACGTGAAATGAATGACTTAAGTTCCAACCACAAGTCCAGTAACAATCCGCTTCATTTGCTTGATTCGTTCAGTTCTTTTGGAACTAATCGATTGAAGTGAAGTTTCTTATACTTCATCAAACGCATTACTATGTCTCAATTACGCATCCATGAAGGTTTTGGGTTCCCAATACAGGTCGTTCTCATCAGTTCATGTTAAAACCATGAACGTGAAATGAATGATTTAGAATCTAACAACAAGTCAAGTAAAAGTCGACCTCATTTGCTTGATTCGTTCAGTTCTTTTGGAACTAATCGATTGAAGTGAAGTTTCTTATACTTCATCAAACGCATTACTATCTCTGAATTACGCTTCCATGAAGGTTTTGGGTTCCCAATACAGGTCGTTCTCATCAGTTCATGTTAAAACCATGAACGTGAAATGAATGACTTAGGTTCTAACCACAAGTCAAGTAAAAGTCGACCTCATTTGCTTGATTCGTTCAGTTCTTTTGAAACAAATCGATTGAAGTGAAGTTTCTTATACTTCATCAAACGCATTACTATCTCTGAATTACGCTTCCATGAAGGTTATTGGGTCCTCAATACACGTCATTCTCATCACTTCAAGTTAAAACTTTGAACGTGAAATGAATGACTTAGGTTCTAACCACAAGTCCAGTAACAGTCGGCCTCATTTGTTTAATTCGTTTAGTTCTTTTAGAACTAATCGATTGAAGTGAAGTTTCTTATACTTCATCAAACGCATTACTATCTCTGAATTACGTGTCCATGAAGGTTATTGGGTCCCCAATACACATCGTTCTCATCACTTCATGTTAAAACCTTGAACGTGAAATGAATGACTTAGGTTCTAACCACAAGTCAAGTAAAAGTCGGCCTCATTTGCTTGATTCGTTCAGTTCTTTTGGAACAAATCGATTGAAGTGAAGTTTCTTATACTTCATCAAACGCTTTACTATCTCTGAATTACGCTTTCATAAAGGTTATTGGGTCCCCAATACACGTCGTTCTCATCACTTCAAGTTAAAACCTTGAACGTGAAATGAATGACTTAGGTTCTAACCACAAGTCAAGTAAAAGTCGGCCTCATTTGCTTGATTCGTTCAGTTCTTTTGGAACAAATCGATTGAAGTGAAGTTTCTTATACTTCATCAAACGCTTTACTATCTCTGAATTACGCTTTCATAAAGGTTATTGGGTCCCCAATACACGTCGTTCTCATCACTTCAAGTTAAAACCTTGAACGTGAAATGAATGACTTAGGTTCTAACAACAAGTCAAGTAAAAGTCGGCCTCATTTGCTTGATTCGTTCAGTTCTTTTGGAACAAATCGATTGAAGTGAAGTTTCTTATACTTCATCAAACGCTTTACTATCTCTGAATTACGTGTCCATGAAGGTTATTGGGTCCCCAATACACGTTGTTCTCATCACTTCAAGTTAAAACCTTGAACGTGAAATGAATAACTTAAGTTCCAAACACAAGTCCAGTAACAGTCAGCCTCATTCGCTTGATTCGTTCAGTTCTTTTGGAACTAATCGATTGAAGTGAAGTTTCTTATCTTTCATCAAACGCATTACTATGTCTCAATTACGCATCCATGAAGGTTTTGGGTCCCCAATACACGTCGTTCTCACCACTTTAAGTTAAAACCTTGAACATGAAATGAATGACTTAGGTTCTAACCACAAGTCAAGTAACAATCGGCCTCATTTGCTTGATTCATTCAGTTCTTTTGGAACAAATCGATTGAAGCGAAGTTTCTTATACTTTATCAAACGCATTACTATCTCTGAATTACGTGTCCATGAAGGTTATTGGGTCTCCAATACACGTCGTTCTCATCACTTCAAGTTAAAACCTTGAATGTGAAATGAATGACTTAGGTTCTAACCACAAGTCAAGTAACAGTCGGCCTCATTTGCTTGATTCGTTCAGTTCTTTTGGAACTAAACGATTGAAGTGAAGTTTCTTATATTTCATCAAATGCATTACTATGTGTCAATTACGCATCCATGAAGGTTTTGGATCCCCAATACACGTCGTTCTCATCACTTCAAGTTAAAACCTTGAACGTGAAATGAATGATTTAGAATCTAACAACAAGTCAAGTAAAAGTCGACCTCATTTGCTTGATTCGTTCAGTTCTTTTGGAACTAATCGATTGAAGTGAAGTTTCTTATACTTCATCAAACACATTACTATGTCTCAATTACGCTTCCATGAAGGTTATTGGGTCCCCAATACACGTCGTTCTCATCACTTTAAGTTAAAACATTCAACGTAAATTGAATGACTTAAGTTCCAACCACAAGTCCAGTAACAGTCAGTCTCATTTGCTTGATTCGTTCAGTTCTTTTGAAACAAATCGATTGAAGTGAAGTTTCTTATACTTCATCAAACGCATTACTATCTCTGAATTACGCTTCCATGAAGGTTATTGGGTCCCCAATACATGTCATTCTCATCACTTCAAGTTAAAACTTTGAACGTGAAATGAATGACTTAGGTTCTAACCAGAAGTCCAGTAACAGTCGGCCTCATTTGTTTAATTCGTTTAGTTCTTTTAGAACTAATCGATTGAAGTGAAGTTTCTTATACTTCAATAAACGCATCACTATGTCTGAATTACGTGTCCATAAAGGTTTTGGGTACCCAATACACGTCGTTCTAATCATTTCAAGTTAAAATCTTGAACGTGAAATGAATGACTCAGGTTCTAACCACAAGTCAAGTAAAAGTCGGCCTCATTTGCTTGATTCGTTCAGTTCTTTTGGAACAAATCGATTGAAGTGAAGTTTCTTATACTTCATCAAACGCTTTACTATCTCTGAATTACGCTTTCATAAAGGTTATTGGGTCCCCAATACACGTCGTTCTCATCACTTCAAGTTAAAACCTTGAACGTGAAATGAATGACTTAGGTTCTAACAACAAGTCAAGTAAAAGTCGGCCTCATTTGCTTGATTCGTTCAGTTCTTTTGGAATAAATCGAATGAAATGAAGTTTCTTGTAATGACTCGAGGAGGATCGCCACGTATTTCATGACTTTACTCGATCTTTTCTCTCTATTATATTATATTATTTTTTTTTTTAAACAAAACATGCAGCGGAATTGTTCGATCTTTAGTAACCTTCATAAACCAGACAATGCAATAAAATACTTGACTGGAGGAAATTAACATCACGAGTCATCTGCCGAACGCAAATGACAAGCTCCTCACTCATCTGCCGATTCACAAACGACAAGGCACATCTACCGATGGAGTAAAACTTCATCTACCGATCTTCACATGCATCCCACGTGACTCATTAAACACTCATCGGCAAATATGCAAATTGCGTCTGCCGATGATGTCAGCAGGAAAAATTACGAACTACATCTGCCGATGACGTCAGCAGGAAACTTACAAACTTCATCTGCCGATGACGTCAGCAGGAAACTTACAGACTTCATCTGCCGATGACGTCAGCAGGAAAACTTACAAACTTCATCTGCCGATGACGTCAGCAGGAAACTTACAAACTTCATCTGCCGATGACGTCAGCAGGAAACTTACAGACTTCATCTGCCGATGACGTCAGCAGGAAAACTTACAAACTTCATCTGCCGATAGAAAACCTATTACATTTGCCGGTAGAGAACACCCTTCATCTACCGATAAGAGACACTCTACGTCTACTGACAGAGAAGCACGTCACTCCTACCGGTAAAACTAAACAACACCTCCCAATAGACATGACCATATACAAGCCTCAAACCTCCCAGACTTAGCAATTTTATAACGAAAATCAGAGGTTCACTCAGAATACATATAGCGGAAGACTTAAACAAAACATGTCATTTCATAAACCCTTAATCATTCTTAAACTCAAAATTTTAAACTAACAACTCCAAAATCCCAACATTTTAGCTAAACCTCTTCCTACTTAGACTTTAGTTCTTCATAACCTTTGACATATAAAGAGCATAACCAGGAAACATCAACGCCTGCCAGCCACAGGTCTGCTTCCTGAACACCCTCCAGCAACCGAGCTTAGACACCTTCATTAACTTGAAAGTCCTCACCTGAATATTCTTCACCTACATCATAAGGTATATCTGTAAGCCTAATGCTTAGTAAGGAATGCAAAACTAACATATGTTCATGAATGTATAGCAGAGAAAACATGATCTTCATCTTTTCTTGTTCGTATTCATGTTCATGTTCATCATTCTTCATCGTTGATCATATTCATCATTCATAATCGTTTTCATTTACATTGAGTGGATTAAGAGAGGATTTGTGCCGGTAAAGAGGGTTCGACAGTGAATGTGTACATAGTCCCTACTGTGGGTCATATTCTTAGTCCCTCTTTTGGACAGTGACATACGCCGAACCACCCCCAACCCTCACTTAACCACGTTGCATGAGTCTTATCTTGTTCATGAGAAAACATGCTTTTAAAACATTTTCATATGCATAAAACAGTCATGATGCATGAATGGGAATACCACTAATTCCTCTTTCTATAAAACATATCATTCATCAACAAAGGCATACTATGTAACTTAAACTCATAGGATAAGATCTCTAACTAGCACCCTGGTGATGTAGGGCCATAATGGTCGGAAAATCCTATACATTCACTTACCTGGTCTCCTTAGCAATTTGAGCTCCTTTTCTTCAGATTTTCTTCACCTAAAACATTTCACATTACAGTAGTTAAAACAAAATTCTAATAGTTCTAATCACAAACCATCCTAGGATCTAATAGCTAAAGTCATTCCGAATCCTTAGTCTACTGCTTCGTGCAGTCAAAAATCCAAAAACTAAAATAGACAGATTCAGCTATCGATTACTCAGGGTTGATTATCTAGGGTCCAAAATTGATTCGGAATGACAATACCACATCCAGATTTTAAAACATCCTTACAATACTACACGGTCATTGGAGAAACAGAAACTCCAATACTGAGCTGAAAACATGGCTTAATGGCTAACAAATAACTACATTACCTAACCCGTACCTCGAGTGCAAGGCAGGCGAGAAATGGTAGAAGAAACCGGTCGCCGAGGAAATTTTGCTGGCAGACGGGGAGCGAGGGTTCAGGAGAGAAAGAATTGCCGAGAAGAATGTCGGCTACAGTGGTCTAAATGAGGTTTGAACCCTTTCCATTTTCTATTTATACTTAACCCATCAATCTTAATTACGAATCTGCCACCCAACCTAGTTTTACACAACTTGTAATAAATTTGTCTTTACATTAAATTTAAATCATAAGGGTAAAAAAAAAAAGTGACAATTAAAATAGTCAGAAAATCACCTGGCCGAAATGTCGGGTGTTACATCCACCCCTCCTTAAACAAAATTTTCGTCCCCGAAAATTGATCAAATGAAAAGCTCTGGATACTTGTCCAACATATCTTGCTGTCGTTCCCATGTAGCTTCTTCAACACCATGATTCCTCCACAAAACTTTAACCAATAAGACCTCCTTATTCCTTAGATTTTTCACTGCAGAATCCAAAATTTGTACTGGTTTCTCTTCATACATCAAATTAGGCTCAACTTCAATTTCTGTTGGCTTAACAACCTGAGTCGGATCATGTATGCATTTCCTTAGCATAGACACATGAAAGACATTGTGAACCTTTTCCAAAGATGGGGGCAAAAGTAACCTATAGGCCGTGCTGCCAATCCTTTCCAATACCGGGAATGGTCCAATAAATCGTGGGCTTAGTTTTCCTTTCTTGCCAAATCTGAGAACTCCCTTGAAAGGTGAGATCTTCAAGAACACCTCATCTCCGACCGTAAATTCAAGATCTCTCCTCCTTTGGTCTGCATAACTCTTCTGTCGGCTTTGTGCAGTCATCATTCTTTTCCTAATAACTGTAATCTTGTCTGACATCTGTTGTAAGATCTCGGGTCCTAAGAGTTTTGCTTCACCAATTTCATCCCAATACAATGGTGACCTACACTTCCTGCCATAAAGTGCTTCATAAGGTGCCATACCGATGGTGGACTGATAACTGTTGTTGTAGGAAAATTCAATCAAGGGCAAGTACCGATTCCAAGACACTTGAAAATCCAGCACACAGGCTCTCAGCATATCTTCGAGTATCTGAATGGTTCTCTCCGATTGGCCATCTGTCTGAGGGTGAAATGCGGTGCTGAAGGTTAACTTAGTACCAAGCGTGCTTTGGAGGCTTTGCCAAAACCTTGAGGTGAATCTGGGGTCACGATCCGAGACAATGGATAGGGGAATCCCATGCAATCTGATAATTTCTTGAACATAAAGGTTAGCAAGTTGGTCCATCGTGTAGGTTGTCCTTACAGGTAGGAAATGAGCTGATTTTGTCATCCTATCAATCACAACCCATATGCTGTCATGTCCTTTAGTTGTCTTAGGTAAGCCTATAACAAAATCCATAGCAATGTTTTCCTACTTCCATTCGGGAATTGGTAAAGGCTGAAGCGTACCTCCTGGTCGTTGGTGTTCTGCTTTAACTTGCTGGCACACTATACATAATTCAACAAACTTGGCCACCTCCCTCTTCATATTAGGCCACCAATAATGCAATCTTAAGTCTCGATACATCTTGGTACTTCCAGGATGTACAGAGAAAGAAGATGAATGAGCTTCAGTCAATATCAACTTACGTAGTTCCTCATCATTTGGAACATACCATCGATTCTTAAACTTCAAAATTCCATCCTTGGAGAGACTAAAATCAGAAGAGGCGTCCTTCAGCTTACTCATCATGTTACTATTCTCCTTTGTATCCTTCTGTTGTGCTTCCTTGATTCTATCCAAAATAGTTGGTCTAATGGTTAAGTCAGCAAGTAAAGTTGACAACTCGGAAACTGCTTCCAATTCAAACCTCCGAACTTCTAACATCAAAGGTAGAGACATAGCTGAAACTGCGGGTTGCATTGTCTTTGACATTCTGCTTAACGCATCAGCCACAACATTGGCCTTACCCGGGTGGTACTTGATTTCAAAGTCATAGTCCTTAACAAATTCCAACCAACGCCTCTGTCTCATGTTCAATTCCTTTTGAGTGAAGAGATACTTCAAGCTCTTGTGGTCAGAAAATACTTCACACTGCTGTCCATACAAATAGTGTCTCCAAATATTCAAAGCAAAGACGACGGCAGCTAGTTCCAAATCGTGAGTGGGGTAGTTCTGTTCATAACTTTTTAACTGCCTAGAAGCATAAGCTACAACCTTACCCTCTTGCATCAAAACACATCCTAAACCAATCTTGGACGCATCACAGTAAACACTAAACTTTCCTTCTTCGGTTGGGAGGGTCAGTAGTGGGGCTGTTGTCAATTTCTGCTTAAGTGTTTGGAAACCCTTTTCACAAGCTTCGGTCCAAGAATATTTGGTCTCCTTCTTTGTTAAATTAGTTAAAGGTTTAGCTATCATAGAGAATCCCTTAATGAACTTTCTGTAGTAACCTGCCAGACCAAGGAAACTACGAACCTCACCTACATTCCTTGGCTGCGGCCAGTCCTTTACTGCCTGAATTTTGGTCGGGTCCACTGATATGCCATTAGCAGAAACTACATGGCCAAGAAAGTTAACCTTGTCCAACCAAAATTCACACTTGGACAACTTGGCATAAAGTTGTTGCTGTTTCAGTGTCGCCAAAACTATCATTAAGTGTTCTACATGGTCGGCTTCAGTCTTTGAGTAAATTAGAATGTTGTCAATGAACACAATTACAAACTTATCTAAATAATCACGGAACACACGGTTCATCAAATCCATAAAGGCTGCAGGTGCATTTGTTAGTCCAAAAGACATAACAAGAAATTCGTAGTGTCCATAACGAGTTTTGAAGGCTGTCTTAGGTATATCTTCCTCCTTAACCTTCAGTTGGTAATAACCCGAACGTAAATCTATTTTTGAAAACACCTTAGCTCCTTGTAGTTGGTCAAACAGGTCATCAATCCGGGGCAAAGGGTACTTATTCTTAATTATCAACTTATTCAGTTCTCTGTAGTCTATGCACATCCTAAGAGAACCGTCTTTCTTCTTAACAAACAAAACAGGTGCACCCCAAGGAGAACTACTAGGACGTATAAATCCCCTGTCAACCAATTCCTGTAGTTGAGTCTTCAATTCCTTTAGTTCAACAGGTGCCATACGGTAGGGATTCTTAGACACAGGTAATGCCTCGGGGTATGTATCGATTACAAACTCGATTTCTCTATTAGGTGGTAGTCCAGGCAAGTCACTTAAGAACACTTCAGGAAACTCTCGGACTATAGGGATGTCTTGAAGTTCCAACTTATTCTTCACACGGACATCAACTATGTTAGCTAGATAACTTACACAACCACTTTTCAACAATCGTTGGGTTTCTAGTGAGGATATAATCGGTATTTTACTAAATTTTGGGATAGCTTGGAAGACAAAACAATCTTCGTTCGGGGGTCGGAATTCAACTAGTCCAGACCTACAACTTATCGTGGCATAATGTCGGGATAACCAATCCATCCCTAGTATGACCTCATACCCCTTCATATTAATAACAATCAATTCTACATATAGTTCCCTATCCCTTAAGGACACAATATCACCTTTAATAATCTGCTCTGAACGTAGGGACTTCCCTGACGGTAACATAACATTATATGACTTATCAGCTGGTAAAGATTTCAGGTTATGATTGTATACAAACAGGGTTTATATAAACGAGTGTGTAGCTCCTATATCTATTAATGTGTAAGCAGCAAAACCACAAATTGTAATGGTACCTGTTATAACCGTATGCTGCATAGCATCCTCATCTTCCACCATAGCAAAAACTCTGGGTGCTATCCTTGTTCGGTTTGGGTCTGGCGGCATGGGACAGTCTCTGACTATATGTCCAACCTTATCACACCTGAAACAGCGGCCAGAATGCAATTTGCATTCACCAGGGTGGTTCTTCTGGCAGTTGGGGCATAGAGGGGCTAAGGGTCGTTTTCCCTTTCGTTGGTCATCATTTGGATTGAAGGGTCTCTTTGTACCTTGCTGTTGTTGTTGTGGTCCCCTGTTCTTTTGTGGCTGCCATCCTCTGTTCTGACGTGGTGGTGGCTAAGCTTCCTTAACGAACTTCCTTGGCTGTTCACGCTGTGCATATGTTGTCAATTCAGCCTCCTCCAGCTCCAAGGCCTTAGCTGTCACTTCACCATATGGTATATTATGTACTCCAGCAGTCTTCACTTTCATGTAGAAACTCGGCTTCAGCCCCTGTACAAATTGGTGGATCTTATCCTCATCATCCTCCACCAAACGGGGTGCAAACCGAGACAAGGCCTCAAACTTACATATGTAGTCCGTTACAGAGCCAGTTTGACGCAAATTCATGAACTCCTTCTTCTTGCTGGCTCGAACAGTCCTGTTGAAATACTTGTCGAAGAAGGCAGTCTTAAACATTTCCCAGGTCATAGCTCCTACATTAGTGGTGCTCTGGAACGAGTGCCACCAATGCCTTGCACTTAATTCCAAATGAAAAACAACATAGGTGACCCTATCTCCTTCATCTACTTTTGCATACTTGAACATGTCTTCAATCTTTCGAATCCACTCCTCAGCATAAACAGGATCCGAAATTTGACCATTAAATGCCGGGGGCCTAAGCCTGTGGAAGCGCTCACCCCCATGATCATGATTCGCATTGGTACTAGAGTTCCCATGCTCTTCTCTAGTAGCCACAAGCTGCTCAATCTGACTTGACTGCCGGATAACCAACTCCGTTAACTGAGCAATGGTAGTACTATCCACATTATCTTCTCTCTGTTGTCCTCTCACCATTTTGGATTCCTGGATATTCATAACATATCTTAACTTAATGACATTACTAAAATCTTAAATACTTACAGTTGTTGGAGTGTACTCAGGTGGCAACCTGTGCTGGGAGGCAGTCTGCAGAATCGATTTTAGAACCTGGTTTAGCTCTGATATCATAATTGTAATGACCCGAGGAGGATCGCCACGTATTTCATGACTTTACTCGATCTTTTCTCTCTATTATATTATTTTATTTTTTTTTTTAAACAAAACATGCAGCGGAATTGTTCGATCTTTAGTAACCTTCATAACCAGACAATGCAATAAATACTTGACTGGAGGGAAATTAACATCACGAGTCATCTGCCGAACGCAATGGACAAGCTCCTCACTCATCTTTCGATTCCAAACGACAAGGCAAATGCACTCATCTACCGATGACGTCAGCAGGAAACTTACAAACTTCATCTGCCGATGACGTCAGCAGGAAAACTTACAAACTTCATCTGCCGATGACGTCAGCAGGAAAACTTACAAACTTCATCTGCCGATGACGTCAGCAGGAAACTTACAAACTTCATCTGCCGATGACGTCAGCAGGAAACTTACAAACTTCATCTGCCGATGACGTCAGCAGGAAACTTACAAACTTCATCTGCCGATGACGTCAGCAGGAAAACTTACAAACTTCATCTGCCGATGACGTCAGCAGGAAAACTTACAAACTTCATCTGCCGATGACGTCAGCAGGAAAACTTACAAACTTCATCTGCCGATGACGTCAGCAGGAAACTTACAAACTTCATCTGCCGATGACGTCAGCAGGAAACTTACAAACTTCATCTGCCGATGACGTCAGCAGGAAACTTACAAACTTCATCTGCCGATGACGTCAGCAGGAAACTTACAAACTTCATCTGCCGATGACGTCAGCAGGAAACTTACAAACTTCATCTGCCGATGACGTCAGCAGGAAAACTTACAGACTTCATCTGCCGATGACGTCAGCAGGAAAACTTACAAACTTCATCTGCCGATGACGTCAGCAGGAAAACTTACAAACTTCATCTGCCGATGACGTCAGCAGGAAAACTTACAAACTTCATCTGCCGATGACGTCAGCAGGAAACTTACAAACTTCATCTGCCGATGACGTCAGCAGGAAACTTACAAACTTCATCTGCCGATGACGTCAGCAGGAAACTTACAAACTTCATCTGCCGATGACGTCAGCAGGAAAACTTACAGACTTCATCTGCCGATGACGTCAGCAGGAAACTTACAAACTTCATCTGCCGATGACGTCAGCAGGAAAACTTACAGACTTCATCTGCCGATGACGTCAGCAGGAAACTTACAAACTTCATCTGCCGATGACGTCAGCAGGAAAACTTACAAACTTCATCTGCCGATGACGTCAGCAGGAAAACTTACAAACTTCATCTGCCGATGACGTCAGCAGGAAAACTTACAGACTTCATCTGCCGATGACGTCAGCAGGAAACTTACAAACTTCATCTGCCGATGACGTCAGCAGGAAAACTTACAAACTTCATCTGCCGATGACGTCAGCAGGAAACTTACAAACTTCATCTGCCGATGACGTCAGCAGGAAAACTTACAAACTTCATCTGCCGATGACGTCAGCAGGAAAACTTACAAACTTCATCTGCCGATGACGTCAGCAGGAAACTTACAAACTTCATCTGCCGATGACGTCAGCAGGAAAACTTACAAACTTCATCTGCCGATGACGTCAGCAGGAAACTTACAAACTTCATCTGCCGATGACGTCAGCAGGAAACTTACAAACTTCATCTGCCGATGACGTCAGCAGGAAAACTTACAGACTTCATCTGCCGATGACGTCAGCAGGAAACTTACAAACTTCATCTGCCGATGACGTCAGCAGGAAAACTTACAAACTTCATCTGCCGATGACGTCAGCAGGAAACTTACAAACTTCATCTGCCGATGACGTCAGCAGGAAAACTTACAAACTTCATCTGCCGATGACGTCAGCAGGAAACTTACAAACTTCATCTGCCGATGACGTCAGCAGGAAACTTACAAACTTCATCTGCCGATGACGTCAGCAGGAAAACTTACAAACTTCATCTGCCGATGACGTCAGCAGGAAACTTACAAACTTCATCTGCCGATGACGTCAGCAGGAAAACTTACAGACTTCATCTGCCGATGACGTCAGCAGGAAAACTTACAAACTTCATCTGCCGATGACGTCAGCAGGAAAACTTACAGACTTCATCTGCCGATGACGTCAGCAGGAAAACTTACAGACTTCATCTGCCGATGACGTCAGCAGGAAAACTTACAGACTTCATCTGCCGATGACGTCAGCAGGAAAACTTACAAACTTCATCTGCCGATGACGTCAGCAGGAAAACTTACAAACTTCATCTGCCGATGACGTCAGCAGGAAAACTTACAAACTTCATCTGCCGATGACGTCAGCAGGAAAACTTACAAACTTCATCTGCCGATGACGTCAGCAGGAAAACTTACAAACTTCATCTGCCGATGACGTCAGCAGGAAAACTTACAAACTTCATCTGCCGATGACGTCAGCAGGAAAACTTACAAACTTCATCTGCCGATGACGTCAGCAGGAAAACTTACAGACTTCATCTGCCGATGACGTCAGCAGGAAACTTACAAACTTCATCTGCCGATGACGTCAGCAGGAAAACTTACAAACTTCATCTGCCGATGACGTCAGCAGGAAAACTTACAAACTTCATCTGCCGATGACGTCAGCAGGAAAACTTACAAACTTCATCTGCCGATGACGTCAGCAGGAAAACTTACAAACTTCATCTGCCGATGACGTCAGCAGGAAAACTTACAAACTTCATCTGCCGATGACGTCAGCAGGAAAACTTACAGACTTCATCTGCCGATGACGTCAGCAGGAAACTTACAAACTTCATCTGCCGATGACGTCAGCAGGAAACTTACAAACTTCATCTGCCGATGACGTCAGCAGGAAAACTTACAAACTTCATCTGCCGATGACGTCAGCAGGAAAACTTACAGACTTCATCTGCCGATGACGTCAGCAGGAAAACTTACAAACTTCATCTGCCGATGACGTCAGCAGGAAAACTTACAAACTTCATCTGCCGATGACGTCAGCAGGAAACTTACAAACGTCATCTGCCGAACGCAAATGACAAGCTCCTCACTCATCTGTCGATTCACAAACGACAAGGCAAATGCACTCATCTACCGATGGAGTAAAACTTCATCTACCGATAAGAGACACTCTACGTCTACTGACAGAGAAGCACGTCACTCCTACCGGTAAAACTAAACAACACCTCCCAATAGACATGACCATATACAAGCCTCAAACCTCCCAGACTTAGCAATTTTATAACGGAAATCAGAGGTTCACTCAGAATACATATAGCGGAAGACTTAAACAGAACATGTCATTTCATAAACCCTTAATCATTCTTAAACTCAAAATTTTAAACTAACAACTCCAAAATCCCAACATTTTAGCTAAACCTCTTCCTACTTAGACTTTAGTTCTTCATAACCTTTGACATATAAAGAGCATAACCAGGAAACATCAACGCCTGCCAGCCACAGGTCTGCTTCCTGAACACCCTCCAGCAACCGAGCTTAGACACCTTCATTAACTTGAAAGTCCTCACCTGAATATTCTTCACCTACATCATAAGGTATATCTGTAGCCTAATGCTTAGTAAGGAATGCAAAACTACATATGTTCATGAATGTATACGCAAGAAAACATGATCTTGATCTTTTCTTGTTCGTATTCATGTTCATGTTCATCATTCTTCATCGTTGATCATATTCATCATTCATAATCATTTTCATTTACATTGAGTGGATTAAGAGAGGATTTGTGCCGGTAAAGAGGGTTCGGCAGTGAATGTGTACATAGTCCCTACTGCGGGTCGTATTCTTAGTCCCTCTTTTGGACAGTGACATACGCCGAACCACCCCCAACCCTCACTTAACCACGTTGCATGAGTCTTATCTTGTTCATGAGAAAACATGCTTTTAAAACATTTCATATGCATAAAACAGTCAGATGCATGAATGGGAATACCCCCTAATTCCTCTTCTATCAAACAGATCATTCATCAACAGAGGCATACTATGTAAATTAAACTCATTAGGATAGATCTCTAACTAGCACCCTGATGATGTAGGGCCATAATGGCCGGAAATCCTATACATTCACTTACCCTGGTCTCCTTAGCAATTTGAGCTCCTTTTCTTCAGATTTTCTTCACCTAAAACATTTCACATTACAGTAGTTAAAACAAAATTCTAATAGTTCTAATCACAAACCATCCTAGGATCTAATAGTTAAAGGTCCATTCCGAATCCTTAGTCTACTGCTTCGTGCAGTCAGAAATCCAAAAACTAAAATAGACAGATTAGCTATCGATTACTCAGGGTTGATTATCTAGGGTCCAAAATTGATTCGGAATGACAATACCACATCCAGATTTTAAAACATCCTTACAATACTACACGGTCATTGGAGAAACAGAAACTCCAATACTGAGCTGAAAACAGGGCTTAATGGCTAACAAATAACTACATTACCTAACCCGTACCTCGAGTGCAAGGCAGGCGAGAAATGGTAGAAGAAACCAGTCGCCGAGGAAATTTTGCTAGCAGACGGGGAGCGAGCGTTCAGGAGAGAAAGAATTGCCGAGAAGAATGTCGACTACAGTGGTCTAAATGAGGTTTGAACCCTTTCCATTTTCTATTTATACTTAACCCATCAATCTTAATTACGAATCTGCCACCCAAACCTAGTTTTACACAACTTGTAATAAATTTGTCTTGACATTAAATTTAAATCATAAGGGTAAAAAAAAAAAGTGACAATTAAAATAGTCAGAAAATCACCTGGCCGAAATGTCGGGTGTTACATTTCTTATACTTCATCAAACGCTTTACTATCTCTGAATTACGCGTCCATGAAGGTTATTGGGTCCCCAATACACGTCGTTCTCATCACTTCAAGTTAAAACCTTGAACGTGAAATGAATGACTTAAGTTCCAACCACAAGTCCAGTAATAGTTAGCCTTATTTGCTTGATTCGTTCAGTTCTTTTGAAACAAATCAATTGAAGTGAAGTTTCCTATACTTCATCAAACGCATTACTATCTCGGAATTATGCTTCCATGAAGGTTATTGGGTCCTCAATACACGTCATTCTCATCACTTCAAGTTAAAACTTTAACGTGAAATGAATGACTTAGGTTCTAACCACAAGTCCAGTAACAGTCGGCCTCATTTGCTTGATTCATTTATTTCTTTTGGAACTAATCGATTGAAGTGAAGTTTCTTATACTTCATCAAACGCATTAATATGTCTCAATTACGCATCCATGAAGCTTTTGGGTCCCCAATACACGTCGTTCTCATCACTTCAAGTAAAAACCTTGAACATGAAATGAATGACTTAAGTTCTAACCATAAGTCCAGTAACAGTCGGCCTCATTTGCTTGATTCGTTTAGTTCTTTTGGAACTAATCGATTGAAGTGAAGCTTCTTATACTTCATCAAACGCATTACTATGTCTCAATTACGCGTCCATGAAGGTTATTGGGTCCCCAATACAAGTCGTTCTTATCATTTTAAGTTAAAACCTTCAACGTGAATTGAATGACTTAGGTTCCAACCACAAGTCCAGTAACAGTCCGCTTCATTTGCTTGATTCGTTCAGTTCTTTTGGAACTAATCGATTGAAGTGAAGTTTCTTATACTTCATCAAACGCATTACTATGTCTCAATTACGCGTCCATGAAGGTTATTGGGTCCCCAATACACGTCGTTCTCATCACTTCAAGTTAAAACCTTGAACGTGAAATGAATGACTTAGGTTCTAACCACAAGTCAAGTAAAAGTCGGCCTCATTTGCTTGATTCGTTCAGTTCTTTTGGAACAAATCGATTGAAGTGAAGTTTCTTATACTTCATCAAACGCTTTACTATCTCTGAATTACGCGTCCATGAAGGTTATTGGGTCCCCAATACACGTCGTTCTCATCACTTCAAGTTAAAACCTTGAACGTGAAATGAATGACTTAAGTTCCAACCACAAGTCCTGAAACAATCCGCTTCATTTGCTTGATTCGTTCAGTTCTTTTGGAACTAATCGATTGAAGTGAAGTTTCTTATACTTCATCAAACACATTACTATGTCTCAATTACGCGTCCATGAAGGTTATTGGGTCCCCAATACAAGTCGTTCTCATCACTTCAAGTTAAAACCTTGAACGTGAAATGAATGACTTAGGTTCTAACCACAAGTCCAGTAACAGTCGGCCTCATTTGCTTGATTCGTTTAGTTCTTTTGGAACTAATCGATTGAAGTGAAGTTTCTTATACTTCATCAAACGCATTACTATCTCTGAATTACGCTTCCATGAAGGTTATTGGGTCGTCAATACACGTCGTTCTCATCACTTCAAGTTAAAACCTTGAACGTGAAATGAATGACTTAGGTTCTAACCATAAGTCCAGTAACAGTCGGCCTCATTTGCTTGATTCGTTCAGTTCTTTTGGAACAAATCGATTGAAGTGAAGTTTCTTATACTTCATCAAACGCTTTACTATCTCTGAATTACGCGTCCATGAAGGTTATTGGGTCCCCAATACACGTCGTTCTCATCACTTCAAGTTAAAACCTTGAACGTGAAATGAATGACTTAAGTTCCAACCACAAGTCCAGTAACAGTCAGCCTCATTTGCTTGATTCGTTCAGTTCTTTTGAAACAAATCGATTGAAGTGAAGTTTCTTATACTTCATCAAACGCATTACTATGTCTCAATTACGCGTCCATGAAGGTTTTGGGTCCCCAATACACGTCGTTCTCATCACTTCAAGTTAAAACCTTGAACGTGAAATGAATGACTTAAGTTCCAACCACAAGTCCAGTAACAGTCAGCCTCATTTGCTTGATTCGTTCAGTTCTTTTGAAACAAATCGATTGAAGTGAAGTTTCTTATAATTCATCAAACGCATTACTATGTCTCAATTACGCGTCCATGAAGGTTTTGGGTCCCCAATACACGTCGTTCTCATCACTTCAAGTTAAAACCTTGAACGTGAAATGAATGACTTAGGTTCTAACCACAAGTCCAGTAACAGTCGGCCTCATTTGCTTGATTCGTTTAGTTCTTTTGGAACTAATCGATTGAAGTGAAGTTTCTTATACTTCATCAAACGCATTACTATGTCTCAATTACGCGTCCATGAAGGTTTTGGGTCCCCAATACACGTCGTTCTCATCACTTCAAGTTAAAACCTTGAACGTGAAATGAATGACTTAAGTTCCAACCACAAGTCCAGTAACAGTCAGCCTCATTTTCTTGATTCGTTCAGTTCTTTTGAAATAAATCGATTGAAGTGAAGCTTCTTATACTTCATCAAACGCATTACTATGTCTCAATTACGCGTCCATGAAGGTTATTGGGTCCCCAATACACGTCATTCTCATCACTTCAAGTTAAAACCTTGAACGTGAAATGAATGACTTAGGTTCTAACCACAAGTCCAGTAACAGTCGGCCTCATTTGCTTGATTCGTTTAGTTCTTTTGGAACTAATCGATTGAAGTGAAGTTCTTATACTTCATCAAACGCATTACTATGTCTCAATTACGCGTCCATGAAGGTTTTGGGTCCCCAATACACGTCGTTCTCATCACTTCAAGTTAAAACCTTGAACGTGAAATGAATGACTTAAGTTCTAACCACAAGTCCAGTAACAGTCAGCCTCATTTGCTTTATTCGTTCAGTTCTTTTGGAACTAATCGATTGAAGTGAAGTTTCTTATACTTCATCAAACGCATTACTATGTCTCAATTACGCGTCCATGAAGGTTTTGGGTCCCCAATACAAGTCGTTCTTATCATTTTAAGTTAAAACCTTCAACGTGAATTGAATGACTTAGGTTCCAACCACAAGTCCAGTAACAGTCAGCCTCATTTGCTTGATTCGTTCAGTTCTTTTGGAACTAATCGATTGAAGTGAAGTTTCTTATACTTCATCAAACGCATTACTATGTCTCAATTACGCGTCCATGAAGGTTTTGGGTCCCCAATACACGTCGTTCTCATCATTTCAAGTTAAAACCTTCAACGTGAATTGAATGACTTAGGTTCCAACCACAAGTCCAGTAACAGTCAGCCTCATTTACTTGATTCGTTCAGTTCTTTTGAAACAAATCGATTGAAGTGAAGATTCTTATACTTCATCAAATGCATTACTATCTCTGAATTCCGCGTCCATGAAGGTTTTGGGTCCCAAATACACGTCGTTCTCATCACTTCAAGTTAAAATCTTGAACGTGAAATGAATGACTTAAGTTCTAACCACAAGTCCAGTAACAGTCAGCCTCATTTGCTTTATTCGTTCATTTCTTTTGGAACTAATCGATTGAAGTGAAGTTTCTTATACTTCAACAAATGCATTACTATGTCTCAATTACGCGTCCATGAAGGTTATTGGATCCCCAATACACGTCGTACTCATCACTTTAAGTTAAAACCTTCAACATGAAATGAATGACTTGAGTTCCAACCACAAGTCCAGTAACAGTCAGCCTCATTTGCTTGATTCTTTCAGTTCTTTTTAAACTAATCGATTTAATTGAAGTTTCTTATACTTTATCAAACACATTACTATCTCTGAATTACGCGTCCATGAAGGTTATTGGGTTCCCAATACACGTCGTTCTCATCACTTTAAATTAAAACCTTCAACGTGAAATGAATGACTTAAGTTCCAACCACAAGTCCAGTAACAGTCAGTCTCATTTGCTTGATTCGTTCAGTTCTTTTGAAACAAATCGATTGAAGCGAAGTTTCTTATACTTCATCAAACGCATTACTATCTCTCAATTACGCGTCCATGAAGGTTTTGGGTCCCCAATACACGTCGTTCTCATCACTTCAAGTTAAAACCTTGAACGTGAAATGAATGACTTAGGTTCTAACCACAAGTAAATTAAAAGTCGGCCTCATTTGCTTGATTCGTTTAGTTCTTTTGGAACAAATCGATTGAAGTGAAGTTTCTTATACTTCATCAAACGCTTTACTATCTCTGAATTACGCGTCCCTGAAGGTTATTGGGTCCCCAATACACGTCGTTCTCATCACTTCAAGATAAAACCTCGAATGTGAAATAAATGACTTAGGTTCTATCCACAAGTGAAGTAAAAGTCGGCCTCATTTGCTTGATTCGTTCAGTTCTTTTGGAACAAATCGATTGAAGTGAAGTTTCTTATACTTCATCAAACGCTTTACTATCTCTGAATTACGCGTCCATGAAGGTTATTGGGTCCCCAATACACGTCGTTCTCATCACTTCAAGATAAAACCTCGAACGTGAAATGAATGACTTAGGTTCTATCCACAAGTGAAGTAAAAGTCGGCCTCATTTGCTTGATTCGTTCAGTTCTTTTGAAACAAATCGATTGAAGTGAAGTTTCTTATACTTCATCAAACGCATTACTATCTCTGAATTACGCGTCCATGAAGGTTATTGGGTCCCCAATACACGTCGTTCTCATCACTTCAAGTTAAAACCTTGAACGTGAAATGAATGACTTAGGTTCTATCCACAAGTGAAGTAAAAGTCGGCCTCATTTGCTTGATTCGTTCAGTTCTTTTGGAACTAATCGATTGAAGTGAAGTTTCTTATACTTCATCAAACGCATTACTATCTCTGAATTACGCGTCCATGAAGGTTATTGGGTCCCCAATACACGTCGTTCTCATCACTTCAAGTTAAAACCTTGAACGTGAAATGAATGACTTAGGTTCTATCCACAAGTGAAGTAAAAGTCGGCCTCATTTGCTTGATTCGTTCAGTTCTTTTGAAACAAATCGATTGAAGTGAAGTTTCTTATACTTCATCAAACGCTTTACTATCTCTGAATTACGCGTCCATGAAGGTTATTGGGTCCCCAATACACGTCGTTCTCATCACTTCAAGTTAAAACCTTGAACGTGAAATGAATGACTTAGGTTCTATCCACAAGTGAAGTAAAAGTCGGCCTCATTTGCTTGATTCGTTCAGTTCTTTTGGAACTAATCGATTGAAGTGAAGTTTCTTATACTTCATCAAACGCATTACTATCTCTGAATTACGCGTCCATGAAGGTTATTGGGTCCCCAATACACGTCGTTCTCATCACTTCAAGTTAAAACCTTGAACGTGAAATGAATGACTTAGGTTCTATCCACAAGTGAAGTAAAAGTCGGCCTCATTTGCTTGATTCGTTCAGTTCTTTTGGAACAAATCGATTGAAGTGAAGTTTCTTATACTTCATCAAACGCATTACTATCTCTGAATTACGCGTCCATGAAGGTTATTGGGTCCCCAATACACGTCGTTCTCATCACTTCAAGTTAAAACCTTGAACGTGAAATGAATGACTTAGGTTCTATCCACAAGTGAAGTAAAAGTCGGCCTCATTTGCTTGATTCGTTCAGTTCTTTTGAAACAAATCGATTGAAGTGAAGTTTCTTATACTTCATCAAACGCATTACTATCTCTGAATTACGCGTCCATGAAGGTTATTGGGTCCCCAATAGACGTCGTTCTCATCACTTCAAGATAAAACCTCGAACGTGAAATAAATGACTTAGGTTCTATCCACAAGTGAAGTAAAAGTCGGCCTCATTTGCTTGATTCGTTCAGTTCTTTTTAAACTAATCGATTTAATTGAAGTTTCTTATACTTTATCAAACACATTACTATCTCTGAATTACGCGTCCATGAAGGTTATTGGGTTCCCAATACACGTCGTTCTCATCACTTCAAGTTAAAACCTCGAACGTGAAATAAATGACTTAGGTTCTATCCACAAGTGAAGTAAAAGTCGGCCTCATTTGCTTGATTCGTTCAGTTCTTTTGGAACAAATCGATTGAAGTGAAGTTTCTTATACTTCATCAAACGCTTTACTATCTCTGAATTACGCGTCCATGAAGGTTATTGGGTCCCCAATACACGTCGTACTCATCACTTCAAGTTAAAACCTTGAACGTGAAATGAATGACTTAGGTTCTATCCACAAGTGAAGTAAAAGTCGGCCTCATTTGCTTGATTCGTTTAGTTCTTTTGGAACTAATCGATTGAAGTGAAGTTTCTTATACTTCAACAAACGCATTACTATCTCTGAATTACGCTTCCATGAAGGTTATTGGGTCCTCAATACACGTCATTCTCATCACTTCAAGTTAAAACCTTGAACGTGAAATGAATGACTTAGGTTCTAACCACAAGTCCAGTAACAGTTAGCCTAATTTGCTTGATTCGTTCCGTTCTTTTGAAACAAATCGATTGAAGTGAAGTTTCTTATACTTCATCAAACGCATTACTATCTCTGAATTACGCTTCCATGAAGGTTATTGGGTCCTCAATACACGTCATTCTCATCACTTCAAGTTAAAACCTTGAACGTGAAATGAATGACTTAGGTTCTAACCACAAGTCCAGTAATAGTCGTCCTCATTTGCTTGATTCGTTTAGTTCTTTTGGAACTAATCGATTGAAGTGAAGTTTCTTATACTTCATCAAACGCATTACTATCTCTGAATTACGCTTCCATGAAGGTTATTGGGTCCTCAATACACGTCATTCTCATCACTTCAAGTTAAAACCTTGAACGTGAAATGAATGACTTAGGTTCTAACCACAAGTCCAGTAACAGTCGGCCTCATTTGATTGATTCGTTCAGTTCTTTTGGAACTAATCGATTGAAGTGAAGTTTCTTATACTTCATCAAACGCTTTACTATCTCTGAATTACGCTTCCATGAAGGTTATTGGGTCCTCAATACACGTCATTCTCATCACTTCAAGTTAAAACCTTGAACGTGAAATGAATGACTTAAGTTCTAACCACAAGTCCAGTAACAGTCAGCCTCATTTGATTTATTCGTTTAGTTCTTTTGTAACTAATCGATTGAAGTGAAATTTCTTATACTTCATCAAACGCTTTACTATCTCTGAATTACGCTTCCATGAAGGTTATTGGGTCCTCAATACACGTCATTCTCATCACTTCAAGTTAAAACCTTGAATGTCAAATGAATGACTTAGGTTCTAACAACAATTCAAGTAAAAGTCGGCCTCATTTGCTTGATTCGTTCAGTTCTTTTGGAACAAATCGATTGAAGTGAAGTTTCTTATACTTCATCAAACGCTTTACTATCTCTGAATTACGCGTCCATGAAGGTTATTGGGTCGCCAATACACGTCGTTCTCATCACTTCAAGTTAAAACCTTGAACGTGAAATGAATGACTTAGGTTCTAACCACAAGTCCAGTAACGGTCCGCCTCATTTGAATGATTCGTTCAGTTCTTTTGGAACTAATCGATTGAAGTGAAGTTTCTTATACTTCATCAAACACATTACTATCTCTGAATTACGCGTCAATGAAGGTTATTGGGTCCCCAATAAACGTCGTTCTCATCACTTCAAGATAAAACCTCGAACGTGAAATGAATGACTTAGGTTCTAACAACAAGTCAAGTAAAAGTCCACCTAATTTGCTTGATTCGTTCAGGTCTTTTGGAACAAATTGATTGAAGTGAAGTTTCTTATGCTTCATTAAACGCTTTACTATCTCTGAATTACGCGTCCATGAAAGTTATTGGGTCCCCAATACATGTCGTACTCATCATTTCAAGTTAAAACCTTGAACGTGAAATGAATGACTTAGGTTCTAACAACAAGTCAAGTAAAAGTCGGCCTCATTTGCTTGATTCGTTCAGTTCTTTTGGAACAAATCGATTGAAGTGAAGTTTCTTATACTTCATCAAACGCATTACTATCTCTGAATTACGCTTCCATGAAGGTTATTGGGTCCTCAATACACGTCATTCTCATCACTTCAAGTTAAAACCTTGAACGTGAAATGAATGACTTAGGTTCTAACCACAAGTCCAGTAATAGTCGTCCTCATTTGCTTGATTCGTTTAGTTCTTTTGGAACTAATCGATTGAAGTGAAGTTTCTTATACTTCATCAAACGCTTTACTATCTCTGAATTACGCGTCCATGAAGGTTATTGGGTCCCCAATACACGTCGTTCTCATCACTTCAAGTTAAAACCTTGAACGTGAAATGAATGACTTAGGTTCTAACAACAAGTCAAGTAAAAGTCGGCCTCATTTGCTTGATTCGTTTAGTTCTTTTGGAACTAATCGATTGAAGTGAAGTTTCTTATACTTCATCAAACGCTTTACTATCTCTGAATTACGCGTCAATGAAGGTTATTGGGTCCCCAATAAACGTCGTTCTCATCACTTCAAGATAAAACCTCGAACGTGAAATGAATGACTTAGGTTCTAACAACAAGTCAAGTAAAAGTCCACCTAATTTGCTTGATTCGTTCAGGTCTTTTGGAACAAATTGATTGAAGTGAAGTTTCTTATGCTTCATTAAACGCTTTACTATCTCTGAATTACGGCCATGAAAGTTATCTGGTCCCCAATACATGTCGTACTCATCATTTTCAAGTTAAAACCTGAACGTGAAATGATGACTTAAGTTCCAACCCACACGTCAGTAACAGTTAGCCTAATTTGCTTGATTCGTTCCGTTCTTTTGAAACAAATCGATTGAAGTGAAGTTTCTTATACTTCATCAAACGCATTACTATCTCTGAATTACGCTTCCATGAAGGTTATTGGGTCCTCAATACACGTCATTCTCATCACTTCAAGTTAAAACCTTGAACGTGAATGAATGACTTAGGTTCTAACCCACAAGTCCAGTAATAGTCGTCCTCATTTGCTGATCGTTAGTTCTTTTGGAACTAATCGATTGAAGTGAAGTTTCTTATACTTCATCAAACGCATTACTATGTCTCAATTACGCGTTCATGAAGGTTTTGGGTCCCCAATACACGTCGTTCTCATTACTTCAAATTAAAACCTTGAACGTGAAATGAATGACTTAAGTTCTAACCACAAGTCCAGTAACAGTCAGCCTCATTTGATTTATTCGTTTAGTTCTTTTGTAACTAATTGATTGAAGTGAAATTTCTTGTACTTCATTAAACGCATTACTATCTCTGAATTACGCTTCCATGAAGGTTATTGGGTCCTCAATACACGTCGTTCTCATCATTTCAAGTTAAAACCTTGAACGTCAAATGAATGACTTAGGTTCTAACAACAAGTCAAGTAAAAGTCGGCCTCATTTGCTTGATTCGTTCAGTTCTTTTGGAACTAATCGATTGAAGTGAAGTTTCTTATACTTCATCAAACGCATTACTATGTCTCAATTACGCGTCCATGAAGGTTTTGGGTCCCCAATACACGTCGTTCTCATCCTTTCAAGTTAAAACCTTGAATGTCAAATGAATGACTTAGGTTCTAACAACAATTCAAGTAAAAGTCGGCCTCATTTGCTTGATTCGTTCAGTTCTTTTGGAACTAATCGATTGAAGTGAAGTTTCTTATACTTCATCAAACGCATTACTATCTCTGAATTACGCGTCAATGAAGGTTATTGGGGCCCCAATACACGTCGTTCTCATCACTTCAAGATAAAACCTTGAACGTGAAATGAATGACTTAGGTTCTAACAACAAGTCAAGTAAAAGTCGGCCTCATTTGCTTGATTCGTTCAGTTCTTTTGGAACTAATCGATTGAAGTGAAGTTTCTTATACTTCATCAAACGCATTACTATCTCTGAATTACGCTTCCATGAAGGTTATTGGGTCCCCAATGCACATCGTTCTCATCATTTCAAGTTAAAACCTTGAACATGAAATAAATGACTTAGGTTCTAACAACAAGTCAAGTAAAAGTCGGCCTCATTTGCTTGATTCGTTCAGTTCTTTTGGAACTAATCGATTGAAGTGAAGTTTCTTATACTTCATCAAACGCATTACTATCTCTGAATTACGCTTCCATGAAGGTTATTGGGTCCCCAATACACGTCGTTCTCATCACTTCAAGTTAAAACCTTGAACGTGAAATGAATGACAAATGAGTTAAAAACCAATGGAAGGGTATAACAGGGAGCATATAAGGTTGGTGGGAGGAAACCAATAGATGACTGACACGTGGCAACTTGTTGAAGAAGTCATGCTCATTTCTCTCCCCTCCTACGTGAAACCCTTCCCTGTTTCTCATTCTTCCTTTCTGTTTTCTCTCTTCCAGGTGATTGTAACAAAGCACAACACTTTGTTCTTCCTGTTTTTCTCCTGTTTCCTCCAGCTAAGGTAAACATCAGCGAAAGTTAACAAGTTGAGTAAGTTAAAAGTGTGAGTTTTTGCTGAGGTTCAATGTTCTGATATTTGGAACAAACTCACTATTTTTGGATGAAAACACGTCAGTCTGTTTTCTAAAGGTTTGAATGGAGTTTGCTGCGTATTCTACTAGGTTAATAATTAACATTTTTCAGCTTGTTCATTATCTGTATGTGCATATTACAGATTCAAGTATTCCCAGGGTGTTCCAGCTTTCTGCACCGAAGATAACAGGTAAGTTCATACCCGTAGGTTGGCCCTTAAGGCCCTACATCACAGAGGTACTAGGTATTTCAGTTCTGTCGGGTTGTTTTGGGTAGAAAGGTCATAGTTTATGTTCTGAGTTGTCTATGTTCTGCTTCACAGTATGTTCTGTTACTTCTGTAGTTTGCTATTGTAAGTTCAGGCACAGTAAATGCTCATGCATACACGATTTTCCTGAAAGTTCATGCAAAACTACTTTCTGTACACGGTTTAAAGTTAAACAAGATAAAATCTGACTGAAATGTACCGGTTAAGTGTGGGACGGGGACTGTCCCCCAGATCTGTTTCTGTTCTGTTCTATATCACTGTTTGTGCCTGATAGTGCACCCACTGTTCGCCAGTTCCCCTACAAGCCCCACTTACACCCCTCTGCCACTGAAACGTAATGTATTGTATTGTCACCGTATTCTGAAAACCGCATGCATAGCATTTTGTATTACTGCATTTATATGTTCTTATTGAGTTTTAGACTCATAGGTGAACTCTGTGATGTAGGTACTGAACCTGAAAATGAGGACCTTGTGCCTCAGTCTTATGAATAGGTGGTTGGTGGTTTAAGCTCTCGGGGGTGGTTGCTGCAGCCAGACAAATTCTGTCCCGAGGTTTTGTATTTAAAGTAAAGTCCATGTCTGTAAACCCTTTCTTGAAATTTTGGTGTTTTGTTTTACAACTCGGTATAGTCCTGTGTTCTGTTTAAAAACTCTGTAGGAAATTTTGTTGGATATATAAAGTATAGGTTCTGGTGTTTGAGTTTTAAATCTCTGTTTGACCATTGATAGTTGTCTCCTGAAATATTCTGTTGTTGATGTATCTAAAACCTCTGTATTTGACAGTTATGTTTATATTCTGAAGTATTCTAGAATTGTTTGGAATATTTTCTGATAATCTGTGCATGGATGGTCTCAAATTGTTGAGCTATCCATGCAGTTGTTTTCCAATAATCTGTCGGTTGTAAAGCATGTTTTACGATTTTGCTCTAAATCGAGTTTCAAAGGTCTGAAACCTTTATGCCTTCTGTTTTGTGCTCCCTGTCTGTGTGACTTTCTGTTTTCCTGCTCTCTGTTGGTATGTCTTCCTGTTAAAAGTTGTCAAATTTTACCTTCAAAACTATGTCTTCCGATCACATCTACCGATTTCATCCACCGTCAAACAGTAACCCGTTCAATACCTTCATCTACCGTCAAACAGTGTTTTGCCTCATGTTTTCACATCTGCCGATACCACTGTTCACTCTTGTCTTATTCGCTTCTGCCGATGAACAGTGCACATCCGTCAATTGTTATATTCACATCTGTCGATAGATACTATACACATTTTGTCTTATTCACATCCACTGGTGAACAGTAGAGTTCAATTCTGTTTTAGTTTACTTCTACCGATTTCATCTTTCCCTCAGTTTAACTGCATCTTCCGATTCCATCCGCTGCCTATATCTACCAATGACGTCATCACATCTTCCGATTTCATCTGCTGCCTACATCTTCCGATGACGTCATCCACATCTTTCGGCGACGTCATCCGCCTAAATCTTCCGGTATTAATTATGCTTACATCAACCGATTTCATTTAATGCCTGCTCCTTCCACCTATGATTTTCTGCTTTGTTCTACTTCTATATTTTTACCATTCATTTCTGTTTCCTGCTTCATCCTTTTTATTCTGTCATTCACTCTGCCCTTCGGATTTCAACTGCTTTCCGTTTTACTTTCAACTGTAGAGAACTCTATCTCTGTGAAGTTTTAAAGTTTTGTAAATGTTCTGTTCACTGTTTCTTCCGACTGTTCTGTTTAAAAAAAAAAAGATAGTCACTGTTTTCCGTTAACTGTCTCGGAGTGACAGCTCCGACTTCGGACCCCGATCGGGTTCGGGCTAGGGGTGTCACATTACTATGTCTCAATTACGAGTCCATGAAGGTTTTGGGTCCCCAATACACATCGTTCTCATCACTTCAAGTTAAAACTTTGAACGTGAAATGAATGACTTAGGTTCAAACCACAAGTCAAGTAAAAGTCGGCCTCATTTGCTTGATTCGTTCAGTTCTTTTGGAACTAATTGATTGAAGAGAAGTTTCTTATACTTCATCAAACGCATTACTATGTCTCAATTACGCGTCCATGAAGGTAATTGGGTCCCCAATACACGTCGTTCTCATCACTTTAAGTTAAAACCTTCAACGTGAAATGAATGACTTAAGTTCCAACCACAAGTCCAGTAACAGTCAGCCTCATTTGCTTGATTCGTTCAGTTCTTTTGAAACAAATCGATTGAAGTGAAGTTTCTTATACTTCATCAAACGCATTACTATCTCTGAATTACGCTCCAATGAAGGTTATTGGGTCCTCAATACACGTCATTCTCATCACTTCAAGTTAAAACCTTGAACGTGAAATAAATGACTTAGGTTCTAACCACAAGTCCAGCAACAGTCGGCCTCATTTGCTTGATTCGTTTAGTTCATTTTGAACTAATCGATTGAAGTGAAGTTTCTTATACTTCATCAAACGCATTACTATCTCTCAATTACGCGTCCATGAAGGTTTTGGGTCCCCAATACACGTCGTTCTCATCACTTCAAGTTAAAACCTTGAACGTGAAATGAATGACTTAGGTTCTAACAACAAGTCAAGTAAAAGTCGGCCTCATTTGCTTGATTCGTTCAGTTCTTTTGGAACAAATCGATTGAAGTGAAGTTTCTTATACTTCATCCAACGCTTTACTATCTATGAATTACGCGTACATGAAGTTTATTGGGTCCCCAATACACGTCGTTCTTAACACTTCAAGTTAAAACCTTAAACGTGAAATTAATGACTTAAGTTCCAACCACAAGTCCAGTAACAGTTAGCCTCATTTGCTTGATTCGTTAAGTTCTTTTGAAACAAATCGATTGAAATGAAGTTTCTTATACTTCATCAAACGCATTACTATCTCTGAATTACGCTTCCATGAAGGTTATTGGGTCCTCAATACACGTCATTCTCATCACTTCAAGTTAAAACCTTAAACGTGAAATGAATGACTTAGGTTCTAACCACAAGTCCAGTAACAGTCGGCCTCATTTGCTTGATTCGTTTAGTTCTTTTGGAACTAATTGATTGAAATGAAGTTTCTTATACTTCATCAAACGCATTACTATGTCTCAATTACGCGTCAATGAAGGATTTGGGTCCCCAATAAACGTCGTTCTCATAACTTCAAGTTAAAACCTTGAACGTGAAATAAATGACTTAGGTTCTAACCATAAGTAAAGTAAAAGTCGTCCTAATTTGCTTGATTCGTTTAGTTCTTTTGGAACAAATCGATTGAAGTCAAGTTTCTTATACTTCATCAAACGCTTTACTATCTCTGAATTGCGCGTCCATGAAGGTTATTGGGTCCCCAATACACGTCATTCTCATCACTTCAAGTTAAAACCTTGAACGTGAAATGAATGACTTAAGTTCCAACCACAAGCCCAGTAACAGTCAGCCTCCTTTGCTTGATTCGTTCAGTTCTTTTGAAACAAAACGATTGAAGTGAAGTTTCTTATACTTCATAAAACGCATTACAATCTCTGAATTACGCTTCTATGAAGGTTATTGGGTCCTAAATACACGTCATTCTCATCACTTCAAGTTAAAACCTTGAACGTGAAATAAATGACTTAGGTTCTAACCACAAGTCCAGCAACAGTCGGCCTCATTTGCTTGATTCGTTTAGTTCATTTTGAACTAATCGATTGAAGTGAAGTTTCTTATACTTCATCAAACGCATTACTATCTCTCAATTACGCGTCCATGAAGGTTTTGGGTCCCCAATACACGTCGTTCTCATCACTTCAAGTTAAAACCTTGAACGTGAAATGAATGACTTAGGTTCTAACAACAAGTCAAGTAAAAGTCGGCCTCATTTGCTTGATTCGTTCAGTTCTTTTGGAACAAATCGATTGAAGTGAAGTTTCTTATACTTCATCCAACGCTTTACTATCTATGAATTACGCGTACATGAAGTTTATTGGGTCCCCAATACACGTCGTTCTTAACACTTCAAGTTAAAACCTTAAACGTGAAATTAATGACTTAAGTTCCAACCACAAGTCCAGTAACAGTTAGCCTCATTTGCTTGATTCGTTAAGTTCTTTTGAAACAAATCGATTGAAATGAAGTTTCTTATACTTCATCACAACGCATTACTATCTCTGAATTACGCTTCCATGAAGGTTATTGGGTCCTCAATACACGTCATTCTCATCACTTCAAGTTAAAACCTTAAACGTGAAATGAATGACTTAGGTTCTAACCACAAGTCCAGTAACAGTCGGCCTCATTTGCTTGATTCGACTTCATCAAACGCAATTACTATGTCCATTACGCGGTCAACTGAAGGATTTGGGTCCCCAATAAAGTCGTTCTCATAACTTCAAGTTAAAACCTGTGAACGTGAAATAAATGACTTAGGTTCTAACCATAAGTAAAGTAAAAGTCGTCCTAATTTGCTTGATTCGTTGAGTTCTTTTTGGAACAAATCGATTGAAGTCAAGTTTCTTATACTTCATCAACGCTGTACTATCTCTGAATTGCGCGTCCATGAAGGTTATTGGGTCCCAATACCCGTCATCTCATCACTTCAAGTTAAAACCTGAACGTGAAATGAATGACTTAAGTTCCAACCACAAGCCCAGTAACAGTCAGCCTCCTTTGCTTGATTCGTTCAGTTCTTTTGAAACAAAACGATTGAAGTGAAGTTTCTTATACTTCATAAAACGCATTACAATCTCTGAATTACGCTTCTATGAAGGTTATTGGGTCCTAAATACACGTCATTCTCATCACTTCAAGTTAAAACCTTGACAGGAAATGAATGACTTATGTTCTAACCACAAATCCAGTAACAGTCGGCCTCATTTGCTTGATTCGTTTAGTTCTTTTGGAACTCAACGATTGAAGTGAAGTTTCTTATACTTCAACAAACGCATTACTATGTCTCAGTTACGCGTCCATGAAGGTTTTGGGTCCCCAATACACATCGTTCTCATCACTTCAAGTTAAAACCATGAACATGAAATGAATGACTTAGGTTCTAACCACAAGTCAAGTAAAAGTCAGCCTCATTTGCTTGATTCGTTCTGTTCTTTTGGAACTAAACGATTGAAATGAAGTTTCTTATAGTTCATCAAACGCATTACTATCTCTGAGTTACGCGTCCATGAAGGTTATTGGGTCCCCAATACACGTTGTTCTCATCACTTCAAGTTAAAACTTTGAACGTGAAATGAATGACTTAAGTTCCAACCACAAGTCCAGTAACAGTCAGCCTCATTTGCTTGATTCGTTCAGTTCTTTTGGAACTAATCGATTGAAGTGAAGTTTCTTCTCCTTCATCAAACGCATTACTATGTCTCAATTACGCGTCCATGAAGGTTTTGGGTCCCCAATACACGTCGTTCTCATCACTTCAAGTTAAAACCTTGAACGTGAAATGAATGACTTAGGTTCAAACCACAAGTCAAGTAACAGTAGGTCTCATTTGTTTGATTCGTTTAGTTCTTTTGGAACTAATCGATTGAAGTGAAGTTTCTTATATTTCATCAAAAGCATTACTATCTCTCAATTACCCGACCATGATGTGACACGGGATCCCCTAGAGAAGGGTCCGTGCGATACCCACAAAAATAGGAAATGTGCTCGGGTGCAAGTGTTATGCAAAAACTTAAAATAAAGAGAAGGAAATGAAGAAGAAAATGAAAATAAATGCAAGTGATGTGTGTGATGAGTGAAGGCCGAATATTATAAGCATGATAATGGCATGAACTATGATAGAAAATGGAGAAATAGATGAAGAGAAAGGTGTGTGAAAAGTGAAGAAATGAATAATAATAACAAGAAATAAAATGACAAGAAAATAAAGGTGGAGTGTGTGATATTGAGGGCCGAATTTAAAGGTGGAAATGTGTGTGAAAGTGAAGCGGAAATGAAAATAATGGAAATACCGTTGGCGGACCCGTAGAGCGATCTTACGGTTTAAGCTCTCGGATAAACGATTTTCCCGTAGGAAAACCGACCACCTAAGGCCTAGGTTTTCTTCCTCAACTCCGACTCCCGTTGGAGAAGGCGAGGGAATGAATAAGGATTATCCTAGCAACCCGAAGCTAGGATAATAATGGAGGGCTTCTCCACTTGGTTCAAAAAACCAAGGAAACTCTCAAAGGCTAACCACCTCAAAGAAGCAAAAAGGGATATTTTATAAATTGGCAAAAAGTTCTTGAAAACAACAATATGCATGCATTATATAGACCTAGGGTGGAGGTTAGGGTTTCCATAGAAAGGATTGGAGCCGTTGATGAAAGCCAAAATGAAGGGACAAGATTGCAATCCATGTGCTTTATCCAAGGGTTGAGATGCTTTCCTTGTTTTGCTTGATCAATGGTGCTAAATGGCCATGTCATCCATCCTTGTGGCCACTACTTGATGTACTTGCATGGGCCAAATCTTCAAGCTTGGGCCTTCTTGGGTTGGCTCTTCATAGGCCTATTTAATGAAGGTGTGCATCTAAATGTTGGCCAAATGTGGGCCAAGTGATGCTTCCAAATATAGGCCAAGTGATGATTCCAACGTAAGCCAAATAGTGGGCTTCGTAATGGGCCTAACCACTTGTGGTCTTCAACCCACAACCATGCCACCAAGATGTGACTAAGTCTTACTAACAAAACTAATGCATGGATGCCAAAAACTAATGGCTAAAAGTTTGCCAAAAATGAGATAATAAATAAAACAAGCCAAAGAAAATTTACAACGATTTGTTCCCCGGAAGACAAATTCCGGCTTCTGATACTCCAGCTGGTGCTCTAGTGTTTTCTTCATTCCGTTCCGAGCTTTCCAAGAGGGCATCCATATAACTAGGCTTCCATGTGGCATCCATGTCCAACGAGCTAGAATCTCACGTGGCATCTCCAACTGGATCAACACCTACAAAAGAAACATCATAATAAGTAAGGAGAATAAATAAAGTTTTAGGCCTTTTTCGGGTTTTCAAGTAATTGGCCCCCTAGGCATGTCATCCTCTCCGGGTGATTTGAGGATTTGACCTCAAATCCATTGGTTGGCTTCTTTCCGATGATGTTCTCTCCCAAATTAGTACCAAGGGTCTCAACTAAACTCGCTAAGATTTTAAACTTGAACATGATGAGGGTGTAGTCCTTCATTAAGGTGTAGAGTTGAAATCCTTTCAACCACCAATAGTATTTTTGATATAAACTCCAAATTTTAAGTGGTTGGGTGGCCTTGATATGTAGTCCTTTGGTAAAGGTAGGTGGATTGAATTCAAAAGCTACTTCGAAGGGCGTTTGCTGGTTGGTGGAGTGAAAGTTTCGATTGTAGCAGAATTCCAGATGTGGTAGCACAGTGTCCCAATTATACTCTTTTGTCCAATAAGCCAATTCTTCAAAATTCTCTGTCAAGAAACCAAGATCAATATGACAGCAAAAACAATCTCTACCCCAATCCATCTTAGAAAGCCAAGTAATCTCATAGTCGAAGGGTAGATAACTTGCAAATACTAAATCTACCAACTCTTTTTCTTTAGTACGATGATAAAATTTGTAATATCCAAATGAAAAGGCTAGTTGTTTCGTTAGTTCACCCAATTGTAAATTAAGGCATTTTTTGAGTACATTAGGTGTAAATTTCCTCTTGTTTTGCCTATTTCCACTATGGACTAAAGTAGCACAATATGTAGGATCTAGAGAATAGGCTAACTTCTTCAAAAATTGGTGCGAAGGAGAGTTGATTCTCCCAACATATGGAAGGGAGTGAGGTAGACCAATGATCATATTACAAATCCCAAAGATAATCTCTTCACTTATTTCCTTCTTTTCTTGATGCCATGTTGACACTTCTTTCAACTGGTAAGGCATCTTTTCTTCTTCCACCATTTCTTCCCAAAGGTCATTTGTTTTGAGGAAGAGTAAATTTAAGGGCTGGAAGGCGGATGATTCATTATAAAGGGAATTATGATGCCAAATGACACCACTTGAATGAGGGTGCTCTTGGGTTGCTTCATCCAATCGGTATGCAATACCATGCATAGGTGGTAACCCTTGTGGTGATTCCTCCTTTAATCGTTCACTTTCTTCCTTCTTCAAGATTTCTTCCTCCTTTTGATCGTCCATTCCAAGAAGTGGACCTTCTTCGGGATAACAATCAACTTCTTCTAGTGTCTCTTCCTCCTCTTCATTTAAGCTAGGCGTTTTCTCTAAAATCTCTTGTTTTTCAGCGTCACTTAGAGTTTCTTCTTTAATTTCATTAAACCTTTTGCGCATAGGAGGCGGTGGTTTAGGGATGGTTGGTGGGTTTGCACGTTCACTCAAGGTTTCTTGAACCCACTTTTCAAAAAGATGGGTAGTAATTTCAAGTTCGCGTATGCTTTTCTCTAGCCGACTTAAATCAATCGGTTTGGAGTGTAAAATTGGTGGTTGATTAACCCTAGTCCTTATCCCCATTTTATCCCTTAAAATTCTTCCATGAGTAGAGGGATATTCACGCATATTTTGATCCTTAAATTTGGAGGGGCTAGGATAACAAATAGGGTGATCTTTCTTAAAAATTTTGTTCCTTAAATTGGGCTCTTGATTTTGACGTTTTTGGGCAAATTTCTTCTCCAACAATCTCTTCATTATTGTCCAAGTAATCAATTCTTCTTCCTTATTTCTTCTTCTCTTTTCTACAAAACTTTCCCAAAAATATTTAGCATCCTTGATTAAACTCTTAGAAGCTAATTTAACCTTTTCCCTTTCATAATAACCCTCATAAGCAAAAAAAATTTCCACTCTTTCAACCCAAAAGAATATTCATTCCTACCATTGAAGCCACTAAATGGGGGAATGCTTGGTTCATCGTAATATCCTCGGATAATTCTTCTTCTAGTATTCATGTCTTTAATCTAAGTTTTAGGAAGGTTTGAAAAAATTAATCATGAGTTCTTAATCCTAAAGTTTAGATTAATTGAACTTTAAATTTTGGGTAATTTGCTTAGGATTTAAATTTCAATTTATCAATTTTTTTTTTTTAATACGTGATTTAAAATTTAAATACTAATGATTTAGGAAAACCCAATTCAACAAAAATAAAAACCAACAGAAATTAATACTTAAATATAAAAGAAAAAAAATTTCATCCTTTTTTAAATCATTTTGCATGCATGAAAAAATTAGACCAAAAGATTTTGCATGAAAGATTTAATTCAACCAACATGTGCTTTATATTCTTTAGCAGCAAAAATTTATGCGTAAGGGATTGTTTGGTTACATGCTCTTCTAGTAATAAAGAGTATATATATATATATATATTTTTAAATAGCAGCAACAAGAAAAGTGAATGGGTACTTGCTGTGGTAAAACAAAAGGAAATTACAGATTTAAATTTAACAATTATAAGCAGCTGTAAATTTCTGTTACCCACGGAGCACTACTTCCTTACTGTACCAGCTCTGAAATTCTAAGAATTGCAGAACGTGATCTCGTAGCCAATGGTCGATTGCAAACCAACAACATTTAGCCACCAGCAGCTCACTACTCCTACAAACCCACTACGAAAAAGCCAAATGAACGATTATTAACCTGAAATGCATTAGCAAAACGAAAGCAACCAACTGGGTAATAAACCCTAATCAGAATGGTAAAGCAAGAACACCCAGCTAAGTAATAAACCGAAAATGATTAGCAGCAAAACAACAGGTTGACAATTTTATGCATTAACTTCCAACACAGTAAAGGCATGCTGTAAAATCGATTTCATCAAAATATTATAAGCAAGTCTACGGTTTAAACCAGCGTTAGTGTCCCAAAATGAAACAGAGTGTCAACAATCTCAATTCTGCAGAAAAGTCGTTAGAAATAACAGCACTTTCACAGATTCAATTTATCAAACACCTTAATAAATCAAAACCTAAAACCCACGGTTGAATCCATTTAATACTCATATATTAAGGGAATCCCTTCCTGCTGTAAAATCAGAATAGTAGAACCAATAAGTCAATAAAAACAGATTATGCAGAACCTGATAAACAAAAACAACAGCAGGACGAAGAAAATGACCAGACAAATGCTAAGAAACCCACTGTCGATGCTCAAAACAGATTCAATAAAGCTCAAATAGATTGTTAGATGATATTGTACGAAGCTTAAAGAACCATACAAGAACACAAATAAATGTTGTAAATCAACGGTAAACAACAACAAGCAAACCCGTCAACAGATTCAAAGAGTAATTTTGTTTCAAAAATTTTCGGTCAAGCATTTTAACAAATAGCTGGTAGGCACGTTCATGCACAATAATAATCAGCTTCAATTATATAATGTGTAACCCGAAATTTCTTAACCAAACAGCACAACAGAACAATATTACGTGAATAGATCGGCTTGAACAAATATTAAGCAAAGATTAGAAGCAAAAATCACAAAACAGATCAGATTCCCATCGATAAAAATCTGAAGTTTAATGGGTCTAGTCGGTTTGCATAAAACCGATTCAATAAACAAAATTATATGCTTAACTCTAAAATGTGATTTTATATTAATGTTTAGGAGTTACTATCCGATCAAAACGTGCAGGAAATGTAAGGAACAGAATCGAAATGCAGCAAAGAACAACAGAAACAAAAAAAGAATTAAAACAGAGAAAGGAAAAAAAAACAAGACTAGAATCGCGGAAAACAGAACACTATTTTAGTCGACTCTCATGAAACCTTCAAAACAACGAAAATAGATTAGAAGAGGATATTATTCTGAGCTTAAAGAACTACGTAAAGCAAGAAAAAAAAAAGGTGGAGGAAATTGTTCGAAATAGGAAAACACAGCAGCTAGAAAATGGGTTGCGAAAACTTTTTTTTTTTTTTTTTTTTCCTTACCCGGTTTTGAAATGAAATTGCAACTTCATTTTTCCAGAGTAACGAAAATATATATATATTTTTAATTATTATTGTTATTATTATTATTTTTTTTTATTATTTTTGTATTTTTTTGATGAAAGTGCTCACGGGAAGCTAACCTCGCTCTGATACCACTTGACACGGGATCCCCTAGAGAAGGGTCCGTGCGATACCCACAAAAATAGGAAATGTGCTCGGGTGCAAGTGTTATGCAAAAACTTAAAATAAAGAGAAGGAAATGAAGAAGAAAATGAAAATAAATGCAAGTGATGTGTGTGATGAGTGAAGGCCGAATATTATAAGCATGATAATGGCATGAACTATGATAGAAAATGGAGAAATAGATGAAGAGAAAGGTGTGTGAAAAGTGAAGAAATGAATAATAATAACAAGAAATAAAATGACAAGAAAATAAAGGTGGAGTGTGTGATATTGAGGGCCGAATTTAAAGGTGGAAATGTGTGTGAAAGTGAAGCGGAAATGAAAATAATGGAAATACCGTTGGCGGACCCGTAGAGCGATCTTACGGTTTAAGCTCTCGGATAAACGATTTTCCCGTAGGAAAACCGACCACCTAAGGCCTAGGTTTTCTTCCTCAACTCCGACTCCCGTTGGAGAAGGCGAGAGAATGAATAAGGATTATCCTAGCAACCCGAAGCTAGGATAATAATGGAGGGCTTCTCCACTTGGTTCAAAGAACCAAGGAAACTCTCAAAGGCTAACCACCTCAAAGAAGCAAAAAGGGATATTTTATAAATTGGCAAAAAGTTCTTGAAAACAACAATATGCATGCATTATATAGACCTAGGGTGGAGGTTAGGGTTTCCATGGAAAGGATTGGAGCCGTTGATGAAGGCCAAAATGAAGGGACAAGATTGCAATCCATGTGCTTTATCCAATGGTTGAGATGCTTTCCTTGTTTTGCTTGATCAATGGTGCTAAATGGCCATGTCATCCATCCTTGTGGCCACTACTTGATGTACTTGCATGGGCCAAATCTTCAAGCTTGGGCTTTCTTGGGTTGGCTCTTCATAGGCCTATTTAATGAAGGTGTGCATCTAAATGTTGGCCAAATGTGGGCCAAGTGATGCTTCCAAATATAGGCCAAGTGATGATTCCAACGTAAGCCAAATAGTGGGCTTCGTAATGGGCCTAACCACTTGTGGTCTTCAACCCACAACCATGCCACCAAGATGTGACTAAGTCTTACTAACAAAACTAATGCATGGATGCCAAAAACTAATGGCTAAAAGTTTGCCAAAAATGAGATAATAAATAAAACAAGCCAAAGAAAATTTACAACGATTTGTTCCCCGGAAGACAAATTCCGGCTTCTGATACTCCAGCTGGTGCTCTAGTGTTTTCTTCATTCCGTTCCGAGCTTTCCAAGAGGGCATCCAAATAACTAGGCTTCCATGTGGCCATCCAGGTCCAACGAGCTAGAACCTTGAACGTGAAATGAATGACTTAGGTTCTAACCACAAGTCCAGTAACAGTCAGCCTCATTTGCTTGATTCGTTCAGTTCTTTTGGAACAAATCGATTGAAGTGAAGTTTCTTATACTTCATCAAACGCATTACTATGTCTCAATTACGCGTCCATGAAGGTTTTGGGTCCCCAATACACGTCGTTCTCATCACTTCAAGTTAAAACCTTGAACGTGAAATGAATGACTTAGGTTCTAACCACAAGTCCAGTAACAGTCAGCCTCATTTGCTTGATTCGTTCAGTTCTTTTGGAACAAATCGATTGAAGTGAAGTTTCTTATACTTCATCAAACGCATTACTATGTCTCAATTACGCGTCCATGATGGTTATTGGGTCCCCAATACAAGTCGTTCTCATAACTTAAAGTTAAAACCATGAACGTGAAATGAAAGACTTAAGTTCCAACCACAAGTCCAGTAACAGTCAGCCTCATTTGCTTGATTCATTCAGTTTTTTTGGAACTAATCGATTGAAGTAAAGTTTCTTATCCTTCATCAAACGCATTACTATGTCTCAATTACGCGTCCATGAAAGTTTTGCGTCGCCAATACACGTCGTTCTCATCACTTTTAGTTAAAACCTTGAACATGAAATGAATGACTTAGGTTCTAACAACAAGTTTAGTAACAGTCCGCCTCATTTGCTTGATTCGTTGAGTTCCTTTGGAACTAATCGATTGAAGTGAAGTTACTTATACTTCATCAAACGCATTACTATGTCTCAATTACGCGTCCATGAAGGTTTTGGGTCCCCCATACACGTCGTTCTCATTACTTCAAGTTAAAACCTTAAACGTGAAATGAATGACTCAGGTTCTAACAACAAGTCAAGTAAAAGTCGGTCTCATTTGCTTGATTCGTTCAGTTCTTTTGAAACAAATCGATTGAAGTGAATTTTCCTATACTTCATCAAACGCATTACTATCTCTGAATTACGCTTCCAAGAAGGTTATTGGGTCTTCAATACACGTCGTTCTCATCACTTTAAGTTAAAACCTTGAACGTGAAATTAATGACTTAGGTTCTAACCACAAGTCCAGTAACAGTCGGCCTCATTTGCTTGATTCGTTTAGTTCTTTTGGAACTAATCGATTGAAGTGAAGTTTCTTATATTTCATCAAACGCATTACTATGTCTCAATTACGCGTCCATGAAGGTTTTGGGTCCCCAATACACGTCGTTCTCATCACTTCAAGTTAAAACCTTGAACGTGAAATGAATGACTTAGGTTCTATCCACAAGTGAAGTAAAAGTCGGCCTCATTTGCTTTATTCGTTCAGTTCTTTTGGAACAAATCGATTGAAGTGAAGTTTCTTATACTTCATCAAACGCTTTACTATCTCTGAATTACATTGTGTCCCCAATAAACGTCGTTCTCATCACTTCAAGAAAAAACCTTGAACGTGAAATGAATGACTTAGGTTCTAACAATAAGTCAAGTAAAAGTCGGCCACATTTGCTTGATTCGTTCAGTTCTTTTGGAACAAATCGATTGAAGTGAAGTTTCTTATACTTCATCAAACGCATTGCTATGTCTCAATTACGCATCCATGAAGGTTTTGGGTTCCCAATACAGGTCGTTCTCATCAGTTCATGTTAAAACCATGAACGTGAAATGAATGACTTAGGTTCTAACCACAAGTCAAGTAACAGTCCGCCTCATTTGCTTGATTCGTTCAGTTCTTTTGGAACTAATCGATTGAAGTAAAGTTTCTTATATTTCATCAAACGCATTGCTATGTCTCAATTACGCATCCATGAAGGTTATTGGGTTCCCAATACAGGTCGTTCTCATCACTTCAAGTTAAAACCTTGAACGTGAAATGAATGACTTAAGTTCCAACCACAAGTCCAGTAACAGTCCGCTTCATTTGCTTGATTCATTCAGTTTTTTTTTAACTAAACGGTTGAAGTGAAGTATCTTAGATTTCATCAAAAGCATTACTATCTCTCAATTACGTGTCCATGATGGTTATTGGGTCCCCATTACAAGTCGTTCTCATCACTTCATGTTAAAATCTTGAACGTGAATTGAATGACTTAGGTTCTAACCACAAGTCCAGTAAAAGTCGCCTTCATTTGCTTGATTCGTTCTGTTCTTTTGGAACTAAACGATTGAAATGAAGTTTCTTATAGTTCATTAAACGCATTACTATCTCTGAATTACGCGTCCATGAAGGTTATTGGGTCCCCAATACACGTTGTTCTCATCACTTCAAGTTAAAACCTTGAACGTGAAATGAATGACTTAAGTTCCAACCACAAGTCCAGTAACAGTCAGCCTCATTTGCTTGATTCCTTCAGTTCGTTTGAAACTATTCGATTGAAGTGAAGTTTCTTATCATTCATCAAATGCATTACTATGTCTCAATTACGCATCCATGAAGGTTTTAGGTACCCAATACACGTCGTTCTCATCACTTCAAGTTAAAACCTTGAACGTGAAATGAATGACTTAAGTTCCAACAACAAGTCCAAGAACAGTCCGCCTCATTTGCTTGATTCGTTCAGTTCTTTTGGAACAAATCGATTGAAGTGAGATTCTTATACTGTCATCAAACGCATTACTGATCTCTGAATTACGCGTCCATAAGGTTATTGGTCCGCCAATACACGTCGTTCTCATCACTTTCAAGTTAAAACCTTGACCGTGAATGAATGACTAGGTTCTAACACAAGTCCAGTAAAACATCCGCCTCATTGCTTGATTCGTTCAGTTCTTTGGAACTAAGCGATTGAAGTGAAGGTTCTTATACGTCATCAAACCATTACTATGTCTAATTACGCGTCCATGAAGGTTTGGGTCCCCAATACACGTCGTTCTCATCACTCAAGTTAAAACCTTGAACGGAAATGAATGACTTAGGTTCTAACCATCAAGTACAGTGAAACAGTCGACCTCATTTGCTTGATTCGTTCAGTTCTTTTGGAACTAAATCGATTGAAGTGAAGTTTCTTGTACTTCATCAAACGCATTACTATGTCTCTGAATTACGCGTCAATGAAGGTTTTGGGGCCCCAATACACGTCGTTCTCATCACTTCAAGTTAAAACCTTGAACGTGAAATGAATGACTTAGGTTCTAACCACAAGTCAAGTAAAAGTCGCCTCATTTGCTTGATTCGTTCAGTTCTTTGGAACAAATCGAATTGAAGTAGAAGTTCTTATACTTCATCAAATGCTTACTGATCTCTGAATTACGCGTCCATGAAGGTTATTGGGTCCCCAATACACGTCGTTCTCATCACTTTAATTTATAACCATTGACCATGAAATGAATGACTTAAGTTCCAACCACAAGTCCTGAAACAATCCGCTTCATTTGCTTGATTCGTTCAGTTCTTTTGGAACTAAACGATTGAAGTGAAGTTCTTATACTTCATCAAACAGCATTACTAGTCTCTGAATTACGCGTCCATGAAGGTTTTGGGTCCCCAATACACGTCGTTCTCATCACTTCATGTTAAAACCTTGAACGTGAAATGAATGACCTAGGTTCTAACCACAAGTCAAGTAACAGTAGGCCTCATTTGCTTGATTCGTTCAGTTTTTTGGGAACTAAACGATTGAAGTAAAGTATCTTACATTTCATCAAAAGCATTACTATCTCTCAATTACGCGTCCATGATGGTTATTGGGTCCCCAATACAAGTCGTTCTCATCACTTCAAGTTAAAACCTTGAACGTGAATTGAATGACTTAGGTTCAAACCACAATTCCAGTAAATGTCGGCCTTCATTTGCTTGATTCGTTCATGTTCTTTTGGAACTAAACGATTGAAATGAAGTTTCTTATAGTTCATCAAACGCATTACTATCTCTGAATTACGCGTCCATGAAGGTTATTGGGTCCCCAATACACGTTGTTCTCATCACTTCAAGTTAAATCCTTGAACGTGAAATGAATGACTTAAGTTCCAATCACAAGTCCAGTAACAGTCAGCCTCATTTGCTTGATTCGTTCAGTTCTTTTGGAACTAAACGATTGAAGTGAAGTTTCTTATCCTACATCAAATGCATTACTATGTCTCAATTATGCGTCCATGAAGGTTTTAGGTCCCCAATACACGTCGTTCTCATCACTTCAAGTTAAAACCTTGAACGTGAAATGAATGACTTAAGTTCCAACAACAAGTCCAAGAAAAGTCCGCCTCATTTGCTTGATTCGTTCAGTTTTTTGGAACTAATCGATTGAAGTGAATTTCTTATACTTCATCAAACGCATTACTATTCTCAATTCGCGTCCATGAAGGTTTTGGGTCACCAATACACGTCGTTCTCATCACTTCAAGTTATAACCTTGAACGTGAAATGGAATGATTCGGTTCTAACCACAAGTCAAGCAACAGTTGGCCTCATTTGCTTGATTCGTTCAGTTCTTTTGGAACTAAACGATTGAAGTGAGGTTTCTATATTCATCAAAAGCATTACTATCTCACAATTACGCATCCATGATAGGTTATTGGGTCCCCAATACAAGTCGTTCTCATCACTTCAAGTTAAAACGTTGAACGTGAAATGAAAGACTTAGGTTCTAACCACAAGTCCAGTAAAGTCGACCTCATTTGCTTGATTCGTTTAGTTCTTTGGAACTAAACGTGTGAAAGTGAAGTTTCTATAGTTCATCAAACGCATTACTATCTCTGAATTACGCGTTCCATGAATGATTTTGGGTCCCAATACACGTCGTTCTCATCACTTCAAGTCAAAACCTTGAAATGTCAAATGAATGACTTAGGTTCTAACAACAAGTCAAGTAAAAGTCGGCCTCATTTGCTTGATTCGTTCAGTTCTTTTGGAACAAATCGATTGAAGTGAAGTTTCTTATACTTCATCAAACGCTTTACTATCTCTGAATTACGTATCCATGAAGGTTATTGGGTCCCTAATACACATCGTTCTCATCACTTCAAGTTAAAAACCTTGAAGGTGAAATGAATGACTTAAGGTTTAACCACAAGTCCAATAACATTCCGCCTCATTTGCTTGATTCATTCAGTTCTTTTGAACCTAATTGATGAAGTGAAGTTTTTATAATTTATCAAACGCATTACTAGTCTCAATTACGCGTCCATGAAGGTTTTTGGGTCCCCAATACACGTCGTTCTCATCACTTCAAGTTAAAATCTTGACGGGAAATGAATGACTTAGGTTCTAACCACAAGTTCAGAGTAACAGTCGGCCTCATTTGCTTGATTCGTTCAGTTCTTTTGGAACTAAGTGATTGAAGTGAAGTTTTTATACTTCATCAACGCTTACTAGGTCTCAATTACGAGTCATGAAGGTTATTGGGTCCCCATGACCGTCAGTTCTCATCACTTTAAGTTAAAACCGTCAAGCGTGAAATGAATGACTTAAGTTCTAACCACAAGTCCAGTAACAGTCAGCCTCATTTGCTGAATTCGTTCAGTTCTTTTGAAACAAATCGATTGAAGTGAAGATTTCTTATACTTCATCAAACGCATTACTATCTCTGAATTACGCTGTCATGAAGTTATTGGGTCCTCCAATACACGTCGTTCTCATCACTTCTAGTTATAACCCTTGAACATGAAATGAATGACTTAGGTTCTAACAACAAGTCCTAGTAAACAATCGGCCTCATTTGCTTGATTCGTTTAGTTCTTTGGAACTAATCGATTGAAGTGAATTTCTTATACTTCATCAAACGCATTACTATGTCTCAATTACGCGTCCATGAAGGTTTTGGGTCCCCCAATACACGTCGTCTCTCATCACTTCAAGTTAAAACCTTGAACGTGAAAATGAACATGACTAGGTTCTAACACAAGTCAAGTAAAGTCGGCCTCATTTGCTTGATTCGTTCAGTTCTTTTGAACAAATCGATTGAAGTGAAGTTTCCTATATTCATCAAACGCATTACTATCTCTGAAATTACGCGTCTCCATGAAGGTTATTGGGTCCCCAATACAAGTCGTTCTCATCACTTCAAGTTAAAACCTTGAACGTGAATTGAATGACTTAGGTTCAAACCACAATTCCAGTAAATGTCGGCCTCATTTGCTTGATTCGTTCAGTTCTTTTGGAACTAAACGATTGAAATGAAGTTTCTTATAGTTCATCAAACGCATTACTATCTCTGAATTACGCGTCCATGAAGGTTATTGGGTCCCCAATACACGTTGTTCTCATCACTTCAAGTTAAATCCTTGAACGTGAAATGAATGACTTAAGTTCCAATCACAAGTCCAGTAACAGTCAGCCTCATTTGCTTGATTCGTTCAGTTCTTTTGGAACTAAACGATTGAAGTGAAGTTTCTTATCCTACATCAAATGCATTACTATGTCTCAATTATGCGTCCATGAAGGTTTTAGGTCCCCAATACACGTCGTTCTCATCACTTCAAGTTAAAACCTTGAACGTGAAATGAATGACTTAAGTTCCAACAACAAGTCCAAGAAAAGTCCGCCTCATTTGCTTGATTCGTTCAGTTTTTTTGGAACTAATCGATTGAAGTGAATTTTCTTATACTTCATCAAACGCATTACTATTTCTCAATTTCGCGTCCATGAAGGTTTTGGGTCACCAATACACGTCGTTCTCATCACTTCAAGTTATAACCTTGAACGTGAAATGAATGATTTCGGTTCTAACCACAAGTCAAGCAACAGTTGGCCTCATTTGCTTGATTCGTTCAGTTCTTTTGGAACTAAACGATTGAAGTGAGGTTTCTATATTTCATCAAAAGCATTACTATCTCACAATTACGCATCCATGATGGTTATTGGGTCCCCAATACAAGTCGTTCTCATCACTTCAAGTTAAAACGTTGAACGTGAAATGAAAGACTTAGGTTCTAACCACAAGTCCAGTAAAAGTCGACCTCATTTGCTTGATTCGTTTAGTTCTTTTGGAACTAAACGTGTGAAATGAAGTTTCTTATAGTTCATCAAACGCATTACTATCTCTGAATTACGCGTTCATGATGATTATTGGGTCCCCAATACACGTCGTTCTCATCACTTCAAGTCAAAACCTTAAATGTCAAATGAATGACTTAGGTTCTAACAACAAGTCAAGTAAAAGTCGGCCTCATTTGCTTGATTCGTTCAGTTCTTTTGGAACAAATCGATTGAAGTGAAGTTTCTTATACTTCATCAAATGCTTTACTATCTCTGAATTACGTATCCATTAAGGTTATTGGGTCCCTAATACACATCGTTCTCATCACTTCAAGTTAAAACCTTGAAGGTGAAATGAATGACTTAAGTTTTAACCACAAGTCCAATAACAGTCCGCCTCATTTGCTTGATTCATTCAGTTCTTTTGAAACTAATTGATTGAAGTGAAGTTTTTTATACTTTATCAAACGCATTACTATGTCTCAATTACGCGTCCATGAAGGTTTTGGGTCCCCAATACACTTCGTTCTCATCACTTCAAGTTAAAATCTTGAACGTGAAATGAATGACTTAGGTTCTAACCACAAGTCAAGTAACAGTCGGCCTCATTTGCTTGATTCGTTCAGTTCTTTTGGAACTAATTGATTGAAGTGAAGTTTTTTATACTTCATCAAACGCATTACTATGTCTCAATTACACGTCCATGAAGGTTATTGGGTCCCCAATACACGTCATTCTCATCACTTTAAGTTAAAACCTTCAACGTGAAATGAATGACTTAAGTTCTAACCACAAGTCCAGTAACAGTCAGCCTCATTTGCTTAATTCGTTCAGTTCTTTTGAAACAAATCGATTGAAGTTAAGTTTCTTATCCTTCAACAAACGCTTTACTATCTTTGAATTACGCTTCCATGAAGGTTATTGGGTCCTCAATACACGTCATTCTCATCACTTCAAGTTAAAACCTTCAACATGAAATGAATAACTTAGGTTCTAACCACAAATACAGTAACAGTCGGCCTCATTTGCTTGATTCGTTTAATTCACTTGGAATTAATCGATTGAATTGAAGTTTCTTTTACTTCATCAAATGCATTACTATGTCTCAATTACGCGTCCATGAAGTTATTGGGTCCCCAATACACGTGTTCTCATCACTCAAGTTAAACCTTGAACGTGAAATGAATGACTTAAGTTCCAACCACAAGTCCAGTAACAGTCAGCCTCATTTGCTTGATTCCTTCAGTTCGTTTGAAACTATTCGATTGAAGTGAAGTTTCTTATCATTCATCAAATGCATTACTATGTCTCAATTACGCATCCATGAAGGTTTTAGGTACCCAATACACGTCGTTCTCATCACTTCAAGTTAAAACCTTGAACGTGAAATGAATGACTTAAGTTCCAACAACAAGTCCAAGAACAGTCCGCCTCATTTGCTTGATTCGTTCAGTTCTTTTGGAACAAATCGATTGAAGTGAAGTTTCTTATAGTTCATCAAACGCATTACTATGTCTCAATTACGCGTCCATGAAGGTTTTGGGTCCCCAATACATGTCGTTCTCATCACTTCAAGTTAAAACCTTGAACGTGAAATGAATGACTTAGGTTCTAACCACAAGTCAAGTAATAGTCGGCCTCATTTGCTTGATTCGTTCAGTTCTTTTGGAACTAAACGATTGAAGTAAAGTTTCTTATATTTAATCAAAAGCATTACTATCTCTCAATTACGCGTCCATGATGGTTATTGGATCCCCAATACAAGTCATGTAAAAGTCAGCCTCATTTGCTTGATTCGTTAAGTTCTTTTGGAACAAATCGATTCAAGAGAAGTTTCTTATCCTTCATCATACGCATTACTATGTCTCAATTACGTGTCCATGAAGGTTTTGGGTCCCCAATACACATCGTTCTCATCATTTCAAGTTAAAACCTTGACCGTGAATTAAATGACTTAAGTTCTAACAACTAGTCAAGTAACAGTCGGCCTCATTTGCTTGATTCGGTCAGTTCTATTGGAACAAATCGATTAAAGTGAAGTTTCTTATACTTTATCAAACGCATTACTATCTCTGAATTACGCGTCCATGAAGGTTATTGGGTCCCCAATACACTTCGTTCTCATCACTTCAAGTTAAAACCTTGAACGTGAAATGAATGACTTAAGTTCCAACCACAAGTCCAGTAACAGTCCGCCTCATTTGCTTGATTCGTTCAGTTCTTTTTGAACTAATCGATTGAAGTGAAGTTTCTTATCCTTCATCAAACGCATTACTATGTCTCAATTACTTGTCCATGAAGGTTATTGGGTCTCCAATACACGTCGTTCTCATCACTTCAAGTTAAAACCTTGAACGTGAAATGAATAACTTAAGTTCCAACCACAAGTCCAGTAACAGTCCGCCTCATTTGCTTGATTCGTTCAGTTCTTTTTGAACTAATCGATTGAAGTGAAGTTTCTTATCCTTCATCAAACGGATTAATATATCTCAATTACTTGTCCATGAAGGTTTTTGGTCCCCAATACACATCGTTCTCATTATTTCAAGTTAAAACCTTGACTGTGAAATGAATGACTTAAGTTCTAACAACAAGTCAAGTAACAGTCGGCCTCATTTGCTTGATTCGGTCAGTTCTTTTGGAACAAATCGATTGAAGTGAAGTTTCTTATACTTTATCAAACGCATTACTATCTCTGAATTATGTGTCCATGAAGGTTATTGGGTCCCCAATACACGTCGTTCTCATCACTTCAAGATAAAACCTTGAACGTGAAATGAATGACTTAGGTTCTAACAACAAGTCAAGTAAAAGTCAGCCTCATTTGCTTGATTCGGTCAGTTCTTTTGGAACAAATCGATTGAAGTGAAGTTTCTTATACTTTATCAAACGCATTACTATCTCTGAATTATGTGTCCATGAAGGTTATTGGGTCCCCAATACACGTCGTTCTCATCACTTCAAGATAAAACCTTGAACGTGAAATGAATGACTTAGGTTCTAACAACAAGTCAAGTAAAAGTCCAGCCTCATTTGCTTGATTCGTTCAGTTCTTTGGAACAAATCGATTGAAGTGAAGTTTCTTACACTTCATCAAACGCTTTACTGTCTCTGAATTACGCGTCCATGAAGGTTATGGGTCCCCAATACACGTCGTTCTCATCACTTCAAGTTAAAACCATGAACGTGAAATTGAATGACTTAGGTTCTAACACAAGTCCAGTAAAAGTCGGCCTCATTTGCTTGATTGGTTCTATTCTTTTGGAACTAAACGATTGAAATGAAGTTTCTTATAGTTCATCAAACGCATTACTATCTCTGAATTACGCGTCAATGAAGGTTATTGGGTCCCCAATACACGTTGTTCTCATCACTTCAAGTTAAAACTTTGAACGTGAAATGAAAGACTTAAGTTCCAACCACAAGTCAGTAACAGTCAGCCTCATTTGCTTGATTCGTTCATTTCTTTTGGAACTAATCGATTGAAGTGAAGTTTCTTATCCTTATCAAACGTATTACTATGTCTCAATTACGCGTCCATGAAGGTTTTGGGTCTCCAATACACGTTGTTCTCATCACTTCAAGTTATAACCATGAACGTGAAATGAATGACTTAGGTTCTAACCACAAGTCCAGTAAAAGTCGGCCTCATTTGCTTGATTTGTTCTGTTCTTTTGGAACTAAACGATTGAAATGAAGTTTCTTATAGTTCATCAAACGCATTACTATCTTTGAATTACGCGTCCTTGAAGGTTATTGGGTCCCCAATACACGTTGTTCTTATCACTTCAAAATAAAACCTGGAACGCGAAATGAATGACTTAAGTTCCAACCACAAGTCCAGTAACAGTCAGCCTCATTTGCCTGATTCGTTCAGTTCTTTTGGACCTAATCGATTGAAGTGAAGTTTATTATCCTACATCAAACGCATTACAATGTCTCAATTACGCGTCCATGAAGGTTTTGGGTCCCCAATACTCGTCGTTCTCATCACTTCAAGTTAAAACCTTGAACGTGAAATGAATGACTTAGGTTCTAACCACAAGTCATGTAACACTCGGCCTCATTTTCTTGATTCGTTCAGTTCTTTTGGAACAAATCAATTGAAGTGAAGTCATGAAGGTTTTGGGTAGCCAATACACGTCGATCTAATCACTTTGAACGTGAAATGAATGACTTAGGTTCAAACCACAAGTCAAGTAACAAACAGCCTCATTCGTTGGATTCGTTCATTTCTTTTGGAACAAATCAATTGAAGTGAAGTTTCTTATACTTTATCAAAGGCATTACTATCTCTGAATTACGCGTCCATGAAGGTTATTGGGTCCCCAATACACGTCGTTCTCATCACTTCAAGTTAAAATCTTGAACGTGAAATGAATGACTTAGGTTCTAACCACAAGTCAAGTAATAGTCGGCCTCATTTGCTTGATCCATTCAGTTCTTTTAGAACTAAACGATTGAAGTGAAGTTTCTTATATTTCATCAAAAGCATTACTATCTCTCAATTACTCGTCCATGATGGTTATTGGGTTCCCAATACAAGTCAAGTAAAAGTCGGCCTCATTGGCTTGATTCGTTAAGTTCTTTTGGAACAAATCGATTGAAGTGAAGTTTTTTATCCTTCATCAAACGCATTACTATGTCACAATTACGTGTCCATGAAGGTTTTGGGTCCCCAATACACATCGTTCTCATCACTTCAAGTTAAAACTTTGAACGTGAAATGAATGACTTTAGTTCTAACAACAAGTCAAGTAACAGTCGACCTCATTTGCTTGATTCGGTCAGTTCTTTTTGAATAAATCGATTGAAGTGAAGTTTCTTATACTTTATCAAACGCATTACTATCTCTGAATTACGCGTCCATGAAGGTTATTGGGTCCCCAATACACGTCGTTCTCATCACTTAAAGTTAAAACTTTGAACGTGAAATGAATGACTTAAGTTCCAACCACAAGTCCAGTAATAGTCCGCCTTATTTGCTTGATTCGTTTAGTTCTTTTGGAACTAATCGATTGATTTGAAGTTTCTTATCATTCATCAAACGCATTACTATGTCTCAATTACGTGTCCATGAAGGTTTTGGGTTCCCAATACACGTCGTTCTCATCACTTCAAGTTAAAACCTTGAACGTGAAATGAATGACTTAGGTTCTAATCACAAGTCAAGTAACAGTCGGCCTCATTGGCTTGATTCGTTCAGTTCTTTTGAAACAAATCGATTCAAGTGAAATTTCTTATACTACATCAAACGCTTTTCTATCTCTGAATTACGCGTCCATGAAGGTTTAAGGTCCCCAATACACGTCGTTCTCATAACTTCAAGTTAAAACCATGAACGTGAAATGAATGACTTAGGTTCTAACAACAAGTCCAGTAAAAGTCGGCCTCATTTGCTTGATTCGTTCTGTTCTTTTGGAACTAAACGATTGAAATGAAGTTTCTTATAGTTCATCAAACGCATTACTATCTCTGAATTACGCGTCCAAGAAGGTTATTGGGTCCCCAATACACGTTGTTCTCATCACTTCAAGTTAAAACTTTGAACGTGAAATGAATGACTTAAGTTCCAACCACAAGTCTAGTAACAGTCAGCCTCATTTGCTTGATTCGTTCAGTTCTTTTGGAACTAATCGATTGAAGTGAAGTTTCTTATCCTTCATCAAACGCATTACTATGTCTCAATTACTCGTCCATGAAGGTTATTGGGTCTCCAATACACGTTGTTCTCATCACTTCAAGTTAAAACCTTGAACGTGAAATGAATGACTTAGGTTCTAAACACAAGTCCAGTAACAGTCCGCCTCATTTGCTTGATTCGTTCAGTTCTTTTTGAACTAATCGATTGAAGTGAAGTTTCTTATACTTCATCAAACGGCATTACTATATCTCAATTACTTGTCCATGAAGGTTTTTGGTCCCCAATACACATCGTTCTCATTATTTCAAGTTAAAACCTTGACTGTGAAATGAATGACTTAAGTTCTAACAACAAGTCAAGTAACAGTCGGCCTCATTTGCTTGATTCGGTCAGTTCTTTTGGAACAAATCGATTGAAGTGAAGTTTCTTATACTTTATCAAACGCATTACTATCTCTGAATTACTGTGTCCATGAAGGTTATTGGGTCCCCAATACACGTCGTTCTCATCACTTCAAGATAAAACCTTGAACGTGAAATGAATGACTTAGGTTCTAACAACAAGTCAAGTAAAAGTCAGCCTCATTTGCTTGATTCGGTCAGTTCTTTTGGAACAAATCGATTGAAGTGAAGTTTCTTATACTTTATCAAACGCATTACTATCTCTGAATTATGTGTCCATGAAGGTTATTGGGTCCCCAATACACGTCGTTCTCATCACTTCAAGATAAAACCTTGAACGTGAAATGAATGACTTAGGTTCTAACAACAAGTCAAGTAAAAGTCAGCCTCATTTGCTTGATTCGTTCAGTTCTTTTGGAACAAATCGATTGAAGTGAAGTTTCTTACACTTCATCAAACGCTTTACTGTCTCTGAATTACGTGTCCATGAAGGTTATTGGGTCCCCAATACACGTCGTTCTCATCACTTCAAGTTATAACCTTGAATGTGAAATGAATGACTTAAGTTCCAACCACAAGTCCAGTAACAGTCCGCTTCATTTGCTTGATTCGTTCAGTTCTTTTGGAACTAATCGATTGAAGTGAAGTTTCTTATACTTCATCAAACGCATTACTATGTCTCAATTACGTGTCCATGAAGGTTTTGGGTTCCCATACATGTTGTTCTCATCACTTCAAGTTAAAACCTTGAACGTAAAATGAATGACTTAGGTTCTAATCACAAGTCAAGTAACAGTCGGCCTAATTTGCTTGATTCGTTCAGGTTCGTTTCGAACAAATCGATTGAAGTGAAGTTTCTTATACTTCATCAAACGCTTTTCTATATTCTGAATTACGCGTCCATGAAGGTTTGGGTCCCCAATACACGTCGTTCTCATAACTTCAAGTTTAAAACCTTGAACTTGAATGAATGACTTAGGTTCTAACCACAAGTCCAGTAAAAGTCGGCCTCATTTGCTTGATTCGTTCTGTTCTTTTGGAACTAAACGATTGAAATGATGTTTCTTATAGTTCATCAAACGCATTACTATCTCTGAATTATACGTTCATGATGGTTATTGGGTCCCCAATACACGTTGTTCTCATCACTTCAAGTTAAAAACTTTGAACGTGAAATGAATGACTTAAGTTCCAACCACAAGTCCAGTAACAGTCAGCCTCATTTGCTTGATTCAGTCAGTTCTTTTGGAACTAATCGATTGAAGTGAAGTTTCTTATCCTTCATCAAACGCATTATTATGTCTCAATTATGCGTCCATGAAGGTTTTGGGTCCCAATACAACGTTGTTCTCATCACTTCAAGTTAAAACCTTGAACGTGAAATGATTGACTTAGGTTCTAAAAGACAAGTCCAGTAACAGTCCGCCTCATTTGCTTGATTCGTTCAGTTGTTTTGGAACTAATCGATTGAACTGAAGTTTCTTATACTTCATCAACGCATTACTATGTCTCAATTATGCGTCCATGAATGTTTTGGGTCCCCAATACACGTCGTTCTCATACTTCAAGTTAAAACCTTGACTTGAATGAATGACTTAGGTTCTAACCACAAGTCCAGTAAAAGTCGGCCTCATTTGCTTGATTCGTTCTGTTCCTTTTGGAACTAAACGATTGAAATGAAGTTTCTTATAGTTCATCAAACGCATTACTATCTCTGAATTATGCATTCATGATGGTTATTGGTCCCAATACACGTTGTTCTCATCACTTCAAGTTAACTTTGAACGTGAAATGAATGACTTAAGTTCCACCCACAGTCCAGTAACAGTCCGCCTCATTGCTTGATTCATTCAGTTCTTTGGAACTAATCGATTGAAGTGAAGTTTCTTATCCTTCCTCAAACGCATTAATATGTCTCAATTATGCGTCCATGAAGGTTTGTGTCTCCATACACTTGTTTCTCATCACTTCAAGTTAAAACCTTGACCGTGAAATGATTGACTTAGGTTCTAAAGACAAGTCCAGTAACAGTCCGCCTCATTTGCTTGATTCGTTCAGTTGTTTTTGGACTAATCGATTGAAGTGAAGTTTCTTATACTTTATCAAACGCATTACTATCTCTGAATTACGCGTCCATGAAGGTTATTGGGTCCCCAATACACGTCGTTCTCATCACTTAAAGTTAAAACTTTGAACGTGAAATGAATGACTTAAGTTCCAACCACAAGTCCAGTAATAGTCCGCCTTATTTGCTTGATTCGTTTAGTTCTTTTGGAACTAATCGATTGATTTGAAGTTTCTTATCATTCATCAAACGCATTACTATGTCTCAATTACGTGTCCATGAAGGTTTTGGGTTCCCAATACACGTCGTTCTCATCACTTCAAGTTAAAACCTTGAACGTGAAATGAATGACTTAGGTTCTAATCACAAGTCAAGTAACAGTCGGCCTCATTGGCTTGATTCGTTCAGTTCTTTTGAAACAAATCGATTCAAGTGAAATTTCTTATACTACATCAAACGCTTTTCTATCTCTGAATTACGCGTCCATGAAGGTTTAAGGTCCCCAATACACGTCGTTCTCATAACTTCAAGTTAAAACCATGAACGTGAAATGAATGACTTAGGTTCTAACAACAAGTCCAGTAAAAGTCGGCCTCATTTGCTTGATTCGTTCTGTTCTTTTGGAACTAAACGATTGAAATGAAGTTTCTTATAGTTCATCAAACGCATTACTATCTCTGAATTACGCGTCCAAGAAGGTTATTGGGTCCCCAATACACGTTGTTCTCATCACTTCAAGTTAAAACTTTGAACGTGAAATGAATGACTTAAGTTCCAACCACAAGTCTAGTAACAGTCAGCCTCATTTGCTTGATTCGTTCAGTTCTTTTGGAACTAATCGATTGAAGTGAAGTTTCTTATCCTTTATCAAACGTATTACTATGTCTCAATTACGCGTCCATGAAGGTTTTGGGTCTCCAATACACGTTGTTCTCATCACTTTAAGTTAAAACCTTGAACGTGAAATGAATGACTTAGGTTCTAAACACAAGTCCAGTAACAGTCCACCTCTTTTGCTTGATTCGTTCAGTTCTTTTGGAACTAATCGATTGAATTGAAGTTTCTTATACTTCGTCAAACGCATTCCTATGTCTCAATTACGTGTCCATGAAGGTTTTGGGTCCCCAATACACGTTGTTCTCATCACTTCAAGTTAAAACCTTGAACGTGAAATGAATGACTTAGGTTCTAACAACAAGTCAAGTAAAAGTCGGCCTCATTTGCTTGATTCGTTCAGTTCTTTTGAAACAAATCGATTGAAGTGAATTTTCTTATACTTCATCAAACGCATTACTATCTCTGAATTACGTTTCCATGAAGGTTATTGGGTCTTCGATACACGTCATTCTCATCACTTCAAGTTAAAACCTTGAATGTGAAATGAATGACTTAGCTTCTAACCACAAGTCCAGTAACAGTCGGCCTCATTTGCTTGATTCGTTTAGTTCTTTTGGAACTAATCGATTGAAGTGAAGTTTCTTATACTTCATCAAACGCATTACTATGTCTCAATTACGCGTCGATGAACGTTTTGGGTCCCCAATACACGTCGTTCTCATCACTTCAAGTTAAAACCTTGAAGGTGAAATGAATGACTTAGGTTCTAACCACAAGTGAAGTAAAAGTCGGCCTCCTTTGCTTGATTTGTTCCGTTCTTTTGGAACAAATCGATTGAAGTGAAGTTTCTTATACTTCATCAAACGTATTACTAACTCTGAATTACACGTCCATGAAGGTTATTGGGTCCCCAATACGTGTCGTTCTCATCACTTGAAGTTAAAACTTTGAACGTGAAATTAATGACTTAAGTTCCAACCACAAGTCCAGTAACAGTCCGCCTCATTTGCTTGATTCGTTCAGTTCTTTTGGAACTAATCGATTGATGTGAAGTTTCTTATCATTCATCAAACGCATTACTATGTCTCAATTACGTGTCCATGAAGGTTTTGGGTTCCCAATACATGTTGTTCTCATCACTTCAAGTTAAAACCTTGAACGTAAAATGAATGACTTAGGTTCTAATCACAAGTCAAGTAACAGTCGGCCTAATTTGCTTGATTCGTTCAGTTCGTTTCGAACAAATCGATTGAAGTGAAGTTTCTTATACTTCATCAAACGCTTTTCTATATCTGAATTACGCGTCCATGAAGGTTTTGGGTCCCCAATACACGTCGTTCTCATAACTTCAAGTTAAAACCTTGAACTTGAAATGAATGACTTAGGTTCTAACCACAAGTCCAGTAAAAGTCGGCCTCATTTGCTTGATTCGTTCTGTTCTTTTGGAACTAAACGATTGAAATGATGTTTCTTATAGTTCATCAAACGCATTACTATCTCTGAATTATACGTTCATGATGGTTATTGGGTCCCCAATACACGTTGTTCTCATCACTTCAAGTTAAAACTTTGAACGTGAAATGAATGACTTAAGTTCCAACCACAAGTCCAGTAACAGTCAGCCTCATTTGCTTGATTCATTCAGTTCTTTTGGAACTAATCGATTGAAGTGAAGTTTCTTATCCTTCATCAAACGCATTATTATGTCTCAATTATGCGTCCATGAAGGTTTTGGGTCTCCAATACACGTTGTTCTCATCACTTCAAGTTAAAACCTTGAACGTGAAATGATTGACTTAGGTTCTAAAGACAAGTCCAGTAACAGTCCGCCTCATTTGCTTGATTCGTTCAGTTGTTTTGGAACTAATCGATTGAACTGAAGTTTCTTATACTTCATCAAACGCATTACTATGTCTCAATTATGCGTCCATGAATGTTTTGGGTCCCCAATACACGTCGTTCTCATAACTTCAAGTTAAAACCTTGAACTTGAAATGAATGACTTAGGTTCTAACCACAAGTCCAGTAAAAGTCGGCCTCATTTGCTTGATTCGTTCTGTTCTTTTGGAACTAAACGATTGAAATGAAGTTTCTTATAGTTCATCAAACGCATTACTATCTCTGAATTATGCATTCATGATGGTTATTGGGTCCCCAATACACGTTGTTCTCATCACTTCAAGTTAAAACTTTGAACGTGAAATGAATGACTTAAGTTCCAACCACAAGTCCAGTAACAGTCAGCCTCATTTGCTTGATTCATTCAGTTCTTTTGGAACTAATCGATTGAAGTGAAGTTTCTTATCCTTCATCAAACGCATTAATATGTCTCAATTATGCGTCCATGAAGGTTTTGTGTCTCCAATACACGTTGTTCTCATCACTTCAAGTTAAAACCTTGAACGTGAAATGATTGACTTAGGTTCTAAAGACAAGTCCAGTAACAGTCCGCCTCATTTGCTTGATTCGTTCAGTTGTTTTGGAACTAATCGATTGAACAGAAGTTTCTTATACTTCATCAAACGCATTACTATGTCTCAATTATGCGTCCATGAATGTTTTGGGTCCCCAATACACGTCGTTCTCTTTACTTCAAGTGAAAACCTTGAACGTGAAATGAATGACTTAGGTTCTAACAACAAGTCAAGTAAAAGTCGGCCTCATTTGCTTGATTCCTTCAGTTCTTTTGAAACAAATCGATTGAAGTGAATTTTCTTTTACTTCATCAAACGCATTACTATCTCTGAATTACGTTTCCATGAAGGTTATTGGGTCTTCGATACACGTCATTCTCATCACTTCAAGTTAAAACCTTGAATGTGAAATCAATGACTTAGCTTCTAACCACAAGTCCAGTAACAGTCGGCCTCATTTGCTTGATTCGTTTAGTTCTTTTGGAACTAATCGATTGAAGTGAAGTTTCTTATACTTTATCAAACGCATTACTATGTCTCAATTACGGGTCCATGAACGTTTTGGGTCCCCAATACACGTCGTTCTCATCACTTCAAGTTAAAACCTTGAACATGAAATGAATGACTTAGGTTCTAACTACAAGTCAAGTAAAAGTCGGCCTCATTTGCTTGATTTGTTCTGTAACGACCCCATTCCCAGCAAGATATTGTCCGCTCCGGGGATTGGGCCGCAGCCCAATATCCTCCCCTCACGGCTTTGTTTGGCGAGAGCACTTCCCGGAAGGTCACCCAACCTGGAATTACTCTCGCCAGAGTACGCTTAACTTCGGAGTTCTTATGGGATCCGTTGCCAATCGTGCTCCAAAACGCGTCTTGCTATTTAGGGAGGGATCTCTTACATATGTTTCATTTCCACATACTTCCCCAAGCGCTGTGGGATTGTGACGACCCCCTCTTTACGACCCGTCACCTTCCGGCTCGCCCGCGCGGACGTACCGCCATCCGGGTTCCGGTTCGTGCAGCCATCGTACCATACTTACAGATCCGGGTCATCACAATCACCCCCCCTCGGGGGCCCAACGTCCTCGTTGGCCACAATTCCGATTGGGTACAGGCTCTGATACCATTTGTAACGACCCCGTTCCCAGCAAGATATTGTCCGCTCCGGGGATTGGGCCGCAGCCCAATATCCTCCCCTCACGGCTTTGTTTGGCGAGAGCACTTCCCGGAAGGTCACCCAACCTGGAATTACTCTCGCCAGAGTACGCTTAACTTCGGAGTTCTTATGGGATCCGTTGCCAATCGTGCTCCAAAACGCGTCTTGCTATTTAGGGAGGGATCTCTTACATATGTTTCATTTCCACATACTTCCCCAAGCGCTGTGGGATTGTGACGACCCCCTCTTTACGACCCGTCACCTTCCGGCTCGCCCGCGCGGACGTACCGCCATCCGGGTTCCGGTTCGTGCAGCCATCGTACCATACTTACAGATCCGGGTCATCACAATCACCCCCCCTCGGGGGCCCAACGTCCTCGTTGGCCACAATTCCGATTGGGTACAGGCTCTGATACCATTTGTAACGACCCCGTTCCCAGCAAGATATTGTCCGCTCCGGGGATTGGGCCGCAGCCCAATATCCTCCCCTCACGGCTTTGTTTGGCGAGAGCACTTCCCGGAAGGTCACCCAACCTGGAATTACTCTCGCCAGAGTACGCTTAACTTCGGAGTTCTTATGGGATCCGTTGCCAATCGTGCTCCAAAACGCGTCTTGCTATTTAGGGAGGGATCTCTTACATATGTTTCATTTCCACATACTTCCCCAAGCGCTGTGGGATTGTGACGACCCCCTCTTTACGACCCGTCACCTTCCGGCTCGCCCGCGCGGACGTACCGCCATCCGGGTTCCGGTTCGTGCAGCCATCGTACCATACTTACAGATCCGGGTCATCACACGTTCAGTTCTTTTGAAACAAATCGATTGAAGTGAATTTTCTTATACTTCATCAAACGCATGACTATCTCTGAATTACGCTTCCATGAAGGTTATTGGGTCCTCGATACACGTCATTCTCATCAATTCAAGTTAAAACCTTGAATGTGAAATGAATGACTTAGGTTCTAACCACAAGTCCAGTAACAGTCGGCCTCATTTGCTTGATTCGTTTAGTTCTTTTGGAGCTAATCGATTGAAGTGAAGTTTCTTATACTTCATCAAACGCATTACTATGTCTCAATTACGCGTCCATGAACGTTTTGGGTCCCCAATACACGTCGTTCTCATCACTTCAAGTTAAAACCTTGAAAGTGAAATGAATGACTTAGGTTTTAACCACAAGTGAAGTAAAAGTCGGCCTCCTTTGCTTGATTCGTTCCGTTCTTTTGGAACAAATCGATTGAAGTGAAGTTTCTTATACTTCATCAAACGCTTTACTATCTCTTAATTACGCGTCAATGAAGGTTGTTGGGTTCCCAATACACGTCGTTCTCATCACTTCAAGTTAAATCCTTGAACGTGAAATGAATGACTTAGGTTCTAACCACAAGTCAAGTAACACTCGGCCTCATTTGCTTGATTTGTTCAGTTCTTTTGGAAGAAATCGATTGAAGTGAAGTTTCTTATCCTTCATCAAACGCATTATTATGTCTCAATTACGCGTCCATGAAGGTTTTGGGTCCCTAATACACGTCCTTCTCATCACTTCAAGTTAAAACCTTGAACGTGAAATGAATGACTTAGGTTCTAACCACAAGTCAAGTAACAGTCGGCCTCATTTGCTTGATTCGTTCAGTTCTTTTGGAACAAATCGATTGAAGTGAAGTTTCTTATACTTCATCAAACGCATTACTATCTCTGAATTACGCGTCCATGAAGGTTATTAGGTCCCCAATACACGTCGTTCTCATCACTTCAAGTTAAAACCTTGAACGTGAAATGAATTACTTAGGTTCTAACAACAAGTCAAGTAAAAGTCGGCTTTATTTGCTTGATTCATTCAGTTCTTTTGGAACAAATCCATTGAAGTGAAGTTTTTTGTACTTAATCCAATGCTTTACTATCTCTGAATTACGCGTCCATGAAGGTTATTGGGTCCCCAATACAAGTCGTTCTTATCACTTCAAGTTAAAACCTTGAAAGTGAAATGAATTACTTAAGTTCCAACCACAAGTCCAGTAACAGTTAGCCTCATTTGCTTTATTCGTTCAGTTCTTTTGAAACAAATCGATTGAAGTGAAGTTTTTTATACTTCATCAAACGCATTACTATGTTTCAATTATGCGTCCATGAAGGTTTTGGGTCCCCAATACACGTCGTTCTCATCACTTCAAGTTAAAACCTTAAACGTCAAATGAATGACTTAGGTTCTAACAACAAGTCAAGTAAAAGTCGGCCTCATTTGCTTGATTAGTTCAGTTCTTTTGGAACAAATCGATTGAAGTGAATTTTCTTATACTTCATCAAACGCTTTACTATCTCTGAATTACGCATCCATGAAGGTTATTGGGTCCCCAATACACAACGTTCTCATCACTTCAAGTTAAAACCTTTCACGTGAAATGAATGACTTAAGTTTTAACCACAAGTCCAGTAACAGTCCGCCTTATTTGCTTGATTCGTTCAGTTCTTTTGAACTAATCGATTGAAGTGAAGTTTCTTATCCTTCATCAAACGCATTACTATGTCTCAATTACTTGTCCATGAAGGTTTTGGGTCCCCAATACACATCGTTCTCATCATTTCAAGTTAAAACCTTGACCGTGAAATGAATGACTTAGGTTCTAACCACAAGTCAAGTAATAGTCGGCCTCATTTGCTTGATTCATTCAGTTCTTTTGAACTAATCGATTGAAGTGAAGTTTCTTATCCTTCATCAAACGCATTACTATGTCTCAATTACTTGTCCATGAAGGTTTTGGGTCCCCAATACACATCGTTCTCATCATTTCAAGTTAAAACCTTGACCGTGAAATGAATGACTTAAGTTCTAACAACAAGTCAAGTAACAGTCGGCCTCATTTGTTTGATTCGGTCAGTTCTTTTGGAACTAATCGATTGAAGTGAAGTTTTCTATACTTCATCAAATGCATTACTATGTCTCAATTACGCGTCCATGAATGTTTTGGGTCCCTAATACACGTCGTTCTCATCACTTCAAGTTAAAACATTGAACGTGAAATGAATGACTTAAGTTCCAACCACAAGTCCTGTAACAGTCAGCGTCATTTGCTTGATTCGTTCAGTTCTTTTGAAACAAATTGATTGAACGTGAATTGAATGACTTAGGTTCTAACCCCAAGTCAAGTAACAGTCGGCCTCATTTGCTTGATTCGTTCATTTCTTTTGGAACTAATTGATTGAAGTGAAGTTTTTTATACTTCATGAAACGCATTACTATGTCTCAATTACGTGTCCATGAAGGTTATTGGGTCCCCAATACACGTCATTCTCATCACTTTACGTTAAAACCTTCAACGTGAAATGAATGAATTAAGTTCCAACAACAAGTCCAGTAACAGTCAGCGTCATTTGCTTGATTCGTTCAGTTCTTTTGAAACAAATCGATTGAAGTGAAGTTTCTTATACTTCATCAAACGCATTACTATCTCTGAATTACGCTTCCATGAAGGTTATTGGGTCCTCAATACACGTCATTCTCATCACTTCAAGTTAAAACCTTGAACATGAAATGAATGACTTAGGTTCTAACCACAAGTCCAGTAACAGTCGGCCTCATTTGCTTGATTCGTTTGGTTCATTTGGAACTAATCGATTGAATTGAAGTTTCTTATACTTCATCAAACGCATTACTATGTCTCAATTACGCGTCCATGAACGTTTTGGTTCCCCAATACACGTCGTTCTCATCACTTCAAGTTAAAACATTGAACGTGAAATGAATGACTTAGGTTCTAACAACAAGTCAAGTAAAAGTAAGCCTCATTTGCTTGATTCGTTCAGTTGTTTTGGAACAAATCAATTGAAGTGAAATTTCTTATACTTAATCCAACGCTTTACTATCTCTGAATTACGCGTCCATGAAGGTTATTGGGTCCCCAATACAGGTCGTTCTTATCACTTCAAGTTAAAACCTTGAACATGAAATGAATGACTTAAGTTCCAACCACAAGTCTAGTAACAGTTAGCCTCATTTGCTTGATTCGTTCAGTTCTTTTGAAACAAATCGATTGAAATGAAGTTTCTTATACTTCATCAAATGCATTATTATTCCTGAATTACGCTTCCATGAAGGTCATTGGGTCCTCAATACACGTCATTCTCATCACTTCAAGTTAAAACCTTGAACGTGAAATGAATGACTTAGGTTTTAACCATAAGTCTAGTAACAGTCGGCCTCATTTGCTTGATTCGTTTAGTTATTTTGGAACTAATCGATTGAAGTGAAGTTTCATATACTTTATCAAAGGCAGTACTATGTCTCAATTATGAGTCCATGAAGGTTATTAGGTCCTCAATACACGTCGTTCTCATCACTTCAAGTTAAAACCTTGAACGTGAAATAAATGACTTAGGTTCTAACAATAAGTCAAGTAAAAGTCGCCCTTACTAGCTCAAGTGGTACTCCTCACTTGTAGCCTTGGGTACTTGTCCCTGAGGTCCTAGGTTCGAGTGGGGGGGAAGGCAAAAACCCACTGCGGGGAGTGGGAAGGTCGTGAGTACACGTGGCGGGCCTGTGTGGCTACCACGTGGCAGTGATGCACGGACATGAGGCTGCCGACTTCTGCTGGCTGCGGGCTGAGGCCGGGCCGGGGATGTTGGGCAGGGGATTGGGCCGTTACAAAAAAGGCACCTTTTTTTGTAACGGCCCAATCCCCTGCCCAACATCCCCGGCCCGGCCTCAGCCCGCAGCCAGCAGAAGTCGGCAGCCTCATGTCCGCGCATCGCTGCCACGTGGTAGCCACACAGGCCCACCACGTGTACTCACGGTCTTCCCTCTCCCTGCAGAGGGTTTTTGCCTTCCCCCCCACTCGAACCCTGGACCTCAGGGACTAGTACCTGGGCTACGAATAAGGAGTACCACTTGAGCTACTGTGTGGCTACCACGTGGCAGCGATGCGCGGACATGAGGCTGCCGACTTCTGCTGGCTGCGGGCTGAGGCCGGGCCAGTATGTTGGGCAGGGGAATGGGCCGTTACAATACCTTTATTTAATTTGTCATTTAACCCGTCGATTTGGACTCTCAGAATTTTTTTTTTCCACTAAATATCCCTAGTAATTCATAGAGTTCATGAGGAAAAATTGATAAGGAGAGGAAAACCCATGGAAATGAAAAATTGATAAGGGGGGATTACCTTTTCACCCCTCCACCTATACCTTTATTTAATTCGTCATTTAACCCGTCGATTTGGACTCTCAGAAATTTTTTTTCCACTAAATATCCCTAGTAATTCATAGAGTTCTAACAAAACTTTCCGTTCGTAAAATAGCCATAAATTTCTTTATTTACAAATATAACCCTAATAAGCGGAAGCCCTTAAAATTCTCGGCGTCAAAATTTCAATAAAATAATCATTATATATTAATAGCGAATTAATTCTGTTCAGTGAATTTTAGGGACAATTACATGGCCAAAAAAAGTCGGGTGTTACAAAAGTGCTGCCTCAAATCTCGATACATCTTAGTATTACCTGGATGTACAGAGAAAGAAGACGAATGAGCTTCTGCCAATATCTCTTTCCGTAGTTCTTTATCTCGTGGAACGTACCACCTGTTCTTGAACTTTGGAATACCGTCTTCTGAATAGATGAAATCGAAAGAGGCATCTGTTAATTTGCTCAACATGATTGTTTTGTCTTTCGAATCTATCTTTTGATCTTCTTTTATTCGATCAAGAATGGTTAGCCGTATCGTCAGATCTGCAAGGATTCTACATACTTAGCGACCTTATTCTTCATATTTGGCCACCAAAAGTTGTAATGACTCTGATCCCATCAGGGTCGCCACGGCCTAACCGTGACCTACATTTCACTTAACTGTCGTCCGTTCACATAAATTTTTTTTTTCATTTTATTTTTCTAAACACATTAAAGAACAGACTTGGACCATTCATTGACCCTCTTCTATCGACATTTAGAGCCAAGATTAAAACATGCGTAAAAGAGACTCGTTTAAAGTCGAAAAATATCCATTAAGACTTGGTACCTAAGGTAACATGAGGGACATGTGCACGAGACGCACCTAATCTTCGGTGTGCGCGCCCCGCGCTTTGGCCCGCGCCAATGAGAAATGGGACAGCAATAATTAAGAGATTAAGGATATTATATTTTATATTTAACGCTAATTATTATAACGTTATATTATCATTATAATCGTGTATATAAGGTTTTATAACGTTATTATATTAAATATAAAATTATTTATAAGTATTATACTTATAATTTATTATATATTATTTTTAAAAATTTATATTTAATATATTAAACGTGAATTATAAATTTAACGTTAAATATATTATTTCATTAATAACTTATATTAATGATATAATATATTATCATATGTTTTATAACGTTAAATTTATAATTCAATTTTAAACCTTGATTTACCATATAATTTTATTATAAAATTAAACTTAAATCAGTATATCATGATGATTATTTGACGTAACGTGGAGGCTTTGCATGGAGGAGAGAAGGAGTGACTCTTCGTCTTCCCTATTGCATAGCGAGAAGATGAAGAGTCACCCCTTCTCTCCTTCCACCGACCCCCACAAGTTCGCCATTGTTCACAAGGTCTTTGGCGCTAGCAATGTCAGCAAAATGCTCCAGGTCTCTCTCTCTCTCTCATGAAGCTTATGTACTTTAACTGGCGCGGATAGCTGTAGCTAAAACTAGTGTTTTGCACCTGAACTTAACAGGAGCTTCCAGCTGATCAAAGGGTCGACGCTGCCAGCAGTTTGGTTTACGAAGCAAATGCAAGAGCGATGGACCCTGTTTATGGGTGCGTTGGGGCCATCTCGTTCCTTCAAAATGAAGTCTCCCAGTTAAAAAAGCAGTTGAATTTAGCTCAGGCTGAGATTCTGTGCATCAAGACGCAGCAAGACCCTACCTTTCATTTCCGAAATGAAACATCACTTCTTCTTTCCCCCTCCAACCACTTCAACGCTCTTTCTCAGTGCTTTAGCTATGCTTCTTCTTCTTCTTCTTCTTGCTGCTGTGTATTCCAAGATTCTCTCAAACAAGAGTCTCATTGGAGTTAAGTCTTTTCCATCCTTGTTTTGGTGTTTCTTTGAGTAAAACAAACACAGTTGCAAATGATCGTCTCAATGTTTTGACGTTTAGTTGTAGACTTGTAGTGAATAGTGATAGAAATGTTCGAGTTTTGTTTATTTTCATATCTCTAATGTTTTGCATGCATTTGGTGACATTTGGGTTTTTCTTCACTGTGTGCTTCTTACAGCTCCGTTCCGCTCCCCTACTAGAAGCCAGACGCCATGTGGGGAAGAGGATAGTATCTGGCTGGGTGAAATTTGAAGATTTGAGGGAAATGAAAAACAACATGGCTTTTGGTATGGGACTCTATTCATTACTTTTATCTGCTTGAGGTTTTAATTTAGTTTATGCAGTTGGTTTCTGGATCATGTCCTTTTCCTTTTGTCCTCTGGCGGAAAATCTGAGTCTATTGCCTTCTCTAGGAGTTGGATCCAACAATTTTCAACTGGGTATTTGAAATTCTTTTTGGCCTTGAAATTTCTTGAAAGAGGGTGCCATTTCTAACAAGGTAATAAGCTTTCTAACTGATGTGTACTTTCTGGTTTTCTGTTCTTCCGTTAAACTCCTGAATGGAATTCTGAGTTGTGATTTCAAATTTTCAAAACCACACCTCTCAAGTCGACTGGGCCTAATAATTGAATAGGAAAAGAGAATTTGTTCTCTTTCCACATTCCTTGCATACATTCCCACTGTTCCTAAGTTAGGACTTTGTTTTTGTTTTTGTCACACTAACTAAAGATCTGACCAGCTTACATCAGAAGATTCACTCAATTGGGGAGGCATTTTCATGATATTGATGGGTTCTTCTTATTGTAGTGATTGGGGATTCTACTTATGTAGTTCGTAGATAATGCAGCATATCTGATATTGAGCTAGGTAAATTTTTATTTATTTATTTATCAAAGTTTCAACTAAAAACCTCAATCTTACACAGTGAATAATAAGCATATTCAGCAGAAATGTCAAGAATTGCCAAGTGGAAGCTTGAGAAGTCAAAAGTAAAGGTTGTCTTTCGACTACAATTCCATGCCACACATGTAAGTTTCTAATTGTGTCTGGTTTATCTTGCCCCATTGGTAAATTTGTTGCTACGATGCATTTGAATTTTAAACGTATTTTCTTTTTTTCTATTTTCTCTTTCTTTGAATTAATTCATCACTCTCGATTACTTTTTCACTCTCCATGACAATTTAATGTCTTTATGGTTCGCAAATATTTGTGGTAAACATCTTCTCAAAACATCATTTAAGCTAAAAGTCAAATCATGATTTTAATACAGTATTTTAAATGAGCTTTGATCGGAGGAAACCTGAACGTATGACCAATTAGAAGAGTTAGAAAATTTAACTTATGGACGATTAAGTGCAGACCAAGGCATGCGCAAATTATTCAGTGTCGAAAGGCACAGTTAAGGATTATTTCATTGGAGACTTAGGAGTTTGGTAGTACATGATGCATAAAGCAAGGACATGTTCAGTCCGATAGAATGTAGGGAATGCGGTAACGAGACCAATGTCGGACAACACGGTTCTAGGAGTCTTAGTTAAAACCATAGAGATTGACCCCAATATAGATGGAATAAAGGTCTGTGAAAAGAATTGTGAATTTTGGAAAAGATGAGAGGAATGAACTCGGAGACTGCAGAATAATCATAGGTTGAGGAATAAGGCCACAAGATGTGATGTTTTTAATGTCAAGAGCCAAGTGCTGAGTCAATTTTGGAGATAAAATTCTATTAAGGTGGGTGGGATGTAAAACCTGGTTTTTTTTTGCCATGTAATTTTCCCTAAACGGAATTAATTCGCTATTAATATAATGATTATTTTATTAGAATTTTGACGCCGAGAATTTTAAGGGTTTAAGAAAATAGAACGAAAAAGAGAAAGTCAAAACACCCGAGATTTTAGGGCTTCCGCTTATTAGGGTTATATTCGTAAATAAAGAAATTTAAGGCCTTACGAACGAGAAGTTTTGTTAGAACCCTAGAAATTAATATTGATATTTAGTGGAAAAAGGAAATTTTGAAGAATCCAAATCGATGGGTTAAATGACGAATTAAGTAGAGGAATAGGTGGAGGGGCGAAAAGGTAATTAGGAAAGAAATATTTTTTTTTATATAAAACAAAACACCCCCCCTACCCTATCAATTTTTTATTTCCACGGGTTTTCCTCTCCAGATTTCACCTTCGTTGATTGCTCTCCATGGACGACGACCTCCTCTCCTCCGATCAATGTTTTTCCTTCGTTTTTCTTCAGCGATTCAATACTCTAGGTAAGCTTCGAGTGTTAGACACGTTTAGTTTTTAATTTTAGGGTTGTTATTCGTTAGGTTTTTGATTAGGGTTTTGAAATTTATAGGTTTTGTTGGAAATTAATTAGGTTATCACAATTATGGTTGTTAATGATGAAGTAATGTTAGTTGTTGGTAGTGAGAATGGAGAATGGAGACGGGGGTTA